>SJYO01048061.1:41129453-41461129 GCA_006410555.1 Capra ibex | reverse complement strand
TATTCCCATCACAGAAGACGTGTAGACTCCAATAACTATAAAGAGGGCCGTCAGAACTAAGGTCGAACACGAAGTAGGTCGGGTCGCAAAGAGTACTACATGAGACGTAACTTCAATTTATTCGTCCCACTGTTATATGTCGGAACTGTATGAGGAAAGGGCTAGACCTTGGTCAGACTACAAGGTACAGGTCAAGATTGACAACGAAGAACTGAACATATGTCTAAAGAGTTCTCCGTCCAGTCCACCAGACCATAAGGGTAGAGAAAGTCTTAAAAGGTATCAAATAACACTAGGTGTGTCAGTTTCCGAAACCGTATCAGTTATTTCGTCTTTATCTACAAAAAGATCTTGAGAAAACGAAAAATCTACTAGGTCACTTACAAACGTTAAGCTAGAGACCAAGGAGACGGAAAAGATTTTGGTCGAACTTGTAGACCTTCAAGTACAAAGTACATAACGACTTCGTACCGAACCTCTTAAAACTCGTAATGAAATGATCGTATACTTTACTCACGTTAACACGCCATCAAACTCATAAGAAACCGTAACGGAAAGACCCTGACCTTACTTTTGACTGGAAAAGGTCAGGACACCGGTGACGACCTAAAAGGTTTAAACGACCGTATAACTCACGTCGTGAAAGTGTCGTAGTAGAAAATCCTGAACTTTATTCGAGTTGACCTTAAGGTAGTGGAGGTGATCGAAACAAGTATCACTACGTAAGATTCCGGGTGAACTGAAGTGTAAGGTCCTACAGACCGAGATCCACTCACTAGTGTGGTAGCACTAATAGGCCCAGCACTTCTAGGAAAAACATGTCAAGAAGACACATAAGAACGGTGGCGAAGAATTATAGAAGACGAAGACAATCTAGGTATGATAAAGACAGGAAATAGTTCGGGTAGAAACGTACTGTACAAGGGAACCACAGAGATTAAAAGAACTTCTCTAGAGATGAGAAAGGGTAAGACAACAAAAGGAGATAAAGAAACGTAACTAGCGACTCCTTCCGAAAGAATAGAAAGGAACAATAAGAAACCTTGAGACGTAAGTCTACGAATATAGAAAGGAAAAGAGGAAACGAAAAACGAAGAGAAGAAAAGTATCGATAAACATTCCGGAGGGATCTGTCGGTAAAACCAAAAAACGTAAAGAAAAGGTACCCCTACCAGAACTAGGGACAGAGGACATGTTACAGTGCTTGGAGTAAGGTATCAAGTAGTCCGTGAGATAGATAATCTAGATCAGGGAATTTAGATAAAGAGTGAAGGTGACATATTAGTATTCCTTAAACTAAATCCAATATGGACTTACCAGATCACCAAAAGAGGTGAAAGAAGTTGAATTCAGACTTAAACTGTCATTCCTCAAGTACTAGACTCGGTGTCAATCGAGGGCCAGAACAAAAACGACTGACATATCTCGAAGAGGTAGAAACCAACGTTTCTTATATTAGTCAGACTACTTTAGTCAGACAACTGGTAGACCACTACAGGTACACATCTCAGAAGAGAACACAAAAACCTTCTCTCACAAACGATACTGGTCACACAAGAGAACCGTTTTGAGATAATCGGAAACGGGACGAAGTAAGGCATAAGGTTCCGGTTTAAACGGACAATGGGGTCCAGAAAGAACTGAAGGATAAAAACGTAAGGTCAGGGGATATTACTTTTCCTGTAGAAAAAACCCACAATCAAGATTTTCCAGAACATCCAGAAGTAACTTGGCAAGTTGAAGTCGAAGAAGTCGTAATGACCAACCCCGTATCTGAACCTAATGACACTATAACTTACCAAACGGAACCTTTGCTTGTCTCTAGTAAGACAGCAAAAACTCTACTTAATAAGGCTCCGATAAACTCAAAATTTTGCCAGACCAGTTATAACGTCTCTGACTTTAGAGGTCTTCTACCGTCGTCATTCTGTGAGAATGCGGTATTAGAGTCGGATAGGTCCTGTAAGTGTAAACTCGCCTGTGTAAGGATGGTCTTAGGTAATAATGTGTGACGGTCATTTTTTGTTAGTGAAATGTATCTTTTTATCATTGTCCATTCAGAAAATGAGTTATCAAAGCTTAGTATTTTACACTCTATGTCCCCCTTTGTGGAAAGGATGCTAAAGATTAGGTTCACAGTACACAAATATAGGATTAAAGGTCTTTTATTTATAACGTACATAACAACTTTATATAACGAAGTTGTTCCGTATTCTAGATAACGAATCTTTGAACGAAAAAGATGTTCTCGACCTTTTGACCTTACAACCCTTAGATAGTTTACATCTGAAAACTATTCTCCCCAAGAGACATAAAACCCCGGAGTCTTTCCCGTGGAAAGAAAAAGAATTTATTCCCTTCTGACTGGAACCAACAAAATAACGGTCGTATACTTAATTCAAATAAGGGTCTTTCTGTAGTAATCTACCCTAACGTATACGAGAAGAACAATTACATTATAAGACTTTTTTCACCTTTTCACTTTCACAATCAACGAATCAGTACAGACCAAGAAACACTGAGGTACCTGACATCGGGTGGTCCGAGAAGACAGGTACCTTAAGAGGTCCTTTAAGACGACCTCACCCATTGGTAAGGGAAGAGGTCGTCTAGAAGGACTGGGTCACTAGTTTGAACCCCTTCATACTTTCACTTTCAGAGAGTCAGTACAAGTTGAGAAATGTTGGGGTACCTGATATATCAGGTCCCTTAAGAGGTCCGGTCTTATGACCTCATCCATCGGAAAGGGAAGAGGTCCCGTAGAAGGGTTGGGTCCTTAGTTTGGTCCCAGAGGACGTAACGTCCGTCTAAGAAATGGTTGACTCGATAGTACCTTCGCGACCCCTTCATATTTGATTAATTGAAAAAATAAAAAATTTAATTAATTAGTTAACATAAAGACCGACCCGACCTAGTGGGAACGACGTGCGTCCGAAAAAGATCGACACCGCTCGTTTCGGATGAGAGACAACGCCACGTGCCCGAAGGGCAACACCACCGAAGAGAACCACCCCTCGTGACCGAGATCTACACACCCGACTCATCGACACTACGCACCCGAATCAACGAAGTGTCGAATACCCTAGAAGGGTCTGGTCTCTAGTTTGAGTACAGAGGAAATAACCGTCCACCTAAAAATTGGTGACCCGATTATCCGTTCAGGTCGAGTCACCATAAAATTTTCGTTGACCAGAGGCAGATCGACCGACCGTCTAGGACTTCGGGTAACACTTCGTCTCCTTTGGAATGAAATCGTCTACCAGGACGCTCCACCTTTAACGTAAACCCGGCTGTGGGCAAGCAGACCCACATGGACACTGAGGAATCTCCCGGTGCCACCTCTCCTAGTCTCCAAGAAACCTTCCCTAAGACGAGAATGACAGTCGCTGAGACGCACAAATCACGATAAAACAGTAGTGAGTATATATATCCTTATGTATGTGTGTGTATTTTTTGTATATGTGTGGATTCTTGTATGTGTGCTCTTGTAGTAAAAACGTAAAAGGAACAGAGTTGACTCTTCCTGGGTTCAAGGTCAGGGTGGTCGTTTTGAAACCCCCTAGTAGAGATTTACTGTATACCTTTACGTCCCTACTGTTTCCCAGGCCTTTGAAGTTGACTCCAGTGTGAGTCAGAAATGGAGTAAGGGAACAGATAAACTGTTCCCGACACCCGAAGAGTCCCGAGAAAGTCCACATTGTAAAGTCATAAAGAAGAAAACCTCCGCAACCCTCTCCTAATTCCTAAATGGAGGAGGGGACTGATGACGGGTTGAAACGGTCTTCATTCTTTCTCGTAAGAGAAACAAAGTCGTGTGGGTCTCTTCGGTCGACCTCTCTGTCGTGTGGTTCCTTTACACCCTGAAGGTCTCCGAGGGGTGTGGACTCTGAACAGAACCTTGTATGTCGAAAATCAAGATCTAAGTATTTAGAGTCTAAGGATGTTTGCACTTGTGACAGAAGACGTTGTTCTCAGTCTTTTCGGCAAGAAAGATTGACACGTATAACGAGGACCGTCCTTCGTTTACGGTCGAGTATGGACACATTAACTAGACACCGTAGAGTCAAAGTTCCGAATCGGTTTTGTCAATGATTATCTAAAATCTACTGTCTGTGCCTTAAAAGAAGAGAACAGGAAGCCACCTTTTTAGTCTTCCTACTTGACACTAATCCAAAACTACGGAAATGCCATTAAAAACCTTTCGCATTTTATAATTCTTTTTTTGACCTCACATATACTTGTTACAAAATCAACAGACAAATTGTTTGTATTTGAATGACTTAACTGAACCGCCCATTTCACGTAAAAAAAAGAAAGTAATAAAATTTTAAAACAATTCGACTTCTAATACATATTTTCGTGGTCTTGTTACGTAGTAAGTTGTTTACAATTATATTAAAAAATATCTTACATGAACTTCCCACTAATAAACATTAGTAGAATCCTTATGGATCTAAAAAATGCACTATCGTCAAGTGTAATCTTCTGATTTCTAGTTGTCTAACAAAATTCATTCACAACCGATCAAAACGTCTCCTAAAAGAATCTGATTCTAGACGACTCCGGAGTCTTGAACTTGGTAGACCAGTAACTGTTTCACAAGTACTAGGTACCTCGGGTAAAATAGATAGACCAGAAGAAATAAATTAAATTCCATATTTTCGAGTTTCTGGTTGCAGAGGTCCTCGAAGACCAGAACTTCGTAAGAAATATTTAAGACCTTCCAGGTCCTTCGTAGCATATCCATGATTCCAAGTAATCACAGTACTCGAGATCACGGTACTTGAGAAATCTTCTTTATCTAAAATGATGTCATTCTTCGCCTGGGCGGGTAGAGTTATCAATCCTTTTGAACAGTCTCAAACAACATAAAAGTGTTCTAGACGTGGTTTTCTCGGAATAAAGAACTAACTGTCGGATTTGGAGAGAAATATTCATAACTTGTCGTCTCCGGCATAAGTGTTACGCCGGCCTCTCTGTCATTTCCGAGACGAGTACGCGGTCCACGGACCTCTACACTCGCCAATTCTGTCCTCGTGGCTCGTGTTTCTAAGACCCTGAACCCACGAGTGACTAATACTGTCTCCGCTTAAGTTGTTCGCAAACTGTCTCTCTGTCATGCATAAAAATTTTTCCTTTGTTTACGGAAAAACTAACTCTCTCACGAGACTATTTCATTTACAGTCGCATTACGTCTATTATCGGATGCGATAGACGACAGTGGTACCAATGACTGCATCACCCAGTAGAAATGAGCGACCTCTTAGCTATGACTTACCGAAATAAAAAGGTAATTGTCGGGAATCGACACGAGACAACTTGTAGTGGTGAGGAAAGAGAGACGTTCCTCTGTCAGATCAATATATTTGGAAATCATAAAGGTCAATAATCTTGTCAGAGTAAGATTTTTGTTCAGGACAAATTAACGAAATTTTAGTGTATAATAAAAAAATAACTTCATTTGTAAAACGTCACTTTTCGTACACACCATTCTAAGTGACTGAAAGTCGTTTGAATACGGGACACATCCTACGTTTTACTTACACGTTTTTATTTAATACAAAGACATACCATTGCCACCACCAAATCAAGAGTCCAGTACAGGTTGAGAACACTGGGGTACCAGACACCAGACGGTACGAGGAGACCGATACCCTAAGAGTCCGTTCTTATGACCTCACCTAACGTTAAACGAAAAGGTCCCCTAGAAGGACTGGGTCCCTAGTTTCGGCCTAGAGAACGTAGCCTCCACCTAAGAAATGGTTGACTCGGTGGTCCCTAAAGACATATGATTGATAATTTTTAGACGTTTACTTTAATTCTTTTGTTAAAGTGATGTCGAAGTATTTTTCCGATTTTATAAATTATAAATTCTTATTTAAATGTTTGATCACATTCTGAACACGTGACTTTTATTATCATGTCTGTTTTACACCATGTAGGTATATTACCTTATAATAAGTTGTCATTTCTTCTTACTTCATGATTATGTACTATGGTGTACCTACTTGGAGATTTTATAATACATTCTGTCTACGTCTTCCGATGTATAACATACTAAGGAAAAGACACTTTCCAGGTCTCCATCTTTCATCCAGTACCGACGGTTTCGAATTCCCCTCTCTCTTTACTCCTCATTGACTACCCAGACCCAAAGAAAAACTTCTTTCCTTTTACAAGACCTTAATCTGTCACTACTACTGACGTGTTGAGACCTTTATCTGACTTTATCAACTTAATGTAAAAAAATCTCCCACTTCAAATACCACACACTTAAAATATGTATATATACCAACAATACTTTCACATGTAGAGTCAATAGTAACTGAACAAGTGTCAATTTGAAGTTCGAGTACAAGTTAAGTAAACGGATAAGGTTGGAGGTTCGATCTGAAAACGAGGACGACACAAGGTCTGAGAAATGACTCTCCCGTCCCTCTTTCCTTTCTTTATAACGGAAGAATAAACTGAGGTAACGTCCAATGGTCCAGGAGGAACTGACCGGCACTGAAAATAAGATCGAGTAACAGATGTTCCAACTATACCTGTCCCGAGATAGGTCATCTTCGACAACAGAAGGAATGAGAAGATTTGAAACCCCGTGAGAACCTTTGGAATAGGTGTAGAGACCCGACAATCGACTGTCATAGTCGACGACAGGGAGACTACACACTTTGAGCCCCCACGATGTGTGGGCAGAAGACAAGAGACAGAAGGTACTAGGAGTCTGTCATGGTCTGACACCCTTATTTGTGAAAACGACGATGGACCCACGAATTTTAGAACGACTCCTTTGACAGAACTCATAGTAACCAACAGTTGGGTTGTATACGGAAAAGATCGGGGACGGAAAGAGAAAGATTTGTCTCGGGACGTAAAGGGGGGTGAGAGGTGGGGTAGTAGTCGGGATCCCAACCGTGAGGAATCTAGTTTGGGTAGAACCAGTAGAGTAAGTGGGTGCGGGGTGAGGGGTGAGGTCGGTCACGAACCAAACCTACCTTGATCCTGTTTTGAACCCGGTTCTTCTGTGTTCTTCACTAAACGACCTCCAAGACCCCTCTAGAAGTCCTCGTCAAGAAGAACGTTCCTACGCCTTCTTACATCGGAGGTACGTTGACAGAGTGGGGGTGCTTCATTAAGTCGAATTTGACGTAGGGTGTGACAATTACTATTTCTCCACTCTACCTTGTCGTCACCCTAAGGAATAACATCGACAGTTGGGTGGTTCGGTTAGGATCCCTCCAAACATGTAAATCCCTCTGTCATGTAAGAAACCGTCAAATTGGGTCTACCTCAACCTAAAAGACTACAAAAGTTAGTTTTCGTTTGACTCAGTCTTCGTTTTATGTATACACTTCCCGTTTCTGTCAATGTCCCGTCCCTTTAAGTTAGGGTAAGTTTGAGTTGTGACAAGAAAGAAGACAGAGTGTGACGTTTGGATTAATCGTACACAAGAACGTGAGCATCCGTTAATTAATCCTGGCTCACAGTACGAAAGGAATGGTTCTTCCAAAGAACAAAAATCTCATCATGATTTCAAGGACAGTGATCCCGACCATGGGCCAAATCGCTAAGAGTCCCTACACAACGAGAGTGAAGAGAAGGAGGAAATTAAAAATTTTCGACTGTATATTGAATGTTTGTTATACCACGTGTGTAGGATTCACATGTAGAACCACTTAAAAATAATTTTATAAAAATAAACTCATATCAACTAAATATAACAACACAATCAAAGTCCGTATTAAAAATTTGTACATATATGAGTGACTAGTCGGTGGGTCTACGTCTATATCTTTCAATAGTCGGAACAGAGATCAGTCACGAAGGAAGGATGGTGACGTTTCAAAACGACCAGAAGGAAAAGGACAGTGGTATCTACTGGTACCGGACAGGAACTGGAAGTGTATTTATATAGTACCTCTACCTAGAAAAGTCAATACTAAAGAAGACAAATCGTTTTATAGAAGTCTGTAACAGGTGTACCTACGTAAGTAGTCTCAAACAGGGAAGAGTATCGACACATCGCGAGGTAAAAATTATAGGGTAATAAATAAATAGATAAGAAGACTATTCGTAAATCTGAAAGGGTAAAGTCCCACAATACTTATTTCGACGATACTTGGAAAAACAGGTGTAGAAAACCTAGATCCTTGAGTAAATGTAACCCACCTGTGTATATCACCTTTATGACCTAGTACTATGTATGTAGGACAAAAACATCCTACAGTTTGCCAAGATGACCTCTTCCGTTACCGTTGGGTGAGGTCATGAGAACGGACCTTTTAGGGTACCTACCTCCTCGGACCATCCGATGTCAGGTACCCCAGAGCTTCTCATCCTGTGCTGACTCGCTGAAGCGAAAGTGAAAAGGGAAAGTATATAACCTCTTCCTTTACCATTGGGTGAGGTCACAAGAACGGACCTCTTAGGGTCCCTACCCCCACGGACCACCCGACGACAGATACCCCAGCGTGTCCCAGTCTGTACGAACTTCACTGAATCGTCGTCGTCGTTCGTCAAGATGTTTCGTCAACGGGGGTGATTATGGGATGAACGTCATATGAGTACAAAATGAACCAAGTGTTGGAGGGTGTACCATGACAGTCGGGAAAATTCGGGACGTCCACCCCCACATCACTGGAGTGACACCGAAATCAACCACGACATCACTACTGATATATACTACAAGTTGTAGAAAACCCTTGAAAAACAGATAAACCTATAAACAATTGACGGACAAACTCAGAAAGGGAGTAAACCATTTTTCTTCAATTTTAACTTAAACTTAAAACAACAATAAAACATCAAGAAACTTATCAGGCTTTACTCATGAAGTAGTCTGTAAAACGCACGAACGATTCAACGAAGCCAACACAGGTTGAGAAACGCTGGGGTACCTGACATCGGTTGGTTCGAGGAGACAGACACCCTAAGAGGTCCGTTCTTATGACCTCACCTAACGACACGGGAGGAAGTCCCCTAGAAGGACTGAGTCCTTAGTTTGGGCGCAGAGAACATAGAGGACGTAACCGTCCGTTCAAGAAATGGTGATCGTGTTGGACCCTTCCCTAACGTTTATAGGAGGGGGAGACACTGATCGGGAAAACGAAAGTCACAACAGAAAACAACTTGTCTTTAAGAATTGAAAGAAAAAAAAGACGACACGGTAAGCCGAACACTCCAACTTGACTCCGGTGTCGACACTCTCACGGCTTAGGATTGGTGACTTGGACGTCCCTTGAGGGTCTTCAATAATTAAAATTACTTCTAGTTGAATAATTAGAAAAGATAGTACCGATTAAATAATTAGTTGAATAGTGAGAAAATATAGTGCCAATGACGAAAACCACAGAACAAATTCTTTAAAACGGGTGACTGTCGGGATTTTAGACATACTTAGCATTTTCTGAAGGTTGTCGGTTTCGTTTAAACTCTTTTTTCTTGTTTCGACCTCCGCAGTCAGAAGGACTAACAAAGTTTGATACGATATTTCGACATGACTAATTTACGTAAGAAATGTACTTTTTAGGACTGAGATGTCTAAAAAAAACAAGTCACAATAATTGTATAGACCGGGTGGAGTGAAGGGTTATAGAAAATCAGAACGTCCCTCGTCCCCTCGACTTTAGGAAGAAGAAACACATGGAACAGTTAAACGGGTTAAATAGTGTCTTGAGGTACGACTACCTACGATAGACCCATCATTAGATTGGATGTTTCAACGGGGTCAAAAAAATTGTAACCGTACTAGGGGTCTGGACTACTTTTAAGACGACGTGTAGGTTTTACAGACCAATTGTGTTCTAATTGTTGGTCGACTCAGGAGTACGGTTCAAGTAATAAGGACGTAGGTTTGTCCTCGATTAAAGAGTTGGGTGAACCGACTGATGGGAACCATATTTGCTCAGGAGTGCACCTTAAAGAGAACCGAAGACGTAACCTCCCACCCACCGCCCCCTCGTCACGGTAAAAATAAACCATACTCTTCAGGTTCTCCTTTTTAGGTTTTACCTCGAGTGTGATTGTTCAGTCATAACCCGTTTCTGTAACTTCACTAGAAGAGTAGAGGACTAAAGAAAGACACCTCACGTAGACCCTTTAAATCACGTCGTCTCGCGAACCCCCGACAGGATAGGGTCACCGTAGGAACCGACACCTTACGTTCCAGATCCTGAACTCCACAAGAAGAAGGAGTCAGTTCCTGAGTAGTGAGAGAACAGACAAAGGACTAGAAATTTTATACGTTTCTTTATCATGGACGTTCACTCGATCTACTCTCTTAATCATATTGTACGAATAATACCATGGACCAGTTCATTTATGAAGTGTTTACCATCGGTAATAGAAGACGAGTCTCTTCCAAAAACACAAGGAAACAAGATCACTTTACCCACACCCAACACCTGTGTCACTCCCTTCCTCTTCCACCCTGTCTACCTCTCTCGTCGGAACTTTGTATGTGTAATGGTATACATTTTGTCTGTCGGTCACCCTTAAACGACACAGTTGAATGTCCCCACCCTACCGTCCTCCACCCTCCCTCGAAGTTCTCCCTCTCCTGAATACCAAGGGAATACCAACTGAGAATACTAAGAATGGTTGAATACCAACTAAGTATGACTATATCACCATGGTACGACTATGTACCGTCTTTAGTTGTGTTATAATATTTTGTTAATGGAGGTTAATTTATTTAAACTTCTTTTTTTTTCTGTAATTCTTTACCCACACCCTTCATCTACGGAACCGGCACGACGGATCTTACACTGTGATTGGTGAACACTGATGGTCCGGGAAATCTACACCGGTAGACTTCACTCTGCACGATATGTGCGTTTTAATGGCGGCCCAAAACTTCAGAATCAAACTAAAAAATTTTTTCTTCCATTTTATGGGGTACTTAGTAAAAAACATAACTCATGTGTAATTTTACTTAAAACCTACATGACCGAACTTCTTTTGTTTGATAACTTTAATAAAAGTGAAGAAAAATAAAAAATTGCAGCGATGATCTTTAAGTCTTACGTTGAGCCCCGACCGAAATACCAAGACCGGCGTCGCGCGAAGAATGCGTCTCGGCGGAATCTGAACCCGGTCCCTCCGGGGCGGGGGTTGGCCACTGTCGCGATTCCCAGCCGGGTGCGACGACATAGGCAGCCACGAATCGGACCGGAATCATCGCCCACAAGAACCCCGTCGTACCAAGCCCGGCGTCCTTTAAGTGAAAAATGTAACATTAGGTACGTTTGACCCCCACACCGATAACTGAAATCTCCACCTGAAACGAGGTCTAATTGTCCTCCTTAACTCCCAGTCCCCAGCAACCACTTACTTCATAAAACTATTTTCTGCAGATTGAACCAAACTAGGGACACAGTCCTTCTAGGGGATCTCTTCCTTTACCGTTGGGTGAGGTCACAAGAACGGATCTCTTAAGGCACCTGCCTCCTCGGACCGTCCGATTTCAGGTACCCCGACGTTTTCAGCCTGTGTTGAATTGCTGATTTGTTGAATAGTTTCGGAAGAGCAACGTCACCGAAGAGTACAACCCCTCGTACCCGAGATTGCACGGGTCCGAAGTCACCAACACCTAGTGTCCGAATCAACGGGACTCCGTACACCCTAGAAGGACCTGGTCTCCACCTTGGGTGCAGGGGAGGTAACCGTCCACCTAAGAATTGACGACCTGGTGGTCCCTTCAGAGTATATATGAACTTTAAAAGTGTGAAATTGATGGTAATGTAAAATAAAATTTAGGGAATCTAATAATAACAACTTCTTCTACTTAAGACATTTACCGAACTATTATTTTTGTATTTGACTAAAAATCTGAACTTAGATTTTATATTTTTAGTATTGCGATGTGCAAACAAAGATGAGAAAACAATACTTCCAGATAAACTGTTCCGTTACCCATCTGGTATAAAATAAATCGACAAGTAACTAAATATTGTAAATTATAAATATTGAAAATTTATAACTACGAATCGTCCACTCGGAGACAGGGGAATTGACGTCTGAACCGTTTTATAGTCAAGCACGGTTAAACCATCCGATGTATCCGAGAACCACCGGATGACTAAAACTTCAAAGAAGGTATTTGGTAAAATATTTTACGTAATCTTCCTTTACCCATTAAAAATTTACAACACTGGAAAGGAATCTCCTACCTAAAGAGAGGATGGAGGATGAGACTACGTGCACGGACCCGGGACGTCGGTCATAGGACCAGGTACAAGGGTGTACACAGGACCGCCATGTGACCAGTATACCATACAAAGATCTTACACATTACGGACGAGATATAAAAAATTATTTAAGGTGACTTCGACGGATTACTAAAGGGGACGAATGACTGAAGGACGGGGAACTTTCCGTATCGACACAGAGAAGGAGTTTATGACGACTACAACGCACTCTGTCTCTCGGACACTGTCGACTTGTCTTCGACATTTTGGTGGACGTAGAGAGCAACCAGATTCACGTGACCACCTCCACACAAGACAGATGAATCCACCCGCACAAGACCTCTCAGCACCGAAATGACGGTTCGACGGGAACTATCCCCGGGACCCACAGGTCGAGGAACCCGGTCCTCTCGTATCGTGGGTCGCCTCTATCGGGGCAAGACTGTCTACGTCGAAGAACGGAAAACGTCCTCTTACGAACAAAGTTTTCGAGGTGTCGGAAGGGGAATTTTACTAAGGGTAGTATAAATATATATTTATCGAATTCGTCATTAAGTACTTTTGTACCGTAGAGTACCGCTTAGGACCACTAAGTCTTCGTGACTGTCCAGGAACCGTCTCACACAAGATTCGGAAGAAGAGTCCCAGAGAGAGGAAGTCCAACTGACAATCAACCATAAACCAGTGGTAAGAGGAAGCTGACCTTTATTTTCGGTTTTCTGTCCTGTCCATCAACTAGTGAAAAATTAGGTTCCACGAATCAATACTGTCATTTTTACTATATAATAATATTGCCGGAAATAACAACAACAACTCAACGAGTCAACAGGATGACAATTGTTATCCTGTCAGGATGACAAATGTTGGGGTACCTGACGTCGTGTGACCCGAAGGGACAGGAAGTGATGGAGGACTTCAAAAGAGTCTGAGTACAGGCACCTCAGTCACTACGGTAATAGGGTCCACTATCTAGGGTCCAAGCAGACTAAAATAGACAGAGGTCCCGAAGCACAGTTGTATGTGATCACACGGCCGGAGTCTACTCACCGAGTAATGTCTCTAGACACACGTCAGAACATATACAGAATTACCCGTACCCTAAAACCTCTCCTCAGGGACAAATAAATCTTCGAAGAAGAAAACTGACAAAATCTGAACTGCATAGGATTTCCGATTACAATTTACAATTGACCGATCACAGTCGAATTCAGATTACTATATTAGACTAAACTGTAATTAAAAGGCTAACTTGACGTCCAGACAGAAAGACTTCCGTCCGGATAAAGGAGGTACGTGAGACCAGACGAACCTCGTCGGATTAATGGAACGTAGAGAAAGTGTAGTGGGTCTTTTGGGACCATCGAAACGGTAGAAGACAATGTTCACCACGGGGTCCGTCCCCAAGGGGTCTCTCGAAACCTTTACTCCTGTCAACACGAATGGTAAATTACTGGGTCAAAAGGGTCACCATCCCCGTCGGCACCTGTCGGGTCCCCTTGGACTTTTCATTCGGACTCCAAACAGTCGACGTCGGAGCCCGGTGTCCCGCGCTACTTCAATAGGAAAGTCCCGTCGGGAAAGATGGGAACGGAAGTTGAACGTACGACAACGGAAAGATTTACGGAGGGTTCAGGGTTTCGTACATAAAATTCCTTTCTCACATCACTTCTAACAACAAGTCAGTGATTCAGTACAGACTGAGACACTGGGGTACCTGACGTCGTGCAGTCCTAAGAGACAGGAAGTGGTAGAAGGCCTCAAACGAGTTTGAGTACAGTCACTACGGTAAGTTGGTGGAGTAGGAGACAGCGGGGGAAAAGGAGGACGGAAATTAGAAAGGGTCGTAGTCCCAGAATAGTTTACTCAGTCGACAAGGATAGTCCACCGGTTTATTAACCTTGAAGTCGAAGTCGTAGTCAGGAAGGTTACTTATAAGTCCCAACTAACTATAAATCCCAACTGACCAAACTAGAGGAACGACAGGTTTCCTGAGAGTTCTCAGAAAAGGTCATGGCGTCAAACTTTCGTAGTCAAGAAGTCGCGAGTCGGAAGAAATACCAGGTTGAGAGTGTAGACATGTACTGATGACCCTTTTGGTATCGAAACTGATATGTCTGGAGACAACCGTTTCATTACAGAGATGAAAAATTGTGCAACAGATCTAAACGGTATCGAAAAGAAGGTTCCTCGTTCACAGAAATTTAAAGTACCGACGTCAATGGTAGGTGTCTCTAAATCTTCTACTCATAAAAAAAGAAAGTTGTGAAATTGGCTAATCTTCGAAGGACGAAATTCTTAGAGACCTACCGAGAAGGGGGAAACTCACTGTTTCCATCACACAACATTAATGTCCGGTATCGGACCTAGGAGTGAAGTACGAAAGAAAAGAAAGGTTAAGCTCCTCATACAATGATCAACCACTCATCGAAACAAGAACCTCTCTGAGACCCGGTTTCGCAGACAGAGACCGAGGAGAAAGAGAATTACCTACGCTGGGGAGAAGGAGATCCTTTACTCCTCTGTCTCTCATCTTTCTAGGGACACAGAATCGACGGGTCGGAAGGCACCTGTTTCTAAGTACTGTACCGGGGAAGATCTACCTTGTTCCTCGACCTTCCTGTCGACGAACAAGTCTTTGTTGAGCTAAGGTCCCTTCCCTCTGTTGAGACTCTAAACCGCTTATCGGTGAACGGAAACCTGTCTAAGGGAATCGGACATTATGGATGAGAGGAAAAATCATAGTTATAGATAGGTTTAGAGTGAGTACAAATTTCCGAATCGACTTTACGACAAAGTAAGGGTTCCGAGAGGTTTCTCAGTCTGAGTGTCTTGATCTCTCATCTTAGTACCCGTGGTCGTCGGGTCCCTCACCCCCACCTGTCCCACTCCTCCTTTCCCGGTATAGTCACTTTCCTACGTTCCAAAGTCAACACGGTACTCATTCGACCTCTAGACGAGACATGTTGATCTCGGACACCAGTCGTTGTGAGTGACGCGAAGTAAACCACTCTCCGTCTGGAACACAATTCACGAAAATTACGTTTTTCTTTTTTCTTTTAATTAAGTTTATTTGCTTATTTCCTCCGTCTTCCTTTGAACTTCTCCACTACCTATTCAGTACCGGAACAAACACCACTCCAAAGTCCCTACACATAAATAAGGGGGTAGAGTAGTTCAACATACAAGTAACCCATACATGTCGAAAAACACCCAGGTAGTGTAGAGTCATTTCTCC
The DNA here is from genome assembly GCA_006410555.1 of Capra ibex. NCBI lineage: Eukaryota > Metazoa > Chordata > Mammalia > Artiodactyla > Bovidae > Capra > Capra ibex. The sequence goes on along the minus strand of SJYO01048061.1, from coordinate 41,445,703 downwards.
AGAATTTTTTGGTTCACCAAATTTCACTAATGGAAACACTAGTTCTGGTCCTTACGGGGATAAGTTAATCTAAAATTTTCAATACACACATAAATAGAACTAATCAATAGAAATTTTTTTGTTTTAAATTAGAATGTTAAAAAATTTTTCAACGACTTAAATATTATCGATAAAAAGTAATACGTCAATACATAAAAGAAGTAAATACTTATAATTTTTATTTACGATAATACATTTCTAGACTTTAAAACCTACTTTTTTCACTAAAAGTATAAACTTTATAAACCCCTCTATGGTTTTAGTATTAAGTCTTTTCCATCTCTTTCTAGTCATTTTAATTAGTAAAAGGTTCCGATCGAAAGTCTAGGGTTTAAATTTCACATCCTTTTTTATCCTGTTTACTTTTTAAAAGAGAAAGGAAGGATGAAATAATTATATGTATAATACACCCGAAAATTTTATAATACAAAGTCAAATATATATTATGTAAGATGAAATATGTTCATATATTGATATATCATTTAGACATTGATATATTTTATTTATTGTTTATGTATTACAATTATTATATTCATATATATACAAGAGAACCTCAGTATGACCTTTAAGAGTGCAATTCATACTCGAAATGTGAGTTTTTATTTGTTGGAACTAGAACCCCGAATTACGTCGATACATAGATTATTAACTGTTAGACTTTATTAAGACAATTGTTTTAGGAAATTCCAGGTCAGGATGTTTCTCCTAGTTAATCCTCTCAGACAGGAACAATGGTTCTTAAGTAAGGTCTCGAAGAAATTTATCACCAGAAGTACTTATGTTTTAAGTTAATTTCAAAATTTTCGATCTAAGTATGAGTCGAGAAATCCTTATGTGTGTAGCAAACTTCTTACGTCAGAACCTTTTTCGTCCACGATTCTTACCACACTAGTGAAATTCTACACACTACTTAAAAGACGGAGTAATTGTTTACGTTTTACGAGAAAAGAAAGTTTCTTTCCGTCGTCTCATTTCGGTAAAGTCACACATTCACCTATCCTTCCGTCTAAGTGTTTCTGTACTTTTGTCTGGTCGAAGATAAGGAAGGACACCCACCTCACCGTCACCTACCTCTGGACACTAAGTTAGACATTGAAGTAAAAGTCTAAAGGTCTTCAAAAGTCCCAACACTAGGATGTGGGTCCCTGTGACTTCGTACACCTTGTTCCGATCCGATGCGTAGTCCTCCAGTAAAGACGACCCGTCGATAACCAGACAAACCAAATAATATTTGGATAAACCAAATGTAATCTTTTGGAACTACCACCAACCGTTTGTAACTAAAAACAGGTTATCCTTTTCTTTACTTTATCTAGTTTCCCTATATAAAGAAGGTTGTACATGGACTCAACTACGACCGCATAACACCCGCAGAACATACCGAAGTACCCGCGAGAGTCAGTGGTACCAAAGGTTTTATTTTGTTTTTTATTTAAGTGCGTAGACTGAGGATACGAAAGGGAGAGGAAAACACCTCGAAAGATAAGTAAAGTACTAAAAGTGGTTACTGTCCAAACTTACGAGTAGACGACCTCTCGGGTACTAGCCATCTTTTGTGGAGGAAGATCTACAAAAGCATCTATTTTGAATTCCGTCAGTCAGCATACGTGTTTATGCCGACTTACTTCATCCAAGAATACGTTTTTTTTTCTTTTTTTCCTTTTCATGGTTAGTGTCCGACAGTCCGATTTGATTTCCGGAGAAAAGTCGTTACCACGACTTAACATACCACTCCAACTTACACAACGTCAACGTGAATAATTGAGCAGGTTTCTCTCTTCACGTTGGTCGCGGGCACCCGTGGGGGTATGTACCGCCCTTCCCCCAGTAAGGAGCCCGACCAGAGGACGGAGACTCAGGACTCTACCCAGTCTTGACTCCTTATTCGCAGGTCCGACCCTTGTTTCCCATGTCTGGACGAGAACAACCAAGAGAGACCTACTCCTGTCTTTTACAAGTGTCGTGTAACACTTGGGGTCCCTGCACTTCTTGGGGACGATCTAATTCCTCGTTAACAACTGTATCGTATGACCGTAGCAGCAAGACCCCACGACGAAAATTCTAATTGTATGGGGTTACAAAAATCACCAAAGGGACCACCGAGTTACCATTTCTTGGGCGTACGGTTACGTCCTGTGTGTCCAAGTTAGGGACCCAGTCCTTCTAGGGGACCTCCTCCTTTACCGTTGGGTGAGTCATCATAAGAACGGACCTCTTAGGGTACCTGTCTCCTCGGACCTCCCGATGTCTGGTACCCCAACGTTTTGTCAGTCTGAACTGAATTGTTATTGTTGTTACTGTTGTTACAAAAAAGTAGTCTTGACTAAATAAAGAAATAATAGTAATAATAATAAAAAAAAAAAAACGACGTGACGTACCGTACACCCTAGGATCAAGGGACTACTCCTTAGTTTGTTTGGATGTAAGGGACGTGACTTTCGAACGTCAGAAGTGGTGACCTGATGGTCCCTTCAGAGATACAAAGCTTTTAAAACTTATCTCCTATATAATTATCAATATCCCAAGTTGAAGGAATTTATATTCCTCCATTTACTACGTTCGGCGGAAGGGTGGAGACAAGAAGTAGGTGGACCGACAGTGATGGAGAGTGGAAACAGGGAGTCTGTTAGTGAGACTGATCAAAGAACGGACAGGAAAGTTTCATGAGAAAATTTTTTTTAATAAAGTAACTTCATATCAACTAAATGTTACAACACAATCCAAGTCCACATGAGTATATATATATATAAGAAAAAGTATAAGAAAGGGTAATACCAAATAGTGTCCTATAACTTATATCAAAGGGTACAAGTCTCATAAAGACAAATATAATGTTCGTTGACATTTAGACATGAAAGAATGAAAGGGGAGGAAAAAGCAAGTATGTTAATCATTACGTGATGTGTGGGAGGAGCCTTAGAACGAATGAAGTCAATTGTAAAGGTTACTCATAAGACGGTATAGCCATTCACCTCCCGTAAGAGGTACAAACAAGTCTGACATTTGCTAACGTTAAATATCTACATACACGTGACTCAACAAGTCAGTACAGACTAAGAAACTCTGGGGTACCTGACATCGGCTGGTCCGAGGAGACAGGTGCCCTAAAGGATCGGTTCTTATGACCTCATACAACGGTAAAGGAGGAGGTCCTAGAAGGACTGGGGCCTTAGCTTGGACGTAGAGGACGTAACCATCCACCTAAGAAATGGTGACTCGGTGGACCTTTATCTATACACAATTAAATGACGTAGTCAAGAAGTAACAATCTATAAACCTAATAAACCCCTAAACCCAAAAACGATAATTTTTATACGACTCTATCTTTCAAATATATCTGTATTAAAACGTGAACACGTTCATACAGACGTCTGATTTATAGGTCCCTAACTTATCGATCTAGTTTCTCATTTGCGTAAAACTTGAGATTATCTACAAAAGTTGACGGGAGACATCTCCCCCGTGGTTGAATGAGGATTCTCAGAACGTGTCTCCTCTGAGAAACAAGTGTCGGAGTGGTCCTGAGGAAATAGTAAAAAGATTTAGAAGAAGGACTATTCACCTGTCACTAAAGAGTCACAACAAAATTAAACATGAAGAAAAAATACTCTTTTCAACCCGTAGAAGAGAACGGAAATTTTGAGAAAACAAAAAGAAAAAGAAGATTAACAAGAAGACCAGTAAAAACATGACCCAACAACCAGAAAAAGAACACCTAGAGAACCTTGGACTATAAAATAAGGGTGAAGTAGAAATCTGTAATGATGATCAAAAAACCTCAGATATACGTCATTACAAACAGTACTGAAAACCCAAAATTCCATTAATCTTTCTGAAAGTGGTGAGGTGTCAATATCGTTTAAGGAAACGTAAATGAAGATTGTCCCGAAGGGACCACTGAGTATACCATTTCTTAGACAGACGTTATGTCCTCTGGACCTAAGGTAGGGACCCAGCCCTTCTAGGGGACCTCTTCCCTTACCGATGTGAAATCATAAGAACGGACTTCTTCAGGTACCTGTCTCCAATGTCAGGTGTTCCAACTATTCTCAACCTGTGTTGACTCGTAGATTGTGGAAAGTGAATGAAGATTATGAAAGTACTAAGGTAAAAACGTAAATTTAGACACTAAGTAAACCTTAAAGAGGGTTATGTACAATTTTACAAGTCGACGGATAAAGGGTCTTACGATGGACGACAGGAGTTTAGTAAATAAATGATCAGAAAAAGGTGACTAAACTCTACGTTTAAAATAACATTAAAAGTGTTCATACACGTATATAAGGGTCCGAAAACAAATTAATATACCCACAGAGATAAGTGCCCGGTCATGGTATCCTAAAAAATTTTTATTCACTATTAAAATACAAAATGATAAACGGGAAGAAAAATTCTTAAACGAATCGATAACAAACAAAAAGTTACTATTTTGACCAAACAAATATATTTTTACTTTGTTGTCGTTATTATCGTTGTGTTGTTATTTTCATGGTCAACCGTAAATTGAATGTTTAATCGGCTCCTTATTAACTACTGAAATACTATAACTCAGAAGGGTAGGTTCATGTACCCACAGAAAGGGAAATTCAGAAGACACCTAAAACTTCAGAAGAAATGTATTGAAGACGTTAAAGACCAAACAATTAAGACTATATAAAAAGGAAAAAACAACGATAAGCTAACCCGAGACATAGTCATTTCCGAGGTATTCATTTCTTTACTGTACTAAATCCAACCTATTGAAGTGCACTATTTCTTCTCTTTGCACTATAAATTTTTTACGCTTGTTTTATATCTTCTTCGTTTTTCCGTCTCCTCAATCATGGAAACCCGACACTTGTCGCCCGGAGTCGCGAGTCGGTTCACACTCACCAACTCCCGTTTCCTCCTGACACATAGGGTGTGAGTCTCCAGGGGAACCTCTGTCCTTGGTACTGGAACCAGGTCCCCGTGGTGGTCGGACGACTCTAGGGTGGTCTCTCTTGTCGTCGTCTCCTCCTTTATTTATACGGAGGACGGAAAGGAAGGGGGTGGAATCTAGAGGACGACCCCGAAAGGTAACCGGTTGGTCTCTGTTCTGGTCTCTCGGGTACCCATGTCGACCACGTCTCGGAAGGACCCCCACCTCAGTCCACGATGCTGACTTAATAAAGAGACTGACAAGAAAGGTGTGAACTTCCTATAAGTAAAAATCTTACACTTAAAAATTAGAAAGTTCTTTTAAAGGTAAGTTATTGTAAGTGTCTAAAGATACTAAAACCGTTTACTTACGTTAATGCGTTCGGGGTAGTTTTAGTTTTATGTTGACATATGAGTAAATTAATAACTATCCTAAATACAACGGACTACTAAAAGATAAACAAATTAGAGACAAACATTTTTTTTAGTGTGATTGCTAAAGGGACCACCAGGTCACAGATTCTAAGTCTTGACAGTAACGGGACCTGGACCCAAATTAAGGACCAACTCCTTGATTCTAGGGTGTTCGACTCACCGTACCGGTCTTTTCAATTCTTGAGGGAGATCAGGAAAAGGGACGGAAAATACATAATTTGTTAAAAAAAAAAAAATCATTTACAATTAGATAACCGAAAAATTGATTAAAGTAACGAAAAATCGTCAACGAGATCCTCACGAGATAAACAAAGAACTTACGGTAAAAGGTAACGAACCGCAATTATATGTCTTTATTTTACTGATAATATCTAACCAGAAAATCGGGGCTCCCAAAACCCCAGAAACGCGAGAGAAGGACTGGTCAGGAGAATCTAGAAGGGAGGTGAACCGGGAACACGTCGCCACCAGTCCCAACCACACCACGACCCAGTAAAAGTCGCCAGTATGACAGGAAGATTTGTCGACAAAAGTACAAATAAAGGTCTTCTGTATAAAGAAAAAGAAAAAGAAAAATCTCGTGTCACGAGGTCGAAAGGAGTAACACAGTGAGAGAAGTAAACGGCGATACTGTTTGGATCTGTCGTATAATTTTCCGTCTCTGTAATGAAACGGTTGTTTCCAGGTAGATCAGTTTCGATACCAAAAAAGTCATCAGTACATACATACCTACACTCTCGACCTGGTATTTCTCTCGACTAGCGGTTTCTTAACTACGAAAACTTGGCACCACAACCTCTTCTGAGAACTCTCAGGGAACCTGATGTTCCTCGAGTTTAGTCAGGTAGGGTTTCTTTTAGTCAGGACTTATAAGTAACCTACCTGACTACGACTTCGACTTTGAGGTTATGAAACCGGTGGACTACGTTTCTTGACTGAGTAAACTTTTCTGGGACTACGACCCTTTCTACCTTCCGTCCTCCTCTTCCCCTACTGTCTCCTACTCTACCAACCTACCGTAGGGGTTGAACTACCTGTACTCAAACTCATCCAAGGTCCTCAACCACTACCTTTTCTTCGAACCGTACGACGTTAGGTATCCCAGTGTTTCTCAGCAGGAGCTGACTCGCTGACTTGACTTGTTTTGGTGAGGGGATGAGATGTTAGACAGTCGTAGGTGAGCCGAATACCTTCGAGATGGAACATTAACTCTAAATCGTAGAGAGACTCTATTGTCAGGTCTCGTCTACCGGAATTAATAGTTGTGCCCCCTCGACTCGGGTAGGTAGTCACGGGTGTCGAGGTCGGATCCTACACCACCCACATAGATACTCACTCATTCTCTTTCATCCATGAAAGATAGACTTAGACTACCGGATACAACACGTGTTCCTTGTTATAACGTCGCTTGTCTACTCTTTAAATTTTGTACTTTAAGAAAGGTAACTCTTCTATAAATATCACTGTACTTTTTTCAGACGACTATATGTAATTAACAGGTAAAGTTCTACTAAAGATGTGTCGTTACTTTATCTCGTCTGAGGATCATGTGTTGCACCCACTTTGACTTTTTGTCACGTGAGTCACTTTCTCCGGTCCGTGTTCCCTTATGCATAACATCCTAAGACAAAACTATTTCGGGTTGTCATCAGGTGAGAGTAGACACTCCTGTCTTTGGTCCTATCACCAACGAAGACTCCCCTCTTCGCCCTCTCTTCTTTACCTGAACTCCTTTTAAAGACGAGACAGAAATAATTCCACCATTAATGTGTTTACATGTGTAAATAGTTTCGAATAGTTTGACATGTAAGTTCTAGGCACACAGAATGAATACACTAATGTGAAATATCTTTCTATTGTCAGACGAGACCTGACGTTAGAGTCTCTGTGTGATTTAGAGAATTCCGAAACCGCCCCCCGCCCCCCTAAAAGTCAAATGACCCATTTGACACGACGAAGTAAGATCACCTTTCCTCTCCTGTACTCGTCTGTTTACTCAGGCTACGAAAATCTGGAAATTTGACACGTAGAGACCGAAACGTGTGAACGACCGGCAGAAAGACCTTCAGAGGGGGTGTCTGGTCGGGTCGAGTAGAGTGAAGGAAGTACAGAGTCCATTGTCGGAAATGAACTAAACACAGGTAACCTCTAACAAGGGTTGGTAGAGGAGGACTCGACTGAATGAGAGAGAGGTGTAAGAAACTTGAACAGACTGGGAGGACATGGGCCCGACTCGGAGTACCGTTGTTAAGGACCTGTTGATTGTAGACACGAACAAGACGACGGTTCTACCCTCAAGACTGGATACTGGTGGCTAGTATCGGAGGTCGGGGAGAGTCCCCTGTGACCCGTAACTTAGTATAAATAGTTTTGGAGAGACGGAATTCAATCTCCGAGGAAACTTGAGCCACAGGAGTAGAGAGGGGTGAGAACCCCCAGGGGTAAAGGTGGGACCGGTAGAGGGGTGGAGAAAAGAGGTACAGGAACAGGTTAGGGAGTAGTAGAGGTAACGGAAAGGGGTGGGTCCAGTAGGTCCTTTGTAAGTCCTTCTTTAGACGGTAAAGAGTCTGAGGAGAGTTGAAATGTTTAGACAAAATATGGTCATAAGGTTCAATTTTTAGTTCATTTCCGACAATAAGTATAATGTTAACCTAAGAACCGAAATATTTTGGTGCAAAGTGTATTAAGGAGTTTAACACAGAGGAAAACCACCCTTTAACGGGAAATAAAAAATTTAACTCTGTTTGACTGTACATTGCATAGTCAAAGTCCACACGTTTGTCATTAAACTGTACATACAACGTATACGGTCGGACACACGAGTCAAGAGTCAGTACAGACTTAGACTGAGAAACACTGGGGTACCTGACATACATCGGACGGTCCGAGAAGACAGGTACTCTATAGGTTCCGTTCTCATGACCTCACCCAACAGTAAAGGATGAGGTCCCCTAGTAGGGGTAAGTCCCTGGTTTGGTCACAGAGCCGAAACCGTCCGTCTAAGAAATGGTGACTCGGTGGTCCCTTCGGGTCTATAATATATATGACGTTTTATTAATATTCTTCAGATCAATTGTAAGTAGTGGTACGTATCAATAGACAAAAACATTGTGTGACAGATAGAAAATTTCGATGTGACTTTGTTGAATTAAATATCTTTTAACTGCATGTGTGTCTACAATAGAAGAGTGATATAAAAATACAGGAATACCTGTTAACGAAATATTTTTTTTTTGAGGGGTCCACGGACCGTAGAACGGAATATGTATCAATGAGTCAACTGTCAACGACTTACTTTGTCACTTGTTTTCAGTTTCACCTCTCATTGTTGAATACAGAAGTTTTCGTTGTCTCACTATGGGTGTTAATTACGAAACCCCCTTTACACTGACTGAAGGATTCCCGAGTGAGACCCCAATTAAACGATTCTTTGGAGTTTAAGTTAGAGTGGAGGGAGGGGAGACTCAGATGGACCATCTACCTCCCGTCGGACGAACATGTCTCGTCGTGTTGGTACTCCCCTTAGGGCACGATGTCACTAGTTCAAACCGTGACCACCAATTGCTGTGACAGTCTCGAACAGCCAAAACGAATACACAGACGAAGAGACCCCATACGTTACTTTTATTATTTTTCACTGAAAATCCTGGGGTTCCATTGTACGAACAAACTACGAATCTTATTAAATCCGGTCATCTATACTCAGAAAGAATGTGTGAAAACTAAAGGAAAGTAAACTAAGTTCAGGGTTATTACGTAATCTCGTTAAGTACCCTTATTGTAGTGTAAGACTTTAAACCTCTCTAGGATGGAACACATAAAGACCGACGGACACCGAATCTATTTCTAGAAGGATATATTAATCGGATTGTAAAGAAAACCTATTTGAATCCTTAGGTTCCTCCCTTATATCACGTAAAGACACACAAAGTTTACGTCTTCTTTATAGATAGGTTTAATCAACTAGTGTCTACTAGTGTCATGACTTCTTCCTTGTTCTCACCAGTAACTCGGTTTGGAGTATTCTGTTGTCATGGATTGTTTCATGACACAGGGACTATTCTAACTGCTAGAGGTCTGTTCACGTGTCTGTAAAATGACACAAGTCGTGTACGATTACTCCTCGGAGTGACCCCAAGCCGATGAAGGAACTCCAGATCTACCGTAGAGGCCCCACCCACGGACCGGCCGAGAAAGGACCCAGGGCCACGAGGATTAAGTCTCGACGTAGTGTCCCGTCGGTCGAGTAGTGTCGACCCGGAGAGGTGGGAGGGAGAAGACGAAGAAACGAGAGAAGAAGTAGGAAACACCTTCCCACTAGAATTGAGGTCTTCGTGGAAGACGTACGAGAGTGGCTGTTTGACTACCGGTCGTGGTCTTTGGAAGGAGTGTCACCCGGGACTCTTTGCTACCTCTTTGTACAAAGTCTCATTGAGTGTCCTTAGTCGTGTTCTTCTTTCCGACCAGTTGTCCTGTCAATCGTTCATGAATGTTGTGTACGTCCCGTGCACGCCCCGTAGCCTAATCTTATCTTGTCCCGACATAAAAACAGAGATACAGAGTGTCACTCAAATAATTGAGAGATCGTCACTGATGTCGTGATTCCTTTTGGCACGAGTCTAAGAGAAAACTCAGACGCGTTCCAATCTCCACTGACGTCGGTTCTCTCTTACGTGTTTCTCACGGTCTCCCCCGTAGGCATCCGGAATCGGACAGGGAGTTTAAGATGAAGGGAAACGTTCCTGTCTGATCTCTGTTCCCAGTTCCAATCTTTCGTTGCAATCAAGAGTCTCAGTTCGTGAGAAAGTTCCTATACGGTCACCCGACGGGAGGTCTCCCACTCTGTAATAATGTTATCGATTAGGATAATAAAAACGGGGAAATAAATTTTAAGGGTCGTACAGACTCCACCTATAGTAATGCTTTCAAATGTTGCCCCCGTTGATCTGAGTCTCCACTACCCAGAGCGGATCATTAGACTGGTGTCGTAGGTACGTGACTGGTAGGCTGGTGTGGCAGTCTGGGACACGGGGAGACGGGGAGGTACACAGACGGTAGTCGTGTCGTTGGAAGGGACTGGTGACTTTTGATGATTTTTCCGTCGGCTCGGAAAACAAACAAACAATCGAAATTCTCCATTGTCTTTGAGTCTTCCCGTTAAGTTTTACAGTGTGTGAACCACTGGTGTCTACGAGGATTTTGGGGCAGTCTTGTGGACCTGAGTTAGAGTCAACCAAGGCAGGTCCTTCAGTACCGTGACGACATGGGAGACCCGAAACTCGTGGACGGAAAGATGTACCGAAATAAAAAGAGACGTCACTACTATTGACTGAAAAACAAGCACCATCAAACAGACCATGATCTTCCAACCGAGGGTCCCGTCACGGGACCCGACAAAGTAACAGTAGACTGAGGGATCGTGGGTGACAAGTGATCATCTATCCGTGGTCACTCCTGGACGTCTTGTTCCCCCAAAGATTGTGAGTCCTCAGACACGACACGCGTCGACGAAGTCAACACGGACTGAGAAGTACTGGGGTACCTGACATCGGACGGTCCGAGGAGACAGGTACCCTAAGAAGTCCGTTCTTATGACCTCACCCAACGGTACGAGAGGAGGTCCCCTAGAAGGGTTGGGATCCTAGCTTGGGCACAGAGGACGGAGAGGACGTAACGTCCGTCTAAGAAATGACTACTCAGTGGCCCCTTCGGGTAGGTACTCAGATTGGTCGACATTTACGACGATTCAGTGAAGTCAGCACAGGTTGAGACACGCTGGGGTATCTGCCGTCGGGTGGTCCGAGTGGGCAGGGACCCTAAGAGGTCCGTTCTTGTGACCTCACACAACGGTAAAGGAAGAGGTTACGCACTTTCACTTTTCACTTTCACTTCAACGAGTCAACACAGGCTGGAGTCGCTGGGGTACCTGACGTCGGAAGGTCCGAGGAGACAGGTACCCTAAAAGGTCCGTTCTCATGACCTCACCCCACGGTAACGGAAGAGGCTTGGTCGACATTTATCACTCCCCTTTAATCGAGTCCAGTGGAGAAAACCGATTGTTTGAATGTAGAATTGTCCCTAAAGAGATGTCTTGAAATTTTGTTTCTTCACTTAAGACACCACTTTCGTCCAGTAAACCCCCAGTTCACAATGTGTCTTCTCAAAGACGTAAGGAGTCCAGTGGAGGAGTCCCTCGTGGACACGATACTCCCCGTCGATCTAGACTTCAGACACTACATTAAGTCACTACTACGGGGACCACCTGTAAAGTCCCTCCTTTCTCTTCGGGAAGACCTCCTGGTGAACAATTCTGACCCCTTTGACACCATCATTAACACCACGTACCCGAATCGACAAGACTACGTACACCCTAGATGAGGGGGGTCCTTAGATTGAACACAAAGGACGTGACCGTCTATCTAAGAAATAGAGACTCGGTTGTCCCTTCGGGTCTTTTTACACAAAAAAACAAAAAACAAAAAATTTCGGACCACCTCCCGACGTGATGTAATTTTCGTCTGTTAAAATTACTTTAAGTCATTTTAGCTACATTACTCATTCCAGACGTATATATTAAAAATTGACGAGAGAAACCGTACTCCTTCCTCGTGTATCTAGTTTAATAGACAATTTTTAGGCACGGGGGTCAGTTTAAGGGGTTAATCAAATGATGATGTCAATCCCGGCTCCCTGAATCACTCTGAGAGGAACTTCAAAGGAAACGAGTCAAGTCCTTAACTCCTTCCAGGACACACAAGTGCACACGCGGGACCTACGGACCCCCTACCCCCCACTGACTTTGTCCTGGGGAGACAAACGAATGAATACAATGAGGAAGGGGTGGCACAGGAGGAGAATCATAAACAAAGGTTTACTTTAGTAGAGGAGAAGCGGGCCTGAAGTAGTTGGGGCTCCTAAGTTTTCTACGTTCGCCGGGGCGGAGGAATACTTATACGTTGTCGCTCCCCGACCCTCCTTCGTGTTCTCCTTTCGGGACGCTCTTTAAGTTGGAGACAGCCGGAAATTGCCGAAGCCGGCGGGGGTCGGAGGTGGTGCGGGACGTGCCGGCCGCTTGTTATCGCGTCGGGCCTGAGGGCCTCCGCACGAGCGGAGCCGTCTCCTCAGGGACATACAACCAGCGAGGCCTTTGCACCGCAGACTTGTCGGGAAGCGTCGGGCAGACTTGAGCCGGCCCTTTCATCGTCGGCCTGGCCAAGTGGCAGAGGGCGGGTTCGTCGACTTCCAGGGGGGAAACAGCACGCTTACTGCGCCTGCGTCCACAGGAGCGCCGCCGCGGGCGGCCCCGGTTCAAGGGGAAGACAAAGGGGCACTGGAGGATGGGTGGGCTCGAGCCGCGCCCCATCCGCTAGGGCGGCCTCTGGGGCGACTGCACCTCCCTACGACTCTTTCCATTCGACCAAAGACGCGACCGCCAGGGAGGCGGGAGAGAGAACCCCTCCCCTAGCGGTTCGTCGTCCACCAACTTTAGGGCGCAGGCACGTGAGAGAGATTTCGCTCCGACTCTCGTCCGCTTCCTCGCCGTACTCTCGCGCCGGCGTCGTGACTGGCTCGGCCTCCAAACTCTTCAACGGCGCCGGGGTCGTCCACGTCGCGTTCGCGCCTCGACACGGACCCTCCGACCCCGTGGTGGGCCTCGGGCGCAACGGCACCGTCGCCCCCGCCCCGGTCCAGCGCCGAACGCAGCGGTACCATCGCCCCCGCCCCAGCTTGGCGCCGCACGGGCCCAACGGTCTGCTGCCTCCTTGTGGCGCTCCCCAAGCGCCGTAGAGCCTTCGACGAGTCTCCTGGTCGGTGTTTCAGACCACAAAGAAACTGCGAGCCGAGACTCCATTGACGTCGGATAACCGTCACGACAATCCATTAGTCCGAAGATCCAATGGCGGACGAGCTACGAAATTATGAGACCAAAACTTTTATTGAACCTAACACCAGTCTTCCTTCTGCACTTTTTCAATCTTCTATAGGAAAGATTTCGTTATTGTTTTTCTTCATAAAAACAAAGAAGTAAATGCACCTATAGGGAATTAATAATAGTGAAATTTTTTGATCTCTTGGACTAAACCTAAGTACTTTTGCTTACCTGGAAGCCGGAAAACCCGTATAATTATTTTTAGAAACGTTTTCACTTCGTGTATATTATAATTTTAAGTCTGTCAACGTAGAATTTTATAAAATCTCTCTGTACTGAGAAATTTTCATACACTCTCTTAATTGAAGTAAGGGGAGGGGGGTGGGGCCCATAAAAGAGAAAAAAGGGAATCTTTTTTTTCTAAATAAATAAATAAAATACAAAACTGACACGACCCCGAAAAAACGACGTGTCCTCCAAAGAGATCAACGACGTTCGTCCCCGATGAGAGATCATCACCACGTACCCAAAGAGTAACGGCACCGAAGAGAACGTCTCGTCTCCGAGATCCGTGCACCAGAAGTCGTCAACGCCGAGGACCCGAGATCTCGTGTCCGAATCATCAACACCGGGTGACCGAATCAACGAGGTTCCATACACCATAGAAGGACCTGGTCCCTAATTCGGGTACAGGGAACGTAACGTCCTACCTAAGAAGTGGTGACCCGGTCGTCCTCTCGGGGAGTAACCCATAAAAGAATGTACATTTACACGACCTATTAAAACCGAACAATAAAATTTCTAACAAAATCGATATGTGATGTCTTTTTCTACCCGTTTCTTAAACTTATTGGAAAAGGTCTCGTCACTGACTGTCGATGTCCTCCTGAACGTGGATGAGAGAAAAGGAAAATAGGAGGCTATCGAAAAACACACACACAAAAAACCGTAAAAAGTAGACAAAGAGGTCTAAATTTAACAAACGGTTTCTGTACCTAGACGATGGTCATGAATTCTACACAAGGTGTGTGGTCCGAAAGAAGGAGACGGAGGAAAATTTTGAATAGATACACAATAAATCAAAGCACATAAGTAAGTAGTCTGTACCCAACCCCGAGATTAGGTACGACACATAGAACGACCTGAACTCTCTTTTCCTCACTCACCACTCTCCCTGTTTCAACTTAATCTTTTTGAGTGGCAAATCCCTCTCCGCTTCCGACAATTCACTAGTCTTAGGTGATACTACGAAAGAGTGAATCTTTAGGTAAGTCTTACCGGAGTCAATGACTATCCTCCACCACGGGACTGGTACGAACGGGAGAGTTCTGTTTCCATGGGTAACTCTTATACTCCATCCACTACGAGTCTTTTCATGTCACTAAAAGGGCTCCTGAATGTCAGTCATTCACCAATTCAGTCCTAGATTTAAGTTTGTACCAACGATACTGTAGGACTAAGACTTCGTAATTTGGTAAACTGGGTTACAGGGATGTTTGTTTTAATAGAAACTTCAAACACTTAAAGGTGTGTGTGTGTTTTCTTTGGATACATTAAAAGAAAAACCAACTTGACAAAGATTTCGTTCCATAAACTTTTTAGTCTATAGTTAAAGTAAAAACTTCTTCCATACCAAAAGGATGACCTGACAACGACAGTAGTCATTAGAAAACAAAAACTCCCCAAGGATTCTTTAATTATTCTTTTAATTCTAGACCAATAATTTTAGTATAAAATTCCTATAACCTCCATGAACATATAATTTCCCAAGATATCATGTTTGACAATGTCTAATCTGAAGAAATTTCGTTTTATATATGAATCAATAGTAAGTACGAAAATAATAGAAAGGACTAAACTTTAGAAAAGTTAGTCTAAACAATCAGAAAGGACCCTAACAGAAATCTACCCACTATTAACCTTTAACGGAAAACTTTTCAACAGGATCTTTCAAGTCCAAACATGGACCGAACTGGACGTCAATCTAAACCGATGAATGTGGGGTAGTGTCTGGACTTTTGGTGACATTTTATTAAAATATTCACAAAAATGTCAATTTTATAATAAAAGGACTTGTCTAACGTCTTTGGTCTAGAAAACACAGAAATCTTAGGAGGAGAATTATGGTTCACGTTGTGAGAAGTATTAATGATTGACCACCCTCTTTGTTTTTTGAAATAGTCTAGTTACTCTATGTCTCATCTTTATTAGGAAACTTTATACTTATAAGTCTCAGTATCTTTAAGATTAAAAAAAAGTACGGTAGTGTCAGATTTTAAGATCCATCATGGATGAAACGTCTATCTTTAAAAATAGGCTTAATTAATTGATACGACAGCGAAGTCAGCACAGGCTGAGACACGCTGGGGTATCTGCCGTCGGGTGGTCCGAGGGGGCAGGGACCCTAAGAGGTCCGTTCTTGTGACCTCACCCAATGGTAAAGGAAGAGGTTACGTACTTTCACTTTTCACTTTCACTTCAGCGAGTCAGTACAGACTGAGAAGCGCTGGGGTACCTGACGTCGGATAGTCCGAGGAGGTAGGTACCCTAAAAGGTCCGTTCTCATGACCTCACCCCACGGTAACGATATCTACTACCGTTTTCCATTCTTTTCTTAATTGTTCTCGTACCACTGATTATATATTTAATAAAAGGTCACATAATAGAATTAACTTGGAGTGTTGTTGGTACGTTCACATCCCCTCCTTTTGAAAAAGGAGGTAGGAAAACCCAAGAAACAGATCAGATTAACTTAACTGTATTCTTCCTAATTGTCCTCTTTTGTTTAAATCAATATATACATCTTCTCGGGGTTTCTACACTCTGGGTTCCTGTTCAGACCCTCGACTCCGAAGACATTGTAGGACTCGACTCCTTACCTTACCCCCGGACTCCGAAGGTACCCGTTCCCCAGTAACGGTCCTGTCTCTTTTGTCTACAAACCATTCAAACCATCAACGAGACGGTATGTCTAGTCAGTAAGTCTATTTTCAAGAGAGATATTATTGGGAGAGAGACTCAGTCCGGAGTGAGATTTAAGGACATCCTTCAACGTACGTACGATTCAACGAAGTCAGTACAGACTGAGAAACTCTGGGATACCTAACATCGCACGGTCCGAGGAGATAGATACCCTAAGAGGTCCGTTATTATGACCTCACTCATCGGTAAAGGAAGAGGTCTTATAGAAATAATTGAGTCCCTAACTTGGGTCCAGAGAATTCAGAAGACGGAACCGTCCGCCCAACAAATGGTGACTTGGCGGTATACGTAAGTGTGACAATACACTGGTAGTGGTGGGAGGTAGGTGTCCCGAGGGACACCGTAACAAATAGTAGTAGACGTTCTCCTAGACACCTAAGAAATGGTGATCGTGGTCCACTCCCCCTGCAGTTTTCGGGGAGGACTCAGAAAACCCCGGAATAACAGAAGTCGCGTTTTGTTAGGCACACGGATTCACCGTGTAAACCCCTCTCAACAGGAGTTGGGGAAGTGTCCTTAAACGTAGTGGCAAAAAGTTATCTACTCTTTGGTCTTTGAGTCTCTTCGACTCACTGAACCAGTCTCAGTGGGTCTTTCCCTCTCAGTGTAGAAGACTACTCCAGTTCACTAAGACACACTACGGGAACGTTTCGTCTGTGTGGGTACTCGAAACCCCTGGTTCGGACTCGGAGAGTTGTCTGGGTTAATCCGACGCACGTTTTAGGAAACAGAGGGACAGTGGTGGGGGGGTCCGAGGAGGAGACAGACTCTTCTTCCCCTCCCTTGAAAAAAAAATTTTCTGTTCTTTCTTCGTCTTTTTCCTTCCTCCTCTACCTCGGTCCGAGTCACCTCGTTTTCTTTTATTCTTAATCCTTCTCACTTTACTTCAGACACTTTCTTCCTCGGTCTCAAATCTTGACCATCGCTGAATCGTCGTCGTCGTCGTCGTCACTCCTCTGGGTTCCTCTCTCCACACGACTAGATGACCCGAAGACATTACCTCATAGGGCGTGACCGACCGAATCTGGTGCACAGTGTCGACACCGCCGACCGTCAGTCGTTCCGACCAAAAACGGCTCTTGAGAGGGGATCCGACATGCCACGACGGAGAACAGACACGAGACTCACACACAGAGACAAGACTAGAGAAGAGGAATATTGTGGACAGTATAACCGAATCCCGGGTGGGTAAACCCCGAAGGGTCCCCCGAGTCACCCATTTGTTGGGAGGACGGTTACGTCCTCTGAGTCCAAACTAGGAATTCAGTTCTTCTAGGGGACCTCTTCCTTTACCGTTGGGTGAGGTCACAAGCACGTACCTCTTAAGGTACCTGTCTCATCCGGACTGGCACCTCGACGTTTCTTGACCTGTACTGAGCTCGACTGAATCGTATGGTGGGTAGACTGGAATAAAATGGGATTAACGGAAAAACGTCCAGGGTAGAGGTTTATGTCAGTGTAAGGCTCCAGGACCCCAAATCCTGAAGTTGTTATACTTAAAATTCCCTCGAGTAAAATAGGGTATTATCTCTGATTCCTTTCACTTGAACAAGATACTGAGACTTCCGGTCTGGATAAAGTTAACGACATACGAAGGGTAATTAAAAGAGAGGGCCGTGGTTAGTTACAAACCCACCCAACACCGTTAAAAAGTATAGTCATATAAGGAGACCTTTCTTTCTCTAAGTCTTGACTCAAGAAGACATAAATCGGACGATGTATCAAATAAAAATAAGAGTGGAGACGTCCCGGTCGAAGGTCGGAACAGTGTAAAACTGTCCCGTCTGCTTCGACTAGTACTGGGGCACAAAGGATGATCCACTCTACGCCGACGGAGAACCTCGACACCTGACTAAACTCAGTGTACGTGACGGACACTTCGTACTATTTAGGATATGTGTGCTTCAGTGTCATGACTTCCTGTCCCTTCGTATCCGAAATGTTGGGAGTCGCGGTACTTCTATTTGTGGTCCCGTCGGACGGTAGACGTACCGTAAAAGGTACGAATAAAGATTGTTCTATACGAGCCACAACACAAAATCCGAGACCTTCCACCGGTCTTCTTAGACTTCCGAAAGAGACTCCGTGACTTGTTGAATGTTCCAATATTGACCTTACGAACGTTTCCGAGTTTAATAATTTTACGACACCAGTCTCGTAGGTCCAGGTCTCCCTTCGGACGTTACGACACCGGTCACGACCGGGTACCCACCTGGGGTGTCCTGGACGGAGTCCCCCCGTCCTTAGGTCCGTTCCAAAGTTCTACCGGGTTCTTTCAAGGTCTTAAAGGACGTTGTCTCTAAAGTTGTAAGTGGTTAACAGTCCGAGAGTTTCCTCAAAACAGACAGAGAAACTATAGGAAGGATAAGACGGAAGCCTTTTCCATCTCACACCGACAGGTGAAAAAACGGATCTTATCGACCAGTAAACAATTTTCTCAGAATCATAATTATCGAGTAAAGAAACGAGAAAAACCATTTAACTTACCCTTGAGACAGACAACATTCTTAGACAACGACAGTGTCAGGGTCCTTTCGACGGGATCTGACAGGATTCAACACACAACAATAAATACAGAAACCCCGAAGGACCCATCGAGTTTACCATTTCTTAGACGGACGTTACGCCCTCTAGGTTCAAACTAGGGACCCAGACTTCTAGGGGACCTCCTCCCGTACCGTTGGGTGAGGTTATAAGAACGGACCTCTTAGGGTACCTGTCTCCTCGGCCTGACATCAGGTACCCCAGCGTTTCTCAGCCTGCGAAAATACAGAAATACCGTGACAGGACTCAACACTAAAAACTATCGACAACATAAATGAAGGTTAACACTCTGGCGCCTGAGACTATGCTTTGCAGAAATGACCTCTTACATATAGGGAATACGAACCTCTTCGTAAAGGTCCTTATGGTCGTCGAAAGGTTTATTCGAGAAACCTACCCTAGGTCGTCGAAGGTACTACCCACCCAAGTCTTTGTCCGAACACACCTGGTTGATAAAAATAGGGCCGGTTTTTTCTTCCGGAGGAAGAGTCTCGTTTCACATGAAGTAATCACTCACCGACCTACGGTCTCGGACCTCAAACTTTTCAGTCGGAACCTTCAATCACGTTCAAGGACTTCCCGTCTCGACACACAAAGGGGAAGACTAGGCTCGGTCTGCAAAGAAGAACCAGTCAACACGTTTAGCCGACCGTGTCCAGGTCTTTCACCCAACCAGACAAGTTGCCGATGAAAACTCTTGTGAAAATTAATTTTGGGGGGAGTCTCCGTGAGGGGAGTTCAATCCTCCTTTCTACGGTTGTGCCTACGTACTTCTCGCTCCTCTTTGATAACAAGTACCGACCAACACTGAGGGGTCCAAAACCGGACCACTTCATGGGGAGTAAGGACGTCGATCAACTCTTCCAGTACTGGAACTTCCCCGGACCTCCAAGGGTCCTAAAGTAGCTCATAAGTACTCACTGAGTGCCAGAAGAATCCGACGTCCTACACTCTTCTGTCCAGTACCCGAAGGAGGAGTTCGTCGACTATGAGATCAAGTCCGATTTGTCTGTACTTTTTATTCTTTCGTGTTAGTTTCCAGGACAGCACGTGGGTTTGTATCCACACGTGCACGATTCGACGAAATCAGCACAGGTCGAGAAACGCTGGGGTACTTGACATCAGGTAGTCCGAGGAGACAGGTACCCTAAGAGGTCCGTTCTTATGACCTCACCCAACGGTAAAGGAGGAGGTCCCCTAGAAGGACTGGGTCCCTAACTTGGACTCAGAGAATCCAGGAGACGTAACCGTCCACCTAAGAAAGGGAGACTCGGTGGACCCTTCGGTCGTTATTGTCGACGAGTTCCCCAAGAGCCGGCCCCTTGACGTAGGGGAAAGAGTCGTACCGAAGGGCCTACACTTGGGGAAGTTCATGGGTAGTGGGGTCGGAGGATTGGACAAGGAAAGGACGAAAAGGTGACTCCTACGAGTTCTTTAGGATCTAACCTGCACAAATGTGGTTTCACCTGGACCGGTGTCCTAAACTTCGGAAATACAAAGACCCTGAGGTAGTCCTAAACTTCCTTTTTGTCCTCCCTGTCCCGACTTCCTCGTCTTCTCTCTCGATAAAGATGAGAGGAGTGACTGTCTCAAGTGTTTAGGAACCTTTCGGTAATTTTTCCGGGGAACTCACAAGTAAAGTTCCCGTCTTCTTATACATCCGCCTCTTCCGTTACCGTGGGGTGAGGTCATGAGAACGGACCTTTTAGGGTACCTACCTCCTCGGACCATCCGACGTCAGGTACCCCAGTGACTCCTAATCTGTACTGACTCTCTGAAGTGAAAGTGAAAAGTGAAAGTACGTAACCTCTTCCTTTACCGTTGGGTGAGGTCACAAGAACGGACCTCTTAGGGTGTCTGTCCCCTCGGACCACCCGACGGCTGATACCCCAGCGTGTCTCAGTCTGTGCTGACTTCACTGAACCGTCGTCGTCGTCTTATACATCCGTTGTATTCTTGTCCTCCGACACACCTACCGGTGTCGTCCCGTCTCTCCTCTTTTCAGGAGCAGGTTTGGGTTCCACCACTGTTCTAACCCGTGACCGTTAACTGAGAATGGTCCTCTATCTCCCTTTCTTTTTGTGTACAACGACCCTCCGGTCGAGACCCTATGTCCGCACAGGGGACCCCAATACCGGGGTCTTCGGGTATGAGGGGTGCTGACTTGAGGGGTGAGGAGTGGGTGCCCCCGGGTCGTGGGGACATACTACCAGTCGTCTCTGAACGTCGACCTCCCAGGGCCCGTCCCTTTCGACCCAGAGACTAAGGTAACAAGGACTGCGAAATTCAAACACGTCAGCTAAGACGACATCCCTCAACCCAACAAAATAACAAAAAGTAGCGTGACCCAGAAGTAACGACGCACCCGAAACCGGAAAGAGATCAACGCCACTCACCCTCGATGAGAAGCAACGTCACGTGCCCGAAGAGCGACACCATCGAAGAACAACACCTCGTCCCCGAGACCCGTGAGTCCGAGGTCATCAATCCTACACGTCGCGATCTCGTGTCCAAGTCTCCAACACCGTGGGTCCGACTCACTGAGGTACCGTGCACCCTAGAAGGGTCTGGTACCCAGCTTGGGTGCAGGGGACGCAACGGTCCACCTAAGAAGTATGTGACACGGTGGTCCCTTCAGGGTCCACAATCCCAACGTCGACTGAAACTCGTTTTTGACGAAGGACACGAACACGACCCATAACCCCCGACCGGGTCCTAGACAAGACAATAGGATAAACATTTCTTTTACATAAGACTTGGACTTCGTCCACTTTACATAAAAACTCGTCGTTCGGAAACACTACACTTCTAGTCCCGTCGACTCTTAAAATAAACCTCTCGGTTCCGTATCTCCTTGTTCATAATCTCCTTCTACCCCTCTGGACCCACTTGCACAGTAGAGATTGTGTTTAATTGCATACAATCGTTCGCTTCAAGGGTCTCTAGAAAAAAATAGACAATTCTTCTCCCTGAACTAATCTACTAAAGACTTCAGAGTAACACAAGACCTTAAGACGAGAAAGATTTTCCGTCGGATTTTGCCTTACACAGTGGACATTCTTGGGATATACGAACAGTTCATGGGTAGTCACTCAGAGGACCACCGGGGTACTCTGGCAGTATCAGATATTACCAGAATGGAGGGACTTAGGTGTGTATTGCGACTCTTTCAGAGTGGTCCTGTCTGCATCTCCACTCTTAAGCAAAAGGAATAAGAAAACCAAGTACGGAACATTCTTATTTTAACAGAGGCCTACGAGAACCGAAGGTACAGAACCGACACTCTAGAGTCGGGACTTTTTGGCAGTCCGGTATCTCTGACAAAGACACCAATAAGGCAAGGTAGAGTTCCTCTCGCAGAGCCCTACAAAGGGGTCGAGTTCACGGACCGTAAAGGCAATGACCTTTGCGCCTTCCGAGAGGAACGGGTGACTTAATGTCGTTCGTGTTTCCCTTCGCGTTAAAAATAGTAAAGTGTGACTCATCCTCTAAAACTTTTCAAAACCGTAAAACTTAAATATGAAATTTACTCATCCTCCTGACTTGATTTACATTTGATTAACTTAGACGGATCACTTATATCGCCTCTTCCACTACCTTGGGGTGAGGTCACGAGAACGGACCTTTTAGGGTACCTTGCTCCTCGGACCATCCGACGTCAGGTACCCCAGCGTTTCTCAGCCTGTGCTGACTCGCTGAAGTGAAAGTGAAAAGTGAACGTACGTAACCTCTTCCTTTACCGTTGGGTGAGGTCACAAGAACGGACCTCTTAGGGTCCCTACCCCCTTCGACCACCCGACGGCAGATACCCCAGTGTGTCTCAACCTGGGCTGGCTTCGTTGAATCGTCGTCGTCGTCGTCACTTATATCCAGAGAGTCAAATACTTTAAATAGTAGAACCTTAGAACAGGTAGCCCAAAGAAACATTACCGACACAGAGATAAATCCATCATTTGCACCACAAAATCTTTTAAAAAAAGGGAAAGATTAATATATAAATAACTAAAACTTTCCTTTTTTTCTTTAGGTGGGTAAAAAACTTTCGAAGGTTAATCGGTTTAAAATCCTTTTTACGTATAAAACTAGACATCAATTCATTCTTACAAAACCGAATATTCGACTCACATGGGTATCGTAGTCGTACTCTGCAGACATGTCAAAAGAGGAACTTTTGTAAAGACGGATTCTAGGTTCGTCACCCGAAAATAAAGAAAAGGGACATAGTCCTCTTTCCTTAAGATTGAGTTGTGAATCTGTTGATTAAGGTAGAGTGGTCACAATGTTGGTCTACCCTCTTTAATCGTTTTGAAGACTGACACAACCAATGTTAAAACTCTTTACACAACCCTATGTGCATTAAGGATCATATTTTTGTATAGCATAAAAAAATATTTCTTTCCCTTTACTTACTCGTGACGGATGCTTGGTCTGAAAATGATATCTTTCATGTACCATAAACCTCGACAACAGTAAAAACACAACCCCAATAATTCCACTTTGTGTCTCTTCAATGCAGTGGACGGTCTCCTGTGCGACTGACTTACCGTCTCGGCCACAGGTTGGAGTGTCCCTTTTTCCCTTTATAAAAAGGACAGATCTAGAACTTATGCATACATTGGACTTTTGTTCTTTAGTGTGACGGAGACTCTATGTGTGTGAAAAACACCCTATTTTCTGTTGACCTTACAACACTTTTAGTCGTCAAGGGGACTAATACCCTTATATAAAAAACCTCATTTCAACTTTGTGAAGATTGTAATTTATAATATAATTAGTGATAATCGAGACCCTTAGACGGGTTTGTTTAGTAAGAAGGTTGTGACAAACAGAAGTCGGTTGAGTCCGTTAGTCGGTGACTTACTCCGTAAAAAGGGGGGATTTTCTGTACTAAACTGGTCATTATTAAACCAATACGTTAATTTACAACTGTTTAACCTTCCACTTTGGGACTTAAACCTTTCAAACTATAAGACTACTCGATTTCATATTTGTCAAAAGAACGGGTGTTATTTATTGTCGACATGTTTAAAATTAAAGTTTAACCGGTTAGAAGTTTCGATGTGACGTTCGGTATGCAATTCTATACTCCTATTGTTCGTTCTTTTTAATTTTACGGTAGTTGTCACTCTTACACAAATTTTTCCTTTCTTTTGCTTCCCGTTTAAGGAAATCTGTTACTGGATTCTGTAAAAAAAAGGACAATTTTTCACTCTTTTCACTTTCTTAAAAGTTTCTTACAATTACTTACTATCTCAAAGAACATTTTTGATATGAAAAATCACCTTGAAATTTAAACCTTCGAATCCTCAGTTGTCGGAGAAAATATAATTTTTAGACCACAAGGACCATCAAATTAACGACGACGATTCAGTGAAGTCAGCACAGACTGAGACACGCTGGGGTATCTGCCGTCGGGTGGTCCGAGGGAACAGGCACCCTAAGAGGTCCGTTCTTGTGACCTCACCCAACGGTAAAGGAAGAGGTTACGTACTTTCACTTTTCGCTTTAACTTCAGCGAGTCAGCACAGACTAAGAAGCGCTGGGGAACCTGACGTCGGGTGGTCCGAGGAGGTGGGTACCCTAAAAGGTCCATTCTCATGACCTCACCCCAGGGTAGCGGAAGAGGTCAAATTAACGATTAACTTGTATTTCTATATCAGTTTATCAAATGATTTCTTAGATAAACATTATTCGACTAACAAATTTGTACCTAATAGTATCACTCTTTCTACCTCAAAAATCCTTTCGTTCTCTTTTGATAACTTTTTTAAACTTTCACATAATTAATTTTAAAAAACAAAATTAAAAATTTACACTTAAAATATATTAAATAAATGTACGATGTTTCAATCTCCTATACTTTGTTGTAAATGACTTTTCATTAGAGGAGAGAGGACGTCGGAAAGTGGGGTGATTGGAAAGACCCAGTGGGTCGACGTGGGGACCCTTACCGACCATAACGGTCAAAAAGGTATACGAAGTCTTTTTCAGACATGGATATATTGCTTCATATAAAAGAAGGTAAGGGGAGATAAAAATGTGTTCACTACTCTACCATATGTATCATAAGACCTAGAAAATAAAAAATGAATTAACATATAAAGTCTCCACTATAATTATATAATATGAACTTTATACTACTATATAAACTATATACTTCTATATAAACTATATACTTCTATATAATGACTATATAAAGTATAATCATGTATTCTTGTGAGAAAGTAAGAAAATAAAAATAACACCATTTTATACGTGTTGTACTTTAAAAGACAAAAGTTCTGTTAGGACACCGCGATGTATATAAGTGGAACAATGTGTCGGTAGTCGTGGTAAATAGGCATCTTGAAAAGTAGTAAGGTCGACTTCGCGGTAGGGGTAATTTATGATTGAGGGTGAGGGGGCCGGGGACCAATTCGGGTAAGTCGAAAGACAGAGATTCTTAAACTGATAAGGTCGATAGACTTTTATTCAACAACAACAAATCAACGATTCAGTACAGGTCGACAAACGTTAGGGTACCTGACATCGGGTGGTCCGAGGAGACAGGTACCCTAAAGGGTCTGTTCTTATGACCTCACCCTACAGTAAAGGAAAAAGTCCCCTAGAAGGGTTGGGTCCCTAGTTTCGAACAAAGGACGGACCGTCCACATAAGAAATGGTGACTCGGTGGACCCTCCGGGAGACTTTCATTCGTCTTAGTATGTTTACCATACTAAATCGTATTATAGGAATTCTAAATAGGTATAACATCGTATATAGTCTTACAGTAAAGTAAAATTACCGACTTATTATAAGGTGACATACATATATGACGTAACCAAGATAGGTAAGTAGACAACTACCTGAAAACACAGCCAAGGTGGAAACATTAAGAAAAATTATCAATAAATCATAAGACAAGATACCACCGTATGACATATTTGGTCGAGGGGTCACTACTCCTAGTCCAATAAAGACATAAAGTCACTTATTAACACTTGAACCTAGTAAACTGGGGACGGAATCCGATAGGTCATTTGTTTGAAGAACTTTATCTAAACGATTTTGTTTTACAATGTCCGTAGTATTTCAAAGTCGATAATGGTTGAACAGGAGACACCTACTTCAGGGGTGAACGTGGGTGGGGTCTCTGGTGGACGAAGGGCGGGGGAGTGATTTTACCGTAGTGGTTTGAGGAGGAAAAACGCACAGAGTACCTCTTGCGATAGAGCCATGTCAACACTACCTGAAAAGAGCACAGATCTTATTTACGACTCACAAAACCCCGGAAACGTAAAAGAAAGTGACCCTGGTAGAAGTAAAGGAAACAAGTACAGAGTCAACCCGACAACTCAAAAAGGAGGGAGAAGAGATATAACCGACAACAACCTTTAAACGAAACCAAACCGTAGGAAAGGTGTCGGACACCCTCCGAAAACCTTTACGACACTTGTCCTTGAAACAGATTCTTGTCACTCTGGACGAGAAGTTGTCACTGGTTTACGACCGAGGCACTGTTGTCAAAATAATTCCCTTGTCTGAAATCCTCCACCCTCGACATCCTTCGAAATAACTTCTCAACATGGTTCTATCGCAAAAGGTACTCTGTGCGTTTCTACTCCTCAAACCACTACGGCAAAATCACTCCCCCGCCCTTCGTCCACCAGAGACCCCACCCACGTTCACTCCTGATGTAGGTGTCTCCTGTTCAACCATTATCGACTTTGAAATACTACGGACATTGTAAAGCAAAATCGTTTAGGTAAGGTTCTTCAAACAAATGACCTATCGGATTACGTCCCCAGTTTACTAGGTTCAAGTGTCAAAAAGTCTTCTTTCATATAGATAAGAGTGTTACACGAAATTACAATAAATCCTGAATGAGTAGAAAGTTTTCACCCACATGATTGTGATCTACTACATATTGAGTCCTACATGCTTTTTTATTGGTCTTTTATGGTCCAAAAGTGAGAACTCTCACGTTCCTCTAGTTTGGTCAGTTAGGATTTCCTTTAGTTGGGACTTATACAACCACTACCTGTCCCTTCAGACCGCACGACGTCAGGTACCCCGGAGTCTCAGCCTGTGTTGACTCACTAACTTGACTTTACTTGACTAAGTGACTTTCCTAACTACGACTTCGACTTCGAGGTTATGAAACCGGTGGACTAGGTTTCTCGACTGAGTAACCTTTTCTGGGGCTACGACCCTTTCTGACTCCCGTCTCCTTCCCCTGTTGTCTCCTACTCTCCCAACCTACCGTAGTGGCTGGGGTCACCTGTACTTAAACTCGTTTGAGACCTTCTATCACTTCCCGTCCCTTCGGACCACACGACGTCAGTTACCCCAACGTTTCTCAGTCTATGTTGACTCACTTGTCGTTGTTGTTTCACCCGGAAGTGTGGACACGTGTCTGGTCCCTTTCCACAACCGTCCCCACCAATGTCCACACTACTCCGGACTTTTCTTATGTTGACCCCCCTTCGTCAAGTCTTTTTTTTTCGCTTCACTGGACACTGGTCTAACGGTCGTGGGGAGTATCCGGACCCCTCCCGGGACGTCGGGGTCTAAGGCACCGGAGAACCGTGGACCCTGAGACCTCACGTCCGACGTGACCGACCCAGAGTCCCAGTGTCGGTACAACTGCGGTCCCTGGGCCCTCGTGTAGGTCCCTCAGTCCACCGTCGATCTCCAGAGTCACGTTCGGGACTGTAAAGAGGTTGTCGTAGGCGTGTCCGCTCTTACTTACCGAGGAAATCAATGTCCGGACAGGCAGTCTGGGGGCGGGGTCCACTACAGAGTCGTGTGTAGTGGAACACGACGTCCGTGGGACGGAGTACGGCGGGTGTTTCTTCGGATTTCAGTCGTCACTGGGACTGTAGCTTCTGTGTCACGTAGTAGATGCGGACATTAGAGGTTTCACCCTCACCCTTATGAGGAGAATCCACCCGTCTTTCACAGTCTTGCACACATGTGTGTGTCCATGTGCATTTACATGTATAAAAATACAGGTATCTACACGCATACGTACATACAGTCTCACAACAAATCAGCGATGCAGGACAGACTGAAAAACACTGGGGTACCTGTAGTCGTGTGGTCCGAAGGGACAGGAAGTGATAGAGACCTCAAATGCGTTTCAGTACAGGTAACTTAGTCACTACAATAGATTGGAAGAGTAGGAGACAACCGGGGGAAGGGGAGGATGGAAGTTAGAAAGGGTCGTAGTCCCAGAAAAGGTCACTTGACCGAGAAACGTAGTCCACCGGGTTCACAACCTCGAAGTCGAAGTCGTAGTCAGGAAGGTTACTTACAAGCCCCTACTAAAGGAAATCCTAACTGACCAAACTAGCGGAATGACAGGTTCCCTGAGAGTCTTACATAGTTTTTCATATATAGAGGAGTAGATGATCTTGGAATTATATTAAATATTCACTTATTTATTTACACATATCCCTACACATCTCAAAATTATCAAAAGGAATAACCCTACACGGTAACCTTTCTACACACTGGTAAACAAGACTGTCCGTTACGGGACTTTCACTTTTACTGTTGTACCGGGAATCCTAAAATACACGTCTGTACAGTTCTCTTCTCTGAACCTCTGTCCGTCCGTGACAGACTCGTCCCGACACGCCACTACTTGCGGTGCACGGACAAACGGGTGTTCCACGGGTCTGTGGACCAATTGTAATAAGACCCACAAAGACCCTACCTTAAAGATCTACTCTACTCAAAGAGTAAACTCCACCACCTGAATCATTCCGCCTACTGGGAGGCTTATGTCCCCGGAGTAGGCCCGAAGGTCTCCGGACTCGTCTGTCGTCCCGGCTTACTCCTCTCGGGCGGGGAGACAGTAGGTCGACCTGCCGAGACGAGAGTGGGCACCTGAATCTGATTTCGAGTTGGAAGTCCGGAGACCCGGAGGTCGGAGGTCTGAGTACGACGTCGAGAACCTGAGTAGTCGGAAACACCACACACTTCGTTGGGAATATTGTACAGGGAAAAGTCGTAGAGACGTCCTGGGACTGAGTGTCGATGACCCGGGAGACAGTAGAGTCCGACCCGGAATCAGGGTGGACGGACGTATGGTACACCCCTCGAAACTTTTATCGTCACGAACCCAAGGAGTCAGTCTCTGAGACTAAAAATTTAATAATTAACCAATAAATATCGACACGACACAGAAACAACGAACAGAGATCAACACCGCTCGTCCCCAACGAGAGATCCACGTCACCCGTCCGAAGAGAATAACACCTCACGTCCAAGATCCGGGTCCCCGAATTGTCAACACCGTGAGTCCGAATCAACGAGCCGTAGTGCGTCCTAGAAGGACCCAGTCCCTAACTTGGACACAGAGGACGTGACCGTCTAAGAAATGGCACCTCGGTTGGTCCCTTCGGGTCTCTGAGACTAGATTAACCGTAAAAAAGTTTTCACGGAGTTCACCAAGACCAACTCTTATTGACTACGTTTAAGATTTACAGGACCCACAGTCTTTGGACTAGACAACTGAGCTTCTGTCAAGACGGTAGAGTCCCTACCGGAGTCCAGTCGGTTCGAGTGTCCTACCTTCCCCTGTGACCGGTAGACCGGCACGTCAGAGGACGGCCTGTGACTGCGTCCCCCTGCTCGACCAAGACACACGACCGCACCGAGACACTCGGACGTCCGCCCTCCTTCCCCGACTCCCCGGTCCACCCCGGTACCAGTCCCTGACCTGGAAGACTACGACGGCGTACCACGCCGGAGTCAAATGAGGAGACATCTTACCTCTGCGAATTTCTGTCTGGATGCAGGACGTCGACAACTCTTCTGAGCCAACTATGTATGTTCCACAAATCTCACTATCACATGACAGTGGAAGTGTCCAAGGGTCGCCACGATAACAGGGACTCTACACACCGGGGGAGGAGTATGGGTGCGCGGACGGGGGTCACACGCGAGGACGGTACGCACGGAAAAGCGGGCCGAGTGAGACCGACCAAGGTATCACAGGCACAACCGACTCAGGGAATAGACAACACGAGCCCAAGAGGTCCGGACCCCAGACAGTATATGAATTCCGGCACAACCTACGGAGGCGAGACTTGGTCAGACACAAGTAAAATTTCACATTAAAAGTCCCCGTAGAAACAGACCAGTATAAAGATCGACCCTGCAGAGAAAAAGTGAGCACAGTACACGACTGGGGGGTGCTGCCACAACAGTGGACACGGAAGTCCTTTCTGCCCTTCGTGGTCTTTGCCACACCGAACTTTTGTAGTTACTACCTCGACGACGTGCTTGCCACTTTCCCAGGTCGAGGCACGTCCAGGACTTGTGTAGGGTGGGAGGTCGCACCGGGTGCTCCTGGGAGTCCTAGGGTGCGGACTGCGACACATGGACGTCCAGTCTCGAGCACCGGAGCGTGTCCTCCTGTCTCGTAGGACCCCAGACGAGTCACTGTAAAGGACAGTTCCGTCGTCAGAATACTTACCAAAATCATCTAGGCGACGATTACTCAGGCACTGGTATAGTCACCACGAGTGTACGACGACACAAATTCACACAACACGTGCCTCAACCTGCACACGGGAGTAGTCATGTGACTACGGTTTTTCTGGGAGGACGTTTATTCTCCGTTACGGGGGTGGAGTCCTTCGGGGAGGGTCTACGGCGTGCGAACCACGGCCGAAGACGACTACTGTGGGGGTCGGTCCCCTCCCTTAGTTGACATGTAGCTCGTAGGGGGGCGGGGGTCGTCTGGTGGGTGTAATGCAAGAACCTGGTGTCTAAGTTTGGGTGCTCCGACTCTGTTCATTCTTAAATAGGTCCTTCGTATAGAAAACCACTCTCCCTGTCTTTGGTCGACCTTAGGGAAGGCTCCACAGGTTCCGTGAAAGGGTATCTTGGGGGGTACGGGGTGAGTCGGGTCGGGACGAGTGTCGTCGGACCCTAATCCCGCTCACCAAGGTAGTCTTGTCGTCTAAATCGAGTCTTTGATTCAAGTGAATGAGACAAGTTCATGATCGATAAACCGCCCACTCTCTCTAAAGAGACTTCAACCCCTCCATCATCTATACAAAGTACTAAAAAGTTAGAGAAAAAAAAAAACCTACTACAGTCGTAAATTACCATTTTTCTTTAAGACGAGAACCTGTCGAACACATTCACGAGTGTAACGTTGTAACCAAATTAAGAATGTAAAAATACAAATTGGTTAGACCTACGAGTATACTTTGAAACGACGATTTCCTTTACGTACACGAGACTCCACTCTCAGTCCCGAGCAAAACCTGTCCCACTCTTCACGAACCACAGAATCGGGTTGTCTTGTGGGTGGATCACGGACCTGACTCCCCAGGATCCGCCCCCAGTCCGGCTTCGTCCTCTCTCTCATAGATGTTAATACTGCACTTTTGTTCAACTTCCCGCGAACACCCGACACACCGCCGACCACTCCTCTACGTCAATGTCTCGACAGGACGGCCCACTTCCTTCCCCAAACGGAAACTTAGAGAGAACCTCGTCCCCGTGCCCCCACCCCTTCCAAACTCAAGTAGTTCAACAGCGTTTATCAGTGTCACTTTTTGTCGACCATTTACAGTGCTTTTCACCGACTCCTGTGTCGCAAATCTTCCCGTAAAGGGTTCCTGACGTGTAAGAAAGTCTGAACAGTTGTCTGGTAGTGTCAACGGATGCTCTGTGTTCTTCATTGTCGGAACCGTAAAAACAGTTACCTCCTCACCCAAGGAACGACACGTGCGTCACCGTATTGACTGTAAAGAAAGGAGGAATTATTTCTGAAGGTGAGGGAACTGGAAAGCTGAACTGGAAGATTTGGTGTCATGTCATACAGAACGTATTAATAGTGGACAAGGTTATACGTCAGTGGCATGAGTCTGAGTGAAGACTTATCCTCTTTGTAATTTTTTATTTACTTTTTTGTATATTGTGTAGACGCACTGTCGTAGATATCTTTTTCTTGGCTATGTCCATTCTCTGAAACAAGTCTCGTCCCTCGTCGGCATCCAGACGCTGTAAGGTACCCAAAAGGTAACTTTGTGTCTCATAAGTCAGACACTCATTGATAGACTTTAAGATAATTCACTCTCCAACCATTACTTACACAATGTCACATAAGCTCTCTACACCTCCCAGACAATTTATAATCGTAATAAAGGGTCGATTGTTCATTCCACAAACGAACGGTAAATGAATAACACACTTTATCGGGAAACATAAAGAATAAGGGGTTCATTTCACCTGTCGTCGATCACCTTTCGAAATTGGTTCGAGTTGTTACGTTTTGAATCTTTCAAGTCGAACTCTAATGTAAATATACAGTCTTTAGGTTTTTCCAGATAGGTAATTATCGACGACGACTGCTGATTCCATGTCGAATAGTCGAGTCTCTAGTGACGGAACAAACTTCAAGTTTGTCCTAATAATTAATCTCGTGGTAGCTGGAAAGGACTTTACATTTAAATGATAAACGTTGACTGGACTTTATTTCTCCGATAAAAAAGAGGATATCAGACGTTACATTACAGAAGAGAAACTTAAAAATTGACAAACACAAACACCTTTTTAATGTAATACCGTAAACCCAAGGTTTCAAAACGTACAATACACTTACCTATTGGTCTTTAGAAACATAGAATGAAGTTTTAGTGGACCGCATGTGAGTCTACTTTTCTTTATACTACTTGATAATTTTCCATGAGCCAGACAAAATACTCCTACAAAAGTCACAAGTCCTACTTCCACTTACGGTCCGGGGCTGGGTCGGGGACTGACCCTCCTATAGTCTCCAGTGTCGAACCCACCATCACTCCCTTTCAGTCACACAAAGATTTCTTCTCCCTCGGACTTCCAAATACTGAAAATACTTTCTCTTTACGTTATACATAAAAATATTGACATATTAGTGATGTTTAAACTATCGTCATCTTGGTCAATATTACAGATGTACAAACAACAACAAAACAAAAAACTATTCGTGTAGTAATTCTTTACATAATAAGTCGGTATATTTTGTGAAATTTACAGTACACGATTTACCAGTAGTTTGCACATTCTGTCACCCAAAGGAAAAAAGGGGAACATGTAGGAAGTGTTAATCTTATTGTAATTACTTTTAAAACGGAGACTCCAATATAAAATAAAGTTTTATTTTACGATATCTTCGTAAAGAATTTCACACTACAAACCTACATTAACGACCTGGGGGACCGTCAAATCTCCAAGATCCGTTGGTACCTTTAAGTCCCCCTTTCTCGGTCGCTCCCGTCCCCAAGTCCTACCGTGGGGAGAGAAGGTCCTCGAGGAGAAACCTTAGGAGCCCGGTTGACCCCCAAACAGGTACTGTCCTAAGTCTGAGAGACGGAAAGAACTTCGAAGACGGGAGTACCACGCTCCATCTGAGGTCGGAGGGACGACCCTTCGGAGGGAGTCTCATGTCTCGGGGGTCGTCGGTCTCAACGACCTTACTTCTTTCGGGGTGATGTCTGTGTCACTGGACTCCCTAAACCTAGAGTCACCCTCGACATGACACCCAAATTGCAAATCCTACAATGAAACAAGAAACAAAATTTAACAAGGTGTAGAATATTGTTTATTATCTTGTTAACCATGGTCCTTATTGAAAGAACCAAAATAGGAAGATCTAACCGATTAAATAAAAGTAAGGAGTTCTCCTCATTCCTTGTATGTCGTACGGAGACCCCTTTCAGGCCAGTGTTCACAGTATCATTAAATCTGGGTACGATTTCGGAACTGAGGCCGACGATTAGAGAATTCACTGGACCGGGGACGGGTGGAGAGCCCAAGTAGAGTGGAGGGAGAGTCCACTTTAGTGTGACCGGGAAGACGACAAGAAACTCGTGAGGTCCAAGATGACGGGGTCCGGAAAGAGAAGAGTAACGGACCTTTTGAGAAGGATATCTATCTAAGAACCGGATAAGGAAACGAAATTAGTGAACTTTGTTTCCCGAAGAGTAGCGTCACCTCCACAACCTGGTTCGACGTAACTTCTCGTACAAGGTAGATAGGGGTTCCCCACAGAGACACGGAAAGGAGACGAGATAAAAAGAAGAATCGTGAATGAGAATATGACGTGTAAATAAAAAATAAATAACGGGGGTGGAGTTATTTTGGGGTCTGACATCCGAGGTTCCCTTGTACGAATGAAAAATTTTAATCAGAGGAGGTCGGAGGTTCTGTTGGGGCCAATTCGATTACGAGTTATATACGGTATAAACGACTTAGTTAATTTACGTACCAACATTCAAATTGGTCAATTTTACCAATTTTCATAAAGTAGACTTATTTCGAAGAAAACCTTTAATTTTGGCTTTTCTATTATTTGTTTATCAAGGTAAAGGTTGAACTCGTAAACAAACAGAACAATCTTACGAACTCGAAAATTGAAGAGACGTCAACTATAATAAGGTTTCATCCTTTCTCCATTGTCGTCTTTGGATAAACATAAGAGTGACTTAAGGGTCTAAATAAGTGAGGGTACGTGACTTTTTCAGACTTTTGAAAACGAAAGATTGTAGTTAGCTTATAAAATACTGGTGAATTCACTTTGATATAATTATAAAAAAATTTCGTTCAAATGTCAACAAACTCTACCTTTAGTGACTGGATTTAAAGTCTATTGACGAATACAAATAAGGACCGGATTTTTACTGTGAAAATACGGTTTGTTTTAAATGGTGAGTCACCATTAGAGTTTTAACTTCCAAAACTATTGGAGTTTTGACTTTAACTAACTCTTAGTGAAGTTTAGGTTCAAACTTTTTATTTGCCTTTACGACCGGACTGAGTTGGAGAGTACCGGTCGTTTGGGTCAAAGGAGGTACCGGTGGTCTCCCTCGACAACTTGGAAATTACTTTGTGAACTTGAAGTTGTTTGGTCCATTTGGACAGTCCATTGGACTGGAAGTTTTACATTACGCTACATAACTTATTCGTCACTGTATCAAAAACTAAGGATAATTTTGTTTTACATACGTATATTGACTATCTATAAAGTCAATTTAAGTTACTTATGAAAATTCGAGAATAAATGTTCCGTGAGATAAAATAAATAAAAAAAATTCCGTGAGATAAAATTTTCCCCTATATTTCTTGAGTTTACAAAGTATTGACACACATACAAACACACATACATGTAAACATAATGTTTGCTCGACATCTTGTACTAGATATTCTTGACAATTTTTTTTTTTCACGATACCTCAAAGTCTTGTCTCTACCGTGGGTCTTTCCGTTCCACTTCCTCCACCGAAAATTCTTACCGGACCCCCACCCCACCCCCCGTCCCCCCGAAGATGCCACACTGTCTACCTCTACCCTTTATCAGATTCACGTCTCTTGGCACACTCACACCTCTTACGGCTTCTTAGACCGAACGAATTTTCGTATCCAGTGTACTTCCACTACTACTCTGATAGTCCGTCTTTTCCATGTACCCCGACACAACACTACTGGGTATGTACGACCTCCTGAACAGACAATAACGAAACTTACAGTTTCACACCGGTCCACTTGGGAACCGGCCCCGAACGTCTTGGGACCACCCTTCGTACAGGAAACAATGGACCCCACAGGGGATCACCCAGAGTTCGGGTATCGTACTGGGTCATCACAAATTTCCAGTCACCCCGACTTAAATCCGTTTTACAAACGCAAGGGACAAGGACTCCGTAATAAGTGGTTTATAGCTGACTCGTGTACGATCCGAATCCAAGAATCGTTTGGAAATATAAAGAATCAGTATCAAAATGCTTGAGTTACTTCGTTTTCAAATTTAAAAATCTTAAATTTTACATCAACTTCCACCAGAAAATTTTAACTAATCATCAATCTACGAAACTAACAGAAATGATTCTGCTACTGCTGAGGAGTATCATGAAACTCTCCGAAACTTTTAGACACCGGTCTTACAAAAAGGTAAACTACTTGTGTACGTCTTAGTCTTTGAAAGGACCTTAATTTGAGTTCGTTTTTACATATCATACCCGAAAATATATTTTCCTTGTCCTGTTATCGAAGTTTTTTGTCCACCTCTACCAAGTTTGTCTGAACCCAGGAGTTATTTCCGACGAGAAATCTTGTCTCCCTGTAAAAGGAAGATTGACGAAAAATCGTTGGTCTGACGCATAGGTAAAAATAATTTCGTAAAGGACCATAACATGAATTAGGGTCTTCGATACACACACGTAGAAAAAAGAGGATACCTACTTCTAAACTCAACAAAGGTCAGAATTGACAACGTCTGTGGGAAGACACCTGTAGGACAAGTACAGAGGGTCTTAGACTCATGTTCTAAAGATCCCGTAGGTAAATCCTCAATGACCTAATATGACCTCAACAATAAGTCGACATTGTTTATTAGCATTTGAGAAAGGGTTCCACAAACATGATTAAGTATGAATTTTGGTCTTCATCGATGGCGGCTTCAAGCCACAAGAGTCAAACGTTTAAAGACGTCAAATCATCAAAATTTTACCATGGAGTAATACTAAACCTAAAGGGAAAACACTGAAGATTCCTTCAACTCGTAGGAAAATGTATTAATAATCGGTAAATGGAAAGAAAAGTCATCCTATAGACTAGTACATAAAACAGGAAAAATTTTTTTAACCGAACGAACAAGAAGTATACAAACCTATGATTAAGAGATAATACATTTAGGGCTTATAGAAGAGGGGTCACATACTCAACTGTAAGGTTGACAAAAATGTCATAGAACTCCTTGTCTTCAAGAATTACGTAAGTCAGAAGAAGAAAAATACTAATTATGAGGAACACTCGGAGGAGCGGATAGGGTTTCAGTCCCGGAGGATGCATCTAAGAAGATCTTCATACTACAAGACATGGGAAGTGTAGGTCCCGTGTCCTTACTAGTGATTACAAACAAAGACCACACCCACCCCTCCTTCTCGAAGAGAGGGTAGAGGGTGTAGGTGAAAGTTATAATCAATGACTAAGACAAAGAAAAGAGACTAGATCTAACCCATTTCACCTTAATAGAATAGGAAATTATAAAGTATTCTGACCAATATTTTGACACATATCTTTAACCAATGTTTTGATGACAAAGAAAATATCCTGCTAAAATTTGTTGACTGAGTAGACGAAAGTAACAATACCCACAACAAAGAAGAATTCAGTTTAAAGGTGAGAAAGAAGATCCTTACACATGGAAAACAAACGCAAAAGTTTATACATCGGGGTTTTTAACTAACATCCAATCAGAATAGAAAGTCTAGACACAACAATGACAGCATAGTGAAGTAAGGACTATAAAAACAAAAAGGAAAGAAGAAAACCAATTGGTACGATCTCTAAATAATTGAAATAATTATTTTAAAAGTTTTTTAGTCGAAAACTGAAACAAGAAGGAGATAGGATAGAAAAAGATGAAGTGAGTAAAATCAAGCATAGAAATAATAAAAGAAAGAAGATGTAAGAAACCAAATAACCCAACGAAAAAGGATGACAATACGTAATTACGAAGTCAAGTCAAGTCAAGTCAGCGAGTCAGTACAGACTGAGAGACGCTGGGGTACTTAGCGTCGTGCGGTCCGGAGGGACAGGTAGTGGTAGAGGGCCTCAAGTGTGTCTGAGTGCAGGTAGCTCAGGCACTACGGTAGGTCGGTAGAGTAGGAGCCAGCAGGGGAAGAGGAGGACGGGGGTTAGGGAGGGTCGTAGTCTCAGAAAAGGTTACTCAGTTGAGAAGCGTAGTCCACCGGTTTCACGACCTCGAAGTCGAAATCGTAGTAAGGAAGGTTTCTTTAGGGTCCCGACTAGAGGAAGTCTTACCTGACCAACCTAGAGGAACGTCAGGTTCCCTGAGAGTTCTCAGAAGAGGTTGTGGTGTCAAGTTTTCGTAGTTAAGAAGCCGCGAGTCGGAAGAAGTGTCAGGTTCAGAGTGTAGGTGTGTACTGGTGACCTTTTTGGTATCGGAACTGATCTGCCTGGAATCAGCCGTATCATTACGAGACGAAAACTTATACGATAGATCCAACCAGTATTGAAAAGAAGGTTCCTCATTCGCAGAAAATTAAAGTACCGACGTCAGTGGTAGACGTCACTAAAACCTCGGGGGTTTTTATTTCAGACTGTCAAAGGGGTAGATAAAGGACACTGCACTACCCTGGCCTACGGTACTAGAAGCAAAAGACTTACAACTCGAAATTCGGTTGAAAAAGTGAGAGGAGAAAGTGAAAGTAGTTCTCCGAAAAATCGAGGAGAAGTAAAAGACGGTATTCCCACCACAGTAGACGTATAGACTCCAATAACTATAAAGAGGACCGTTAGAACTAAGGTCGAACACAAAGAAGGTCAGGTCGCAAAGAGTACTACATGACACGTATATCCAATTTATTCGTCCCACTGTTATATGTCGGAACTGCATGAGGGAAAGGATAAACCTTGGTCAGACAACAAGGTACAGGTCAATTACGAATCAAGAACCAATTAAATAATTAAGAACCAAGAAGAACAGGTCAGATTTGTAGTTCGGAGAGAGACCGAGACCCTGATACGAGACCACTGACCGAGGAGACACGGAATCAAACTGTAGGAAAAAATCAATTTCACACAACAAATATATTTTGACTTTAAATTGACTCGTGGAACAATAAAAATATATAAATTTGAAATAAAAGTCTCTTGAAACCCAAGTGTCGTTTCAACAATTCATGTCCAAAGAATGTAAAGGAAGGAGGGGTTTGTGTATGTCAAAGGGGGTGGTAGTCGTAGGGGGATGGGCTCCATGTAAATAACATTAATTACTGGGATGTGGCTAGGTAGTCATAGTGGGGTTTAGGCACCACATACAATCTCAAACAAGAACCACAACGCGTAAGAGACCTAAAACTGCTTACACATTATAACACAGAGGTGGTAATAGCAATAGTGTACTTTATCATAGTGACGGGACCTTGACACGTCGGGGGACACAAAAATAAACGACATAGACTACTGGGTCCAGTCCTCTAAAAAAAAGGAAGGAGACTTTCGGTTTGGTTCTGTCTACTAACGAAGGAAGCGGACGACTAACATCCCACAAATACAAAGGGATAATTGTAAAGAGACTTCCCGCCTCGGATAGTATACAGAACGGAAAGAACTAGCGAGACTAAGAGTGGGCTTGATTGGGGGGTGGTGGGTCCGAAGACGACTCTAACTTCGAAAGCCGGGAGCTCCGATCTACTTGCCGGCCATTAGAGAGTAAAGGGACCTAGACAGGATGTCGAAGTAAGGACTAGGGCGTCCTTACGACATGAGAGAACGATGAGTAGGTACGTAAAATTTTCTACTAAAATTTTTACAGCTGAGAGCGTAAGGATCCACAAGACATCACTCTCCGAAAAACCCAAGAGAACAGGTGAGACAACGGTCGTCACCTTCCATGTCACATCTAGTAGGGGAAGTTTGGATTGCTTTATCCATCGAATTAATGGAGTTGAAGTGTCTCTTTTAGCTCTAAGTCTTTGTAAATTATTAAACGAATTTAAGTCTTCAATTGTTGGGTCTATACTAGAATCGAGAAGACTAGAGGTTTCGGACGCACAAGTGGGTGGAACAACGTAAGCGAAGGGAGCGAGTTATGGAAAATGATATGATTCACCGATTTCACAATTTCGGACAATACACAAATCAACACCAAATGAATAAATAAATACGGTGTTAGTCTGGACGACGACCGTCCTTCGGGAGGTCACCTGTCAGCACCACGACCTCGGCCCGGTCCGCGTACCAAATCTGTCCTCGACGGGAGGCGGCGTCCCTAGTGACCTCTCTAAATCGTGTCTGGTCCTCGAACAACCACCGAAAAGACCAAGTCTTTGAGCTAGCATAGTCAAATGGACTGCGATTAGACTAAGATCTCTTGACTAAGCATCCCTATGTAGAGTCTCCGGCCTTAAGGTCATGTTTACATAACTGAATGTCACTTCCCACCAGGAAAAGTCACTGGTCTTAGGGACGTAGGTGAGAGTCCCTAAAAAGTCCACCGTTCTACCCCCACCCCACCTTCCTGTGTAGACGATGGTCGAACCACTTGAACCTTAGTCTTTTTCCTTTCAATTTACTGGATTCCATTAATGTACCAGAAGTCCGACTCCTTTCATTTCGTTTCACTTTCACTGTGAAATGCTGGGGTACCTGACGTCGTGGGGGCGGGGGGGCGGTCCGAGGAGACAGGTTCGACCCCTTATACGTTGTTTTAATTACGACATTATTAGTCTTTCCTGTTCACTATTCGTGTGCAGTCCACAGTTGCACTAGTCGTGTGGTCCACGGCACCTACGTTTCTACTGATGCTACCACTGGACGGGACCCCTGGACTGGTAGAGTCAGTTGAGATCTTTTAAGAGGAAAATACAGACACACCGCGTAAGTAGTGAACATGACACACGTTGTAAGGTCCGGACCCTTTGACTGAGGACCCAGAGGTCTCAGAAGAGACGTGACACACCTGTTCGAAGAGAGACCCGTCAACGAAGAGGCCCAGGGGGACGAGGCAAAAATCCAGCGAAAAGTGGGTGTCAATGAGACACACGACACATGTATCCCGCACCGAAGAGTGCCACTGAGTGCACCGTGACCGTCCTCCCCCCACACCGACCTCAGTCGGGGGAAACGGAGACGGTCGCCAAAGGGTCCCTCGTTACTGTTTGTGGAACCCAAAGTAAAACACAAACAAGTACCCCACCGACCGGCTCCTTTCGGACGACCGAATAAAGACATTGCTACCTTTGCGCCTTCGAACCCTAACGTTTATTCTACGATCTCAGACCCCTCGTACCCTCGTAGACCAAGTCCTCGTCTTATTGAGGTTTCATTGGACTGTGAACTCTCGATTCAAACTGGGTTTATCCTCCTTTGGACTTCCGGGACCCAGGTAGGTCGTCGGGACGGGACCTCCCAGTGACTCCAAGACCGACTACCCGTAGGAGCGTCAAGTCAAGTCACGTCGAGCCAACTCTGTCATCTAGACTCCGAAGTAGAAACAAAAGACCCAGTGGATTTGACCCTTGTGACTCCATAAACTACATCAAGACCGGCCCCAATCCATAAACTGAGTAAATAACCAAACCGAGTTAAAGTCAACAACGTTTCAAAGTGAATTATTTTATAAATTACCTCTCTTTCTTCTTTCAGTGTAAAAGTCGATCGATTCATTCCGCAGTTTAATGACAAATTTTCGGAAATTGAGACACCCGGGTGTCTTCCAAGGGGGCCCAAATCCATACCCTACCTCCAGGGGGCCCCTATGTGGGTCCTCCAACCTGACCTGGGAGACCCTCGTCCTGGTGAGTGGGTCGGAGACGTACCACACACTTCGGTGGTGTAGTTTGTCTTTGACGACCCTTTTATCTTAAAGGATTTAGATTACCTCTGCTTTCAGTTTCGTCACCTCAACTCTCCGACCTTTCGACGACGAGTGAGAACACAAAACTACCCCGGATTCCCGTGACCCTCAGCTCCCTCTCTAGGAGTCCAGGACCACCCTCTGACGGAAGGTGAGGTCTCTTACGGCTACCTTAGACACACGTGTTCAGAAGGACCTCGGAAGGGGCCAGGGTGTACAAGACGATTGGAGGACCAAGGACGAGTCCGACCATTTAACTGAAACATGAACTGGACTACACTTCCTCCCGAATCCTCTTTCACCTGCGTTTCATCGGTTAAACCGGAGTCAAAGTCCCCGACCGTTCCGAGACCCAGGGACCGGGACCGACGGTTCCCCGACACCCACGGACCTCAGGGACTAGAGCACGGACCACTCCCCGTCGAGACAGATCCTATAACGACCACACCGAGACCACTTTTAGTGGAAACGGGGCCGACAGAACGGTAGGTGGAAAACCGTCCACTCAGGATACCGAGGTGGACACACCTCGGAGCCCTCCACTCACGGTCCTCTTTGTACAATTTCATTCGGTATTTTTCTTGCTTTAACACGGTAAAAGTCTCTGTACTACCTGAATCTAAATAAAGTATGTCTCACTTTATTCAGTCTTTCTCTTTTCGTTTATGATATGTAATCACGTATCTTCACCTTAGCTTTTTCCATGTCCCCTTCGACAAACATCTTGAACTTAGTTCTGTGTGTGCATCTTTTGTTTATATACCTATGGTTCCACCCTTCTCTCCTACCCTGCCTATCCCTCTAATCCCAGTTGTATATACTCGGCAACTATGATGCACATTTTGGTTACTCTTGGATGACATATAGATCCCTTTGAGATGAGTCACAAGACACTACCGGACTTACCCTTCCTTTAGGCTTTTTCTCCCCTATATACATATGGATATCGACTGAGTGAAAAGACATGTCATCTTTGATTACGTTTTAACATTTCGTCGTTATGAGGTTAAACTTTTTTTTTTCACTCTGGCCCTTCGGACCCATTGACGTTAACACCTTTGATGCGCAAAGGAAAAAAAAAAAAAAGTAGTTAATACCCGAAAAGGGACTTGTCTTCCTACCCCCGGAATCCAAACGACATCGTTCAGGGAACAAATACCTCCTCCCCTGACAAATAGTTGTGGTTCTAAGACTCTTAAGGTAGGACAAAGAAAGTAGCGGTGTCAGTCGGAAGTTGTAAATTACTTCTGAGTACCCGCCACTGAAGGGGGTGGGTGCCTGTTTAAGGAAATTCCTTAGTACTCTGGTCACTGTGAGTCGTCGACAAATTTTCTGACAAATCTGAGGACC
The DNA here is from genome assembly GCA_006410555.1 of Capra ibex. Lineage (NCBI taxonomy): Eukaryota > Metazoa > Chordata > Mammalia > Artiodactyla > Bovidae > Capra > Capra ibex. The sequence goes on along the minus strand of SJYO01048061.1, from coordinate 41,403,218 downwards.
TTACTACGACCCTTAAGACCCTAAACGCCAGAACCAGTTCTTCCCGGGAGTCGACTCTTCAGGTCGTCATATTATTAGAGAGAGTCAAGTTTGGGTCCCCTTGGAAGAAATGTTTTGGATGATCAGACGAGGAGAACTATGTCAATGACGGTTCACCACCTCAAATTACATTTTTTGTTTGTTTTGATGATAGGAAAGACGAGACCTAGTGTATTATATTGTATCCTCTGGTTTAAGATGTACTTTTCCCAACCTAAGTTAGTAAGGTACGAGTTACGAACACAATCAATCTCCGATATTACGAGTGACACCCGATTATCACTTAAGATCGTCCAGGACTCTCTATTTCACCAAACCTTACGACCGGTGAAGAGGCGGTCAAGTTCACACAAGAGACATACACTAGAAGAATTCGGTGGACCAAATCGAAACCGGTACCTCTGAACCTTCTCTCATCACCCTTGGAACGTCCGTCCTCGAGACCCGTGTGTCGGATTGAATTTTCTTCGTTCTGCGTCTGAACTCGTCTGTGTACGGTCTCTTTGTCCTGACTATCCTACGTATGAGGACTCACATAAGGTAAGAATACTCCGTCCGCAAGAGTTCGGACAACTAGAGTCCTGGGGAAAGACGAGAATTTTTGGTTCCTAAAGTTTGTCGAAAACAGATATTACCCGATCTGTTGATTATAAATGATGCAATTTGTTTATTTTAACTCTACAAAAGTTTTATGAATAATTAAATAAATGTTCCATGTCATTCTTAGGGTATTGTCTTTATTGTATGAAAATACTCTTAATTCATATAAAAAGTTCTGTCTCCTTTTCCTCATTCCTCACATAATGACAAGACTTCGAAACGTATGCGGAAATTGCAAGCCGAGTCGTCTTGTGTCGACCTGCGAGTCTAGAAAACATAAAGTAGACTTAGACAACGTTATACAACAGAATCAACTTGTTATTCTCCTTTATCTTCTTCTATCAAACACCGACGACGACGATTCAGCGAAGTCAGTACAAGCTGAGACACGCTGGGGTATCTGCCGTCGGGTGGTCCGAGGGGGTAGGGAGTCCCCGGGGAACGTTTTATTTTTACGTCGGGAAAACAAAATTTTACTAACCTTTAAAATTCTTTCATTGTCGTCTCGTAATTCGGCTTCTGGGTACCTTCGGACGAGACGTGTTCTACCCAACAACCGTTCTTGTGTTTAGAACTACCACGACCACCAGTTCCACACTCTGGACCTTATCAAATAACGGATCGGTAGAGGAGACTACGGATTTTCGACAACAAGGAAATTCTACTACGGAAAATCCCTACAAAATCTAGGAAGAGACGAACCCCGGGTGTGTATTCTTTGGTTCTGGGTCTTGAGCGACTCGGAACTCCTATAAATATCCAGTTGGAGACATGCGAGACGCGGAAAGACGAACAGACTCTGAAACGACGAGAGTCTAGAGCCTGTTTAGTGTAATAAAGACCCTTAAGAGGAGTGGAATGAATTGTTGTTACTAGAGGAAGAAGAGAGTTAAGGCTATTACAACAGACGTGGTGAATAAACCGTGACTAATCCACGACAATTAAAATTTAATCAACGGTTCGTCCTCGAACGATTAACAATTAATTCGATTAATCTTTGTCCGAGAAACTGGTCACGAAAACCCTTTTATAAAAAAGACAAAAGGAGTGTTGATCGTTTTTTTTATTTATTTGACTCGTCACTACAAACAAACAAAATTAAATAAACCGACACGGTCCAGAATCAACACCGTACGTCCTAGATCAAGGGACTGGTCTCTAACTTGGGTCCTACGGACGTAAATCTCACGTCTCAGAATTGGTGACCTGGTGGTCCCTTCAAGGACTAGTCACAAAGAATTAGACCCCGAGTACCTAACCGAAGACCCCCAGGTTCTCGGGGGATTTCAACGTTTATTTTAACACTACCACATATAGAGTAAAAAGTCTTCATACTGGGAGAGAAAGGGAGTATTTTTCCAATTACTGTTGATTTGATCTAAGAGTTGGTTCGATCTAACCAGTAAGCCCTTAAAAGTTGGGTTCTAGATAATAGTACGTCAGTCCTTCCCAGAATGCCTGTCAAGGTAGGAAGCGCCTGGGAGTCGAGATCTTCGTTAAGGTAGGACCTGACCCGGTCACCCACAACAAAAGAGACGACACACAAAGACACCCTCAAAGTCAGTAGAACAGAAACGTTAGGGACCCCCAGATACAAACCTTCTCTTCGGAACCAAACGGGGAACTGAGACAGGTAGGACACGTTTGTGCGGGGATCGAGGTCCCATCTTCCTGTACACCAATCAGCCCGTGGAGGAAAGACGGCTCTTCGTTCGTTCTCCAGTATCTTGAGAAAGACATTTCCCGATTGTCATTTATAAAATCCGCAGAACGTCGAACATACCAGAGACACCGGCAATGAGTTAGATGGTAACAAGATCCCTACGTCGGTCTCTTCTACCTGAACCCATCTGTCATCCGCTCCTGGACACAGGAACCTGAACACAGGTTCGAGTCCAGATCAATTTTTTTTGTGAGTTACCGACACGAACCAGGGGTCCGGTCTCAAACGGTTGGAGACTAGATTAAGTACTGAGGGACCCTGAATCCTTCGGAGTCAATAATAGTTTCTCGTGTTGTGACTTTTTGACTCGCCTAGACAGTCTGGACACGCGGAGTGGGTGTCGTGAAGGGACATGAGAGTCGGTGTTTGTACGCGGTGTTTAGGTCTCTCGGTCGACGAGGGGTAGGTCCATTGCCGGGTCTGTCCGTCGGGTCACTACACCGTCCTTTACCCCACTAAGACAATAGTAGGACGGGCAAGAGTACGTGGGAAATAGTCTCTGTTATTTTTCCAATAACAAATGTGGTAGAGTCTGTTCCTCTCCCGTCCAGGACGATATTTTGCGTTTGCGAGGGACTAGGCGGTGGAGACATTAATCGCTGGGAAGGAAAGAGATAGGGCCCGCCTCCTACTTATTTTCCGAGTGTCACACACTACAGTGGGCCCGAGACTTTTGTCAGAGAGTTAACAAATTTAGGACGGAAACGCGGGCGACAGTGACCCGACGGACGGTAGGGAGGTAGTCGATAAGAATTACACCCCAAACAGTTGCGGGGAGAGGCTGGAAGGACCTCCCTCCTTTGGGGTCCACCCGTATCCTTAGCCTCCATCTTTGAGTTCCACCACAGTAGTCGCACCTTCGTCTAAGTGTTGAAAATTACTAGACTTTTGTGTCTTCCCCAATCCTGTCAAATTACACGTTTTAGACGTAAATTTTTGCACACGAATCTGAATAACAAGTTGGTGATTCAGCAAAGAATGAGAAACGCTGGGACACCTACCGTAGTACGGTCCGAAGGACCAGTAAGTGATAGAGAATCTCAAACGAGTTTGAGTCCAGGTAGCACAGCCACTATGGTAGATTGGTAGAGTGGGAGACAGCGGTAAAGAGGAGGACTGAAGTTAGAAAGGGTCGTAGTCCCAGAAAAGGTTACTCAGTCGAGAAACGTAGTCCACCGGTGGTATAACCTCGAAGTCGTAGTCAGGAAGGTTACTTATAAGTCCTGAGTAAAGGAAATCCTAACTGACCAACTTAAAGGAACATCAGTTTCCCTGAGAGTTGTGGTGTCAAGTTTTCGTAGTTAAAAAGCCACGAGTCGGAAAAAATACCAGGTTGAGAGTGTAGGTATGTACTGGTAACCTTTGTGGTATCGAAACTATTATACCTGGAAAGAGTCGTTTACTACAGAGAAAAGTAGTAGAGTGGTCTCCGTTGACAAGACCGAATAAGAGTCGTCCCACCAGGGAGGACAACGCAGAGCGACGACACAGGTGAGCTCTCCGCGTAGTCGAGACGTAAAGAACGAACAGAGATCATCCAGCGTAAACGAGAGGGTCGGTGCGGACCCTGACCACCGTCGAAGGCAGTAACCGGGACCAGGAAACAAAAGACGACCCTGAACAAAAAGACCGTTGATAGTCACGACAGGAGGACCTAAACGAGACTCTTTCGGGAGAAGATCAGTTACCCTTCTCCGACACACAAACTGGGGCGTTCGTGGTAAACCGGGGGACCGTAGAAGTCGGGGCTGGGAGAATTTGAAGGTGAATTCGGTGACCCGTCCTCTATGACCCGTCGTTTACTTTACCGTTCCCCGTGACAACGTCGACTCGACCAGGTCCTCGCCCGTCTCCTCCTTTTGTTGGACGAGTGCTGTGCAGTCCGAGACTTGTCCCCTCCCCACATAAATGGTTGTGGTGTGTTCGGGATGAAGGTTCCCCGAAGGGACCACCGAGTTACCATTTCTTAGGCGGACTGTTACGTTTTCTGTATCGAAACTAGGGACCCAGTCCTTCTAGGGGATCTCTTCCTTTACCATTGGGTGAGGTCATAAGAACGGACCCTTTAGGGTACCTGTCTCCTCGGACGACCCGATGTCAGGTACCCCAGTGTTTCTCAGACTGTACTGACTCGTGTGTGTGAGCGTGGGAAGAAGGTTTGGTCCCTCGACACCAAGACTCGGCGCCTCACCGACTCGGTTCTAAACTTTGTTTCAGACAGGCTCCGACAGACAGACACGAGAAAATTCTCCTGTGTCCGTTATTAATTTCGAACCCTACCTTTGAGCACTGTGGGGGGACGTCTCTTCGGTCGTCTGAGGCGAAAACACACGAGTCCGTCCTTCCCCAGTCTCCCCTCGTTGGCCGCGGTGAACGACCACAACTTCCGCGACACTTGGGTCGTAGCCCAGGACCCTTCCGCCACGGCCTACGTCCCAACCTGGTCAAACCGTTTCGAGTCACAATTGTTACCCTTCAGGGCACCACTCTCATGTCGATCCTAAGGAGACAAGACCCACGTTTAAAACGGTTAACTTTCCCCTTTTATTCCTGAATTTCCGTGAAGTTAAAATTTAGATAATTATCAAATTTAGAGAGGCCGAGGAAGATTGGCAACTAATATTAAGGAAATATTTCGAGAGGGAACGAAAAGTTCTAGTCTCTGACACTAACGGGTCAGTGTTCTTTGAACGAGGCTAATGCACTTGACGAGACTGTCGTACTTGTCTTTATGACATCAACACCAGACCGTCCTCGGGAGTCTCACGACCACCCGCGTCTCTCCCGCCGCACCCCATTCCACGCCCACCTGGGACGTCTCGGCGAAAATCTGTTCCCGTCGTGTTCGCCAAAATGAATCTTTGTTGTTTATCTCGTTGGACACGAGAGGGATATCCTTGGAACACCCCACCCCTACCTCGGACCTACCAAGTTCACATAGGTGAATCGAACCAAGTTAGGAGTCACACGTCTTTGTACATCTTTTAACCCTTTAGAACTAGGAGTAGCATTTCCACTGTACAAGAGACACATATCAGAGGACCGTTAAAGTTACAATGTGTCCAATGAACCCAAAAAGTTCCCTAAAAACTGGACTCAAAAACTATGTTTCTCAAAAACCAAAACAAAGGAGGGAGGAAACAAAGAAAAGAAGAAAATTTAACTCCATATCAACTAAATGTCTACATGTCGTTTCACTAAGTCAATATATATACATATATATACATAAGAAAAAGTCTAAGAAAAGGTAATATACAATAATGTTCTATAACTGATATCAAGGGACACGACATGTTATCCAGGAACGACAAATAGAAAAATATATAAGAAATAAGAGAAGGAAAAAAGAAAGAAGGAAGGAAGGAAAGAAAGGGTGTAGTAAAATTGAGAACAAAAGGGTCAACTTTTGGAACTGGTCGTAGTCTAGGTGTATTGGTCACTACGGATACAGGTTTAATTTAAGTCTTATTTTTAGAGTTTAAATTACTGGGACCATATTTTCTACAGTAATATCTCTTGATTCGTTTTTTCAGTCATAGTCAAAGTAGTTGATCAAATATCCGGTTTCCAAATGTTTATAACCTTTGTCTGTTTGGACTCTGACCCAATCCTTTAGGACGACCGACACACACACACACACACACACACACACACACACACACACAATCAACGAGTCAGTGCAGAGTAAGAAACACTGGGGTAACTGACATCGGACGGTCTGAGGAGACAGGTACCCTAAAGGTAACCTTTAGGACCTCACCCAACGGTAAAGGAAGAGATGTCCCAGAAGGGATGGGTCCATACTTGGGTGTAGAGGACGTAACCGTCCACCTAAGAAATGGATGACTCGTTGGACGACAAACAATTTAAGTTCAAGTTTCGAAAGTGTCGTCACACTGTCAACTACCCTACTACGCCTACAACTGTACACATTTGTAAATTTGACCACAGTCAGTCATCACTTCGGAAAACGTGTACCGGTAGCCAATTCCTACGGCCAGCACCGAGTCAAAACACCTTGTATGTTTGAGTGAGTTGGGTTCACGTAAAACAGACACAACGGCACCAGGACAGGAAGCAGTCACATGTGGTATCTCTACAGGGTCGGGTCGACCCGGAGGAGGGGTTGGGGGACAGACTGAACTACTGTGACACAATGAAGAGACGAACTGGGTGCACCTGTAAACGAAACCGTTACTGTGCATCTCCGATACACCATACCTTTAAATCCACCACTTTACAGTCGGAACCAAAGTGAGGTCACAATGACCCTACAGCAACTGGATACTATGACATATTCAAATTCCAATCTCGAATTATCAAACTGTCTCACACTTCGCTAATGATGGTCAAATCGATTGTTTCAATGTCAAAAAAGAAAGAACACTACTCTTGTAGATTCCAGACACCAGAATCGTCGAAAGTTTATTACAGAAAAATTTTTAGTTTGGTTTGTGTCGTGACTGAAGAGGACGGGTGACCCGGGACGTCAAACCCCCAAAGTCCGTCGGAAAACAGAACAACAACAAGTTGACGCTTCAGTACAGACTGAGACGCTGGGTTACCTGTTGTCGTGTGGTTCGAAGGGACAGGAAGTGATAGAGGGACTTAAATGAGTTTGAGCACAGGTAACTCAGCCACTACGAACCCCCTCTTCTCTTAGGAGACAGTGGGTCTAAGACCTAACCACAAACTCCCAATGTGCGTGTGTGTATGCACTTTTGTGCCATGTACGTATGCACAGTGTGTACGTGTGTGACAGACTAAGTGACCATAAAAGGTCCACCGTTAGGTACTAACAGTTGAACCTCCTCGTGCGAGAAGACCTCCTATTTCAGGAGGCACTTGAACCAGGGTGTAAAATGCAGAGAGTATCGAAATTTACCCCAGAAAAACACAAATATCAGGACAGGACCTTCCTTCCTGTCTTGCCACCCACTCGTTGTGAGTCGTCCTTTACAACGTAACAAAATTCAGACGTGACTAAGTAATAGGTAACTATAAAGGATTATTTGCGGAAGGACTGTTTCGACGTTTCCTATCACTCACCTTGTTTACTGTAGTGGGAGTTCTGTTTCCAACGTTCCTCTTACTGTATACAATTGACGAAGAGTCGGAACCTTTGTACTCAACACCCAAAAGGAGGGTTAAACTACCACGACCACCTTCAGTCTACTACTTAAATATGACCAACTCGTAACGGGGTCCACGAAATTACACTCCAACGTCCCATTCACAATAAGAGTGAGAAGAGACATCCCTTTGACTCCGTGTCCTACCCCGAACAGGTTGGGGTGTTGACGACTCACTGTGGACCCACTGGACGACAGGGTCGGTGACGGACCCGTCGGGTCACCCAGAGACGACGGAACATTTTAGGTGTTAGAGACAAATAAAGGAAAACAAAAAAGGAATCTTGAGTAAGAGATTTATATTTTAGGTTCTGACATTCTGAAAGGAGGATTTTACTTAAAGAAGTATAGCGAATGTAGATGTATAATGAGTGATAGTTTGGAACACATGTTACAAAAACTACACAGAGAACCTTTAAACATAGACCTTTCAACAGAAGAAACTTATTACCCAGATAAAGGAAAATAGTCTAATCCTCTAAACACATGAAGAACAGAAGGTCTTACAAATCTCCGCTTAAATTATAAGTCAGGACCGGGAACATAATAGGACTTAATTAAAGGAGAGGAAGGTACTCCAAAATATAGTACATAAAGTCGAAATAAAATATCAATGGAAAATAATACGTGGTTTCGAAAAACCCTTATCCGTCCCACTTTTATCCGTCATGCAAAACTTATTTGTAAAAAACTAGACTCAAATTAAATGATATTTGTGTTGTTCACGGAAGTTATTTCGACATTATAATAATGTACCTTAACCCACCTAGTGTATTATAGGAAAAAAGTAGTAATGTCTATGACATTCTCATTTTTGAACAACACTTTCTTTAAATAACATATTTTATTTTGATATTTGGTATGGTCCGAAATACTGTTACGCCTTAATTTATTTTGATTACACCTTCCCTTCAACCCTTCAATCTACATGGTAATTAATTGCCATGTCAATTACAATCAAACTTGGTAGAGATTCGTTAAGTAAACTTTAAAGAACTCCCTTCTGGTAAAAATGTGAGACGTCTGTTTTTATTAGACGTGTGACTCAAGGACTAGAAACAGGAGTCAGGTCCGAGAACTGAAGTTGTTCCGGTGGAGTAGTAGCACTCCAGTGCTACTACTTCCTTGATTTCCTTGACCTCAGGGGTGTCGAGGCGGTGGGGAAACACTCTAGCTGGGGATCGCTCCACACACCAGAGGGGAGTCAGAGTAGACCGACTAGACGCTTTACCCTAGTATTGCGGAAGAGGTACCCGTCACGACCGGTAAGTTGTCATCGGTTTAATTTCTCTATGAAACACGTCGCAAACTACGTCTAAAGGAACCTCAGACCACCTTATATAGTGTGTGTCTCTCTCCGCGAGCTCACTCTACACACGTCCGCCGGCGACCCCAAGAGGGTTTGACTTGTGTGGGTCCACGATCGTGACTCTGATTCTTTGTCGGGGGTCCAGGGGCGGACATGGGAGGACCAGTGATGAGGCGGGATCTTACCACAGGTAGGTGACAGGTCTAAAGACTGTGGTAGCGAACCGAGACGGACACACCCCTAAAATGTGTTCAATTCTTGCCGCACATACCGAACGCACATACCGAAGAAAGTTGACTACCCTACAAACGTTCTAAGCACGAACCGCACACACATCCCGTGCCAAACAGACAAGGACACCGACGTGTCTACAGATGGCGTACTGTGGTCTACATACACAGACAAGACGACTCCTACCTCCAAACCCGAAAGTTAAACCTCTACAATACTCATTTGACCGAACATCCGTAAGAGCACACATAGAATGTCATTTACATACATACACAAAGGTACACTGTTTGTGGACCCCACATCGACGACGGAACTCCCAGACGTCTAACGACTCACAATGACTTAGAATGGTCAAAAGGCTCCACGAACACGACCAAATGTAAGGGTGCATTCACACCCAAGGAGAAGGAGGAGCAGTGGAAACCGTACCAGATTAAGAGTCAAGCCACAAGGGTGGTGTACCGACACGTCACTGTCGAGTACTTCAAAAATCGGACGTAAAGGGTCCACTACTTACGTAAAGTACGTAACAATTGTAATGAAGTCTAACAAATCTACTTCGTTCCACGGACGTATGGGATTTGTCTACCCTAGATTGTTTATTTCCTTTTCGATAATCTTAATATTCGTCTTAAGTTATTTCGTGTTTACATTACTTACTCATATTTATAAGAATAAAACGCTAAATCGTCTGGATCGTGTGAAATTTATTAGTTTCTACGTATCCCAGACGTGTGTAGGTGTTAGAGTACATAAGTCAAGTCAAGTCAAGTCAGTGAGTCAGCACAGACTGAGATACGTTGGGGTACTTGACGTCGTGCGGTCCGGAGGGACAGGTAGTGGTTGAGGGCCTCAAATGGGTTTGAGTACAGGTAACTCAACCACTACGGTAGGTTGGTAGAGTAGGACACAGCACGGGAAGAGGAGGACGGAAGTTAGAAAGGGTTGTAGTCCCAGAAAAGTTTACTTAACCGAGAAGCGTAGTCCACCGGTTTTATGACCTCAAAGTCGAAATTGTAGTCACGAAGGTTACTTGTGGGTCCTGACTAAAGAGAATCCTACCTGACCAACCTAGAGGAACGTCAGGTTACCTGAAAGTTCTCAGAGGAGGTTGTGGTGTCAAGTTTTCGTAGTTAAGAAGACACGAGTCGGGAGAAATATCAGGTTGACAGTGTAGGTATGTACTGGTGACCTTTTTGGTATCGGAACTGATCTGCCTGAAAACAACTGTTTCATTACAGAGACGAAATATTATACGACAGATCCAGCCAGTATTGAAAGGAAGGTTCCTCATTCGCAGAAAATTAAAGTACCGACGTTAGTGGTAGACGTCACTAAGACCTCGGGGGTTTTTATTTCAGACTGTGACAAAGGTGACAAAGGGGTAGATAAAGGGTACTTCACTACCCTTGCCTACGGTACTAGACCCAAAAGACTTATAACTGAAAATTCGGTTGAAAAAGTGAGTGAAGAAAGTGAAAGTAGTTCTCCGAGAAATCAAGAAGAAGTGAAAGACGGTATTCCCATCACAGAAAACGTATAGACTCCAATAACTATAAAGAGGGCCGTTAGAACTAAGGTCGATCACGAAGGAGGTCGGGTCGTAAAGAGTACTACATGAGACGTATATTCAATTTATTCGTCCCACTGTTATATATCGGAACTGCATGAGGAGAACGATAAACCTTGGTCAGACAAGAAGCTACAGGACAAGATTGACAACGAAGGACTGGACGTATGTCTAAAGAGTTCTTCATCCAGTCCACCAGACCATAAGGGTAGAGAAAGTCTTAAAGGGTGTCAAATAACACTAGGTGTGTCAGTTTCCGAAACCGTATCAGTTATTTCGTCTTTATCTACAAAAAGACGTTGAGAAAACGAAAAACCTACTAGGTCACCTACAACCGTTAAACTGGAGACCAAGGAGACGGAAAAGATTTTAGTGGAACTTGTAGACCTTCAAGTGCCAAGTGTATAACGACTTCGGACCGAACTTCTTAAAACTCGTAATAAAAGGGTCACACACTCTACTTACTTTAACACGTCATCAATCTCGCAAGAAACCGTAACGGAAAGAAACCCTAACCTTACTTTTGACTAGAAAAGGTCAGGACACCGGTGACGACTCAAAAGGTTTAAACATAATTGTGTATACTTTAAACATAGGATGTTTATGTATTATACAGTAAAAGGGAATCCACAAAACAGAAAGTTTTAAACATTTTAAGTCAAAAATCACCATTCGTATACACGGAAGGTTAAACTATGAACTACTCCTTCCTGCAAAGTCGATCAAGTTCTTTCAGCTCTAAAATCTCGTGAACCAGAAAGTAGTTTTAGGTTATTTTACTCTACTTGACACATTTCTATGTTAGTTTCATGAATCCTTAGTCCCGTGTGGGAGTATTTCATCGACGTCTCGTTTCTCCTTCAGCTCCCACTTCAATGTACAGTAGAGCATTCGTAATTTTGATTTCTTTGAATGTGGTTCGGATACCCTAGGTCCCTTTCAACATAAATCTCCTTTATCGGAATTTACGGAAGAACTGAGATCTGTTTTAAAGTTTTTATGTCCGATCTTAAGTGGAATTCTACGACCTACCTTTTTTATTGGTTTGTTTGGCCTTCCTAGATCCTTTTCCTTTAATTCAAACATCAGTTATTATTACCTCATCTGTGTCCTGATAATTCGGAAACGATGTCTTTAAGTCATAATCCCAAGTCGTTACCAATGGCTAGGAAAATCCAGTTGGGGTTGTTCCCAGGAGGACGGATTTTTGTTTGTATAACGAAGAGACCAATAACGAAAAGGAAACGACATTTTGTCGTTATCGTCCTCGTCCTCTTTAGGAGTTCTGTCACATCCACCAGTAGTCAAGTCAAGTCAGCGAGTCAGCACAGGCTGAGAAACGCTGGGGTACTTAGCGCCGTGCGGTCCGGAGGGACAGGTAGTGGTAGAGGGCCTCAAGTGAGTCTGAGTGCAGGTAGCTCAGGCGCTACGGTAGGCGGTAGAGTAGGAGCCAGCAGGGGAAGAGGAGGACGGGGGTTAGGGAGGGTCGTAGTCTCAGAAAAGGTTACTCAGTTAAGAAGTGTACTCCACGGTTTCATGACCTCGAAGTCGAAATTGTAGTAAGGAAGGTTTCTTGTGGGTCCCAACTAGAGGAAGTCGTACCTGACCAACCTAGAGGAACGTCAGGTTCCCTGAGAGTTCTCAGAAGAGGTTGTGGTGTCAAGTTTTCGTAGTTAAGAAGCCGTGAGTCGGAAGAAGTGTCAGGTTGGGAGTGTAGGCATGTACTGGTGACCTTTTTGGTATCGGAACTGATCTGCCTGGAATCAACCGTTTCATTACAGAGACGAAAACCATATGATAGATCCAACCAGTATTGAAAAAAAGGTTCCTCTTTCGCAGAAAATTAAAGTACCGACATCAGTGGTAGACGTCACTAAAACCTCGGGGTTTTTGATTTCAGACTGTGACAAAGATGACAAAGGGGTAGATAAAGGGTACTTCACTACCCTGGCCTACGGTACTAGAAGCAAAAGACTTGCATCTCGAAATTCGGTTGAAAAAGTGAGAGGAGAAAGTGAAAGTAGTTCTCCGAAAAATCGAGGAGAAGTGAAAGACGGTATTCTCACCACAGTAGACGTATAGACTCCAATAACTATAAAGAGGGCCGTTAGAACTAAGGTCGAACACAAAGAAGGTCAGGTCGCAAAGAGTACTACATGAGACGTATATTCAATTTATTCGTCCCACTGTCATATGTCGGAACTACACGTGGAAAAGGATAAACCTTGGTCAGCCAACAAGGTACAGGTCAAGATCGACAACGAAGGACTGGACGTATGTCTAAAGAGTTCTCCGTCCAATCCACCAGACCATAAGGGTAAAGAAAGTCTTAAAAGGTGTCAAATAACACTAGGTATGTCAGTTTCGAAACCGTATCAGTTATTTCGTCTTTATCTACAAAAAGACCTGGAGAGAACGAAAAAGGTACTAGGTCGCCTACAACCGTTAAACTAGAGACCAAGGAGACGGAAAAGATTTTGGTCGAACTTGTAGTCCCTCAAGTGCCAAGTGTATAACGACTTCGTACCGAACCTCTTAAAACTCGTAATGAAATGATCGTACACTCTACTCACGTTAACACACTATCAAACTCGTAAGAAACCGTAACGGAAAGAAACCTTAACCTTACTTTTGACTGGAAAGGGTCAGGACACCGGTGACCACTCAAAAGGTTTAAACGACTGTATAACTCACGTCGTGAAAGTGTCGTAGTAGAAAGTCCTAAACTTTGTCGAGGTGACCTTAAGGTAGTGGAGGTGATCGAAACAAGTATCATTATGAAGGATTCCGGGTGAACTGAAGTGTAAGGTTCTACAGACCGAGATCCAATCACTAGTGTAGTAGTACTAATAGACCCAGCACTTCTAGAAAAAACATGTCAAGAAGGCACATAAGAACGGTGGAGAAGAATTATAGAAGACGAAGACAATCTATCCACCAGTATCATCCCAGATTTTTACGTTGTAACAACAACACGTCAAATCGTCGTAGTACTGAAGGGCACAAATAGACGGTTCTCTGAGCGAAGTCTTATGATCTGCTCTATGATCTGTTTTTCGGTCTGTCGAAATTTCCCTCGCACCTTCGAGACGAATATTGTTTCCGGAGACGTGGACGGGACGCACACCTCTATAAGACGTCTTTGAAGGATTTGATGGAAATGGTTCCTTGGTTGTAGGTGTCTTTTGACGTCCATAACATGCTCGGTTGATCTCCACTTAGACTGAGATAAACAAACGTCCACAAAAGTCTGAGAAAGAGTTGGTAGACATCTGCAGTCTATGGTACTTAAATGTTCTTTAAGAAAATTCAAGGGACAGATATTATCTATAATCTTTTGTCTATATTTCGACTAGAGTCCACCATTTCTCTACTTTTAGAAGTCACACGAGACTAAGAAACTTTGGACTATTACGACCGACCAGTCTAAGGGCCTCGGGTCAAATGGACGGTCTGGTCAGGAGAACTCTTTAGTTGTAGGAACACTATTCTACTCTTGTCACTTCACTTTGTTTCTGTGAGTACGTCCTGTCAATTCGACGGAATATAAGTATCGTGACCTCCGTCCGAGACTGATACCTGGTGGTGAGTCCCCGGCGAGAAGGACTTAGTCCGTCGTAGGCCCGTTTCTGCTCCCCCCGGACCCCGGGTCCCGTCGTCCCACCCAGAGTCGGAGCCCGTTCTTGGGTGACTCCACTTCAGCAAAAGACACGACTCAGAGTCAGTCCCCAATTTTTACGTCTCTACCACTACATGAAAGGACTACAATGTACTTTGGCGGAAACAGGTCGAGGTTTAAGTCCTAGACGTAGCACAACTCCTAGACACAGACATTCGGTGTCCCGACCCGGGAGGGAGGTGCAGGTACCCGTCCTCGGTGTGCGACGGGTACAAGCTGACGTGACCAAACGTGGTGTGTCTGTGCTGTAGACCTCCCTTCGGAGGACGCGACCACGGAGACACTACAGGGCCCTCTGGAGGAGTGAAGAGTCTCTGTACGATGAACAAAGAAAATTTAAAGGGTTTATTAAAACTACTTTAAAAGTATTACCTAAAAATTGTCAACGGTCCAATTACGGTAGTATAATCGTGAACTTTAATAAAGGAGGTCAATAAATCTTTGTGCCGCGGGTAATTGACAACTTGATTCGGTAACTCAACACACGAACTCCCAAAAGGGGTGGTGACAGAAGGCCCACTCTCCGAACACTCAATTCGACTCGAGATCTAGGTCTGGACGACCCCTGATCGACCCAACACCACCCTTTCGGGAGAGACGTAAAGGAACCATAGCCACTCTCGCTCTCAATACTGGACTCCCCACGCGAGACCGGGGTGGGGGTGTCGAAGAGGGGACGGAAGAGCGTGTGTCGGGTGTGGAACAGCGTCCCAGGGACGTTGGACGGTTCTCCTGCGTTGGGCGTCTACGTTAAAGGTCAGACCTCCTGTCCGACACAGACGTCAGCAGTCCTCGCGGACAGAAGTAGAACTGCAACACCCACCTACTGGAGTAGGACCTTCTCTACCTTTCTAGGAGTCCGGGGTTTAGACAAGGACACGTGGGGTGGGTTGGGGTGGGGTAGGATGTGTGGGGACACGGTCGAGACAGGTCACTGGGGCGACTGTTGACAGTGCCAGGGGTCGAGGTGTGTGAGGTCCACGTCGGACAGGACACCGTGGTTGTGGGGAGTGCCCGCCGGAGGTGCGTCGGATGGACCAGGGGAAGGACGGCGTCGACGGGTGAGGGGGTACGTCCGAGACTGGTCGGAGTAGTCCACGCTGGTTGTCCCAGAACGAGGTCAAGTGTGAGGAGCGAAGGATGACCCCCGAGGACCTCCTACGGGTCCTCACCCTGAGCCCTCCAGGTCCCTACGTGTACTTGTACGGTCCCTGCCTCCCTCTCCAATAGAAACCCTTCCCCCAGTCATCCTCCTTCAGTACTCATTACGACACAGGCGACCGGTGCATGTACCTCATGACTCCTCTCTTGTCAGGGACAACCCCCAGGTCCCTACTCCTCTCCTCTCTTCTCCGAGGAATTCCACCTTTAGAGTCTTAACTTGGAATTCTTTCCGCCCGTCGAAGTCCCCGTCCGCCACTCTCCTCACAGTCCTGACCTATGTCGCCCCGTCAAGGTGGTCTTAGTGCCCCTGCTTGGACGCCACCAACCAAGAGGTCCTGGTCTCAACCCCCCAACGACTCCCCCCGTCTATCGTTAACGGACCAAGGGGAGGAGTGGGACCAGGTCTGGGATGGCTCGTAGAGACCCAGGGACCCAGGGGACACGGTACAAGAGAGGGGACGAGGAGAGGGGTACTTACCTACCTTTGTCCGGACCAACCACTCCGCGGGGCTACCGACATCCGTCTCGACCCGAAACCGTGTGACTGGGTAGGTACGACCCGGAGTCCCGGGGAGCCCAGACACGAGAGACATGTTGAAGGTCCCCTTCCTGCCCTCCCGGTCCGGACTAAGGTTTCAGAGAACCCCCGGGTCACCGTGTCAGACTACGACTGTAAAAACAAGGAACCAACAGTAATTCTTTACTAGAATGTAAATTTAAGTCTTACTTGGAAATGGAGTCATTCTCACGAAGGAAAACCACGTCACACACACACACACACACACACACACACACACACATGAAAGTTAGGCAGTACACTCTTTGTTTACAAGGTCCGTCCAACGATCCTGAGGGGTCGTCTCGTAGAGACGAACTGAGGGGGTAAAGGTTGACTCTCGGCCAGAGGTACCTGTGGTCAGACTACTGTCCCCTCTACCTACCACATTCCCTTAGAATCATACTCCCGGAGAAACCTGTGCATCTTACACTGATTAAAGAGATACTTTCTGTGTAAAATATTCTTCTTGTATTTATAAGTCGTAGAACCGGAACCTGGGAAGTGGGGGGTGAAAAGTTCAGCCCTCCGGACGGGACCCTCGGACGGACCACCGGAGGGGAGGAGGTAGGCCCAAGGAACAAACTGAGTGTCGGGACGGGTCGAGAAATAAATACTCTGTACGGAGGACAAAAGGTGCCTTTTAACAAGGTGACTCGAAGGACTTCCCTATAAAACCCTTATTCTTGGAACCGAAAACTAAAAAAAAAAGGAAGATGAACCAAATTGTCGAGACTAAGGATTAAGGAAACTTAAAAGACAGAAGGAACGACGAGAAATCCGATTTTTTATTGTTTAGAGAACAGAGAAAATTGTAGAACAAAAGTCAAATATTCTGGACATACATAGATGTCGTGTTTCAAGAAATGGAGACACTATAAAAGTAAAATCTACATGTTGTACTTCATAAAAACGACCGAACGTAAAATAATAGTACTTTACGTCTTTTCCAGAACACACTCAATTCAAACGTCCCCCAAAGTTTCGATCCCGGGACGGACTCTGCGAAGGAGGTTCTGACAGAACTGGACAAAAAGAAACTCCGACCTCACATTCAAAATTAACACAAAAGAAAAGGATTTTCACGGTACTAACTATTTTCTACTTCCTATCTTATACCTTTCAGTGACGTAAATCTACACTTACGGATCACTTGGTACTCGGCGACCTTGAGGGAGAGTCGTGAGTACCAAGCACCCACTAAACGGACCTGGACGACGCACAATCACAGGTCCATCTTTACTAGGTACTCTGTTTCAGGGTCGAGATGAGCGACCTCGGTACTCTGACCCGTCAAAGGTGGGACCTGAGTACTCCTCCCAGTCGGTCGAACGGTGGACTCGCGGGTGACCTGGACGAACGACATCCCACCACCCTCGTCCATGAAGAGAGGTGCCGGTGGTCCACAGCTCCTCGTGTGTGGACGTCCCGACTTCAGGGGCTCTCTGGTTCCCTCCGGGGACGGACGACAGTGGGAGAGACGGTCGAGATAGAACGGACCCTCGAGGTCTCGGGCCGTCTGTGCCAATCCCGTTTCGAAACCAGAGTACAGACATTATAGACCCCCGACCACTGAGTCGGTAGGTCTGGGTCTGTTCTTAAAAAATTTTTCTGGTTTTGTTAGGGAAGCCAAAGAAGTACCGAATAAACTTTGGACCGACCCTTGGTCTTGGGAAAGTCCTTGCCTAATAGTACCTCCGGTGCTACGTCCTTAAATGTTCCTAAAAAGTTTGTACTTATGTAGCTGTCGCCCTCTCAATAGTACCTAATAAAATACGAATTCCACGTCTGTGGAAATCTTAACTTCACCGTCCGCGTCCGAAGGGAGACCCAGGAGGAGGGTGCGGGAGGGCACCGCGGGACAGGAGGACAGGACACGCAGTCGAGGCACCTCCACCGCCACAACAGACCGGTAAGTGACACCAGGTGAGTCTCGGTCCTCACAGGCCCACGTCAACCTCTTATGGATATGTATACACATGGACTCACTTACCTTTCGACCTAAGAGAATTACTGAGTGGAAGACTCAACACGTATAAGTCATGAATTTTCTAGTAATGGATACGGACACACAAAACCACCGAAACAAGATCCTCTCTTCACTTCGACTCTTATTCGTGCAACGAGGCTCACAGACCGTTGTGTCCACTTCCGTCAAAGTGCACCACCCCGGAACACGACCAGTGCAGACGTAGGAACAACGGTTCGGTGGTACTCCGCGTTTCCTACGTGGGTTATTTATAAGTACCCTACTCGGGTACTCGGCGTCAGTGAGACCTGAACTCGGGTTCTATGGTCGGGAGACCGAATGACGATAGGAGACTAGAACTGGGACTCGACTAGACTTGAAGGAGAAGTGGCCGGGTCGCGGGTCCACGGAGGGAGGACCGGTAGACAGGACGGGAGACGTGAACGGAGTCCTTCTGTGTCACGGATGTAGTGGTGACCCACGAGGGGATGGAGGAGCGGACCTGACTTGGGGTCGACGGTGGGTCCTCGTGTGACGGGGTCTCGGAGAACTTGGAGCCCCCGTCCTTCTCCCCAGTCGTAGGAGCTGAAGTCAAAGTGTAAAACATTTTGTTTAGTCTTGTCTTTGGGTGAGGGGTACCGGACAACACCCCAGTCCTTCAACGGACGGGGAGAAATAACGACTGGAATTAACCACAGGGGCAGTGGGGGAGGGCGTCGGGTGTAGGGTCGTAGACCTTGTGAAGGACTGTAGGGTCCATCGGGACGGAGTTGAGGGTCCCGGAGGGCACCGGCGTGGGCCTCGACGAGGTGGACTCCCAGAGGTGAGGAGGCAGTGCTGGAGGTGGGAGGGCCGTGAAGGAGAGGACCAGAGAGGACGTGGACGAACAGTCGACGTGACCCGGGTGGAGGTCTGGAGAAGAGGACACTCAGTCGGATGAAAAGATAGGGTCTTTTGACTTATTCAAGAGTTCGAGTATCGTGTAGTCGTATTTTCGTTGTTTTTGACGACTTTTACCAAGGTAGTTCGAGCGTAGAATACTAAATCACTGACTTACCGTAAACCTATATTTCGTAACCTTAATTTAGTTTTACTTTTCTCATTGAGTGTCGCCTCTTTGGCCCGTCAGGGCGGACTCAGTCCTCTCCTTTCGACTACAGTGGTCACTACAGTACTCCCACAAACATGGGGACTACGCTCTTAAGGGGGTCGAGGTTCGGACCGGACTATTACTCTTTTGGTAGTCTGTTTGAGTTTAACCTCCTTCAAAGATATTTCATGAAGTGTTAAGAAAAATTTTTGACAGTACTTTTTATTCTTTTCGGGTTCTTTGATAGGGTTTAGTCTCCTCTAGTTCCTCTCCGTTGTCGAAGTACGTCCCACCGTAGTCTGACCCCCGGACCCTGTGTCCCTTCCCACCAGCTACCGACACAGATTTAGGTGTACCCCGAGTCCAGTGTCGACCGTGGGTGGAGTCAGTACATCAGCACTGTTCCCGGGAACTGTCACCCCACTGTGTACATTCCACGGTTGTTCTCCCCTCCCACCCATTCCCTGCGTGTCCTTCGGGGACGTGATAGAAACGGTCAAAATGGTTTTATCTCTTAATAAATGGATTCTAGGGAAAGACTACTAGGGTCGTAGAGAAACACCTCAGTCAATACGGTCCTGTCTCCCTAGAGATCCGCGGGGGTAGTCTGGGGTATCACATAAGGGGTGGGGTTCGTGGTACGACTTAGCGTCCTGTAGGTAGGTAAGTAAGTTGGTGGTAGATAGGTATAGACAGGGAGGTAGGTAGGCAGACAGACAGGTTATGGTCGGTCGTGAAGTCTGGGCCGTGACCTCTTTACGACCACTCTTTCATCTCTCGTTTTGTCTGGAACAGGTAGGGTAGAACTTCCAGTACAGTCGTCTCTTCTGTCTATGTAAACCCTTCTGTGCCTCACTGCACCGGGACACCCGTGGTACCCTTTGCTTCCTTCCTTTTGGTTCGGTCGGAAGTCGGTTCTCGTGGATTCTCGCACGACTAGACCTGAGAGTACCAGGACGGGTCGTGATGACTGGGGACGCACCGTGACGTCTTGAAGTAGTATAATATATTTAAGTGCTAACTGTTGCGATTATTTAGTAAACCGTCATTCTGAGGCCCTACCATATGGAGAGGCACCCAACAGGTTATTACGTGGGTCCTGTATTTTGTATAAGTTACTGTCGACACGTCCTTTCTTGAAAAAATCCTCCGCTAGTCCGGGGTGCCACCGACGCATCAGTCCCCACTACAGGCTCTAGGAGGTACACGGCTCGAGGTCTCGTCCACGCCCACCCGACCTCACCCTCTGTTGTCACCCGGGACCTCCTACCGGTCAGAGGGACCTAAGGTAGGGGTGGGGGTCTGGACACGCCTCTGTCTCTCTTCCTTCGCTCTGACCTCGAGACCCTTATTACAGGGGACAGCGGGACTTCGTTCAGAGTCGGGTCATTTGGTGTGTCTCGAGGGGACTGGCAAGTCTCGTCGTACCCATACCTCCTCACCCGCGTCCATTGTGTCTTAACCTATTGTCCCTTTGTCTTGTAGGAGGGTCCGGTCCCCCGTCCTCTCGGTGTGGACCGACTTCTGTGACGGACGAATCACTACTCTCCTCTCCCAAGTGTGATCTTTACGCACTATAGCACACCCCAAAAGTTGGTGGCGGAGTGGGGGAACACTTGGCGGACTTGTACCGTCTTAGTAAGGAAATATCTTCCTTCAGACGCATAGGCCTCGGAGTACCCTCGGATCCCGAGTGGATCTAGGCACCCTGTCTCCCGCCCTGCCGTCTGCCGTCCTGGCTACGTTGTCGTCGGTCCCAAGTCAGAAGAGACCTCTCGCAGTCACCGGTATGGGCTCCTGTTCCTGTCATTGCGGTGGCGGCGACGACGTGTCCGAGATCCCTTTCGAACACGCACATCGACGACACAAGTCAGAAGTATTCTTCAGACACGCACCCAGACTAAGGGGTCTCAGGATTCGATATCTTGCCTTCACGGAGTGGGGTGACCGAAGGGTCCACCGGGTCACGACTTCTTAGGTGGACGGTTACGTTCCTCTGCACCGAAACTAGGGACCCAGTCCTTCTACGGGACCTCCTCCCGTACCGTTGGGTGAGGTCATAGGAACGGACCTCTTAGGGCACCTGTCTCCTCGGACCACCCGATGTCAGGAGCCCCAGTGTTTCTTGGTCTGTGTTGACTCGTACCGTACCGGAGTGGGGTGCATGGGTTAACGAAGAAATTCTACCTTGGTCCTACACTTGGAACCAGACCGAGCCACCAGACCTCGAGTAGGGGCACGTGGACTCGTCCGTGCACGACCCAGCCCAAACACAGGTACTACCGTAGGAACGACGACTGTACAAAACAACGGGGCACACACTGTCGCCCTCACTCCTCCTCCAAGAACCGTAGTAGTGGGTGAAACGGTAGAAAGGTCTTCTGACAACCGAGACAAAAACACAACCGTTTTCAAAATTGTGACACTCCGAAATTTCTTAAAAACTTTTCCCAGGAGAGACACGAGTGAACTAATTGTCGACAGGGACCCAGAGGTCATCGGTCTCCTGAATTTCTTTACTCCTAGACGTCAACCAACGTCGTACAATAACCACTAAAACAACCGTCTCAATCAACCGTTGTACACGGACGGTATAATTATTACATTGAGTATACAGGAGAAGAGTAAAACAAATATCTTTTATTTTCTTCATACGTATAGGTTAGTTCCTATCATTCTCACTTCACGTCTTTGCTTTCAACTTGTGTCTTCATACACTCCCTTTTTCAATAAGAAACAGTGTACCATTTACAAAAGAGTCTTAGGGTTCTTCGCCGGCACTGATTGGGATCCTTTTGTGTTTTGTTTTGTAGATCTCAGTGACTACGTTACGTTAAAAAAAAAAAATTTCAGGGACTTGGTGAGAGTTTTTGATAACAGGGACAAATTCGTTCATGGGAAAAAGTCTTGATACGACCTAACTCTACCAGAATCTTCGAAGTACGGACCTATTTAACTTACTTCGGAACTTTTCTATCACCTATTCTACCTCCCTCTGTGTCTTTCCCTTTAGCTGTTGGTTCGGACACGTACCGGACCGTGTGGCACTGCCTACGAGTCTGGTCGGGGGAGCGTCCAGGTCGAGACGGTACCCATGGCAACCCCGTCTGCAGTCGACGGGACAATGCAGCCCCGAGGACACTACAGGGGTGAACCAACAGTTTGTCTGAACTAGTGTCCCAGCGTATCAGACACGGGGTGGGGGGACTTGGAGGGTGACGCCGTGTCAAGTCGGGTGACGAAGACCGAGGGTAAGGGCTCGAAGACAATTTTGGTATACGACCTTACAATGGTCCCCAGACACACACTTTGGTCTCTGGGAAGAAACAGGGAGAGGTGTGGGGAGACCACGGTACTACGAGAACCGTCGAGCCTTCAGAAGAGGGACCCGGAGCGAAACCAGGTCCAAGAAGAGATCGGAAGCTGCGAAGGAGAAGTCACAGAGAGTGACCGAGGAAAAGGAAGTGGTAGAAGAAATTCGCAGTGGGTTCTAAAGTGGGAACTGGCAGAGTAAGTCGTGATTTGGGCTACGTGTTTACCGAGGGCTCGAGGGTGCAGGTTTGGTTTGGTTGAGGGTTTAAGGTCTGAACCAAATCGGACCTTTGACTTTTGAGTCGGAAAAAGAAAAAATGATGGTTAACATTTCGTAAAAAAAAAATTTAAGAGTTTACCAAAGAAGGAAATTTTTTTACATAGGACAAGAATAAAGTACCGATGTCATAGAAGAGAGAAAGAAATTTTAGCTTCATATCAACTAAATGTTGTAACACAATTAAAGACGACATGTCGCTCCACTGAGTCGATGTGCGTATATATAACAGAAAGTTTAAGAAAAGGTAATACGAGATAGTGTCCCATAACTTATATCAAGGGACACGACGTGTCATCCTGGAACAACAAATAGGTAGGGCATATATTATCGAACGCAGACGATTAGAGTTGGAGGGTCAGGTAGGGAGGGGGTGGGGTCGGGGGAACCGTGACCGTTCAGACAAGAGACAGACACTCAGACAACGACAAAGTATCTATCCAAGTAAACAGGACAAAGTCTGCGACGTCCGTTCACCAAAGTACACCATAAACAGAAAGAGAAAGACTGCAAGAAGTACAGTGTCATCCTACTGGAGCGTCAGGTAGGCACAACGATGTTCACCGCAAAACAAAAACTACTGGCTCGTTATAAAGTGACACGCAGACGTGGTGCAGAAGAAATAGGTAAGGAGACAGCTACCCACAACTCCAACAGAGGCACAGAACCGATAACACTTACTACGACGACACTTGGGGCCCCAAGTACCTGGGAAAACCTAATCTCGGGACAGACCGATATACGGGCCTTCACCTTAACGACCGAGTGTGCCATCGACACGTAAATCAAAAGACTCCTCGGAGGTATGCCAAGAGGCAACACCGACGTGGTAACAGACCTGCGAGTGTAAGACAAATAGGTCAGTAGGCAGTCACCTGCAGATCCAACGAAGGTGGAAGATCGATGACACTTGTACCCACATATATGATCATAAAGTTATGACTTTTATTACTGATAGGGAATATGTCGTGTCAGATACATTCTATGACGAGACTGTATATACTTAGGGAAATTTCGACCGTCGGTCGGATACTCGACCCGTGATAATAATAGGTATAACATGGTCGCTCTTGACGTGTCGCGTAGTAGATATCGCAATATGCTATCGTTGGTCCTATCCGTCCTACACAGCGGCTACGAGTAGACCCTTATAGTGAACACGTAATATTATATCCTTCCAGAAAACACTACACACTTTACACAAAATATATATTTACTCGTGTCAATCTACACAACACCATTGTGAAGAAAAGTGGACCTTTCTCAATTCATACTTGTACTCCGAAGTGAAGACTAAATAATGTCACAAGCCAGGGTCCAAAATGGAAATAAGAACTCCGT
Source organism: Capra ibex (assembly GCA_006410555.1). Classification (NCBI taxonomy): domain Eukaryota; kingdom Metazoa; phylum Chordata; class Mammalia; order Artiodactyla; family Bovidae; genus Capra; species Capra ibex. The sequence goes on along the minus strand of SJYO01048061.1, from coordinate 41,379,226 downwards.
GAACCAAAACGAAAGTCACATTGTCTGGAGGCAAGACTCGAACCACACATTTGTACATGGCTATCAAGTACAACTCCAAGACGTCCATTAGTACGATAAGTCGTAGCTACGGTACAACGTAATACACTCATTATTTTTGGTACATACCTCCCTTTCTTCGGAGTATTCACAGTCCCTTCACCCAGGACCGACGAACTTAGACCGTTGCCTTGACTCCACGTTGACGGGGTCGGACCGACACTCAGCTCTAGGAGGCCAGACGACGGAGACTGAGACTTGCGTGACGCGCCCGTTACCAGGGAAGGAGCCTCTCAGTACCACTGGCAACGAGACACCACCCGACGAGGACTAAAACCTACGCAACGAGACTGGAGACAGACTGTCGACTAAGGAAGAACGGTAAATGTGGACTCAAATTCCGGAAAGGACTGACACTCCAATAAGAAGTAACGACGGGGACATAATTTAGGAACGGATCTGGAAAAATGAGGGATGGAAAAATGGTAAGAAGTTGAAAGACAAATGGTGGCCAAAGGACTAATTTACATTCGAGGTACTTTCCTATTCGGACACGAACAAAGGATGACAAATGTGGGGTCGTGATCCTGAAACTAATCTTTTAACATCCACGTCTCAGTGATTCACCTTCTGTTATCTACCTGGCATTCACCTAGAGACCGTTGAATCTTAGAATGTTATTATATTAACTTTCCTTTTGTTTTACAATTATTTCCTCTTGAGAAGGGTAACTCGGTCAAATTTGAGTTAAGATTTAACTCCGATTTAGTTGAGTTCTCAATTCATATTACCGATTTTGTAGGAGGTCAAAGATTACTGGTGCACTATAAGACTATGGTCTCAAACGACTAGTCTAATCGACACTACGACCGTAGTAAAGATGAAATACCTTAACCTTTTCAGTACTGTTTCAACAAATAGGTCGAAACATTTTCAATTCATAAATCAAGTTTCTTTGCACCTCTGACAGACATTAAAGTCGTCCTCAACTTTACTCACTTCCAAAAGTAGAGCGGACGTTCTCCAAAGGACCTGGCCTCGGAGAGCCGAGACGACGACTAGGGCCCCGACGAGGCCCAGAGTGTCCAGTGACGGTCTACCTTTCCCTTCGTCCAGGAGTGCCAGTAAATGGTGGAAAGAAAGAGTGAATTTACTGTAGGAGAGGGACTCTTTCTCTTCAAAAGGGACGTCTCCTTTCTGAAAGATAACTTTTTAATCCCACATTTTATCTGATCTTATCTTTTTTCATGGATTTTGATTCTTTATTATACCGTCGTTTGTGATGTAAATGAGATTCGAGAAGACTGGGACAGATCGACAGGTTTGTTTCGACTGGTACTCGAAAAAGACAGAGTATGTTTTCACAAAAAGACACACATTTTATCTCGTTTACAAATGAAACCTTAAGTAATTCTATTATTCGTGGTCACTACATGTAACAAGAGAGACCTTTCAAGAGTCTCTAGGGATTCATGTTTTCGTCTTAGGATCTTACAATACACAAAATCACTAAACTTAGGGATTTAAGTTTAAATCCCCCTCGGACCACCCGACGGTAGATACCCCAGTGTGTCTCAGCCTGTGCTCACTACGTTGAGTCGTCGTCGTCGTCGTCGTCTTGACCGTGTCTATGCCACACATTGACTTGACGTCAATTACGTCGCTCCATCTTTTAATCCTAGGGTTATGTAATCGTTAATCCTAAAATGTAACATTCAGTCCCGATCCTTAGGTCCACAAGATAGTTATAGCCAAATCATAGTGCGGGTCTTGTCTTTGTATTTCTCGACCGTTACTTGTGTCGAGTTTCGAAGGGACGAAGTGTCTGCTCCTCATCCAGGTAGGGTAACCCTTATTAGACAGGGTAATAGGAGTCATTTCAAAGTACTTTATGTCACCGGTGTGACCAATATTTGACACGTGTGGTTTGAAGAGGGCCCGTCTCACTGGTAGAGTCCGGTACACCCACGAGGTAGGACTCGTTATCTACTTCCGGTCAATGTAGGTCCAGACGTGAATCCGGTCCTACCCCCTCCACCCACAAGGTTTCCTTTCAACTCAAATACCTACAATACAAAAACACAGAAAAAGAAAAACACAGAAATAAGAACAATGTTATAGTAAACACGTTTTCCACTTTGTTTCGAGAAACAATTACCTCTTATGTATGTATATATATATATATATATATATATATTTGTTTGGAGTCAGTCAGAGAGGGTAGTTCTTCGAAGGTATTCCTCTTCTTTTACCGTTGGGTGAGATTATAAGAATGACCTTTTTAGGGTGCCTGTCTCCTCGAACAACCCGATATCAGATACCCCAGTGTTTTCTTTACCTGTGCTGACTCGTTCATTTGTTGTTTGTTACGTAATCAATCTTGAGGAAATAAACCCCTTCTGAAAAACTTATTTTCATAAGTATTTACGGTTTTTTTTTTTCTTCGAAGATATTCGGAGAATAGAAAAAGGTAGTCTCCCGTCTGTCTGACTTTTGGCGTTAGTGTCTTTTGATTGGTTAGACTAGTGTACCTAGTGGCGGAACAGATTAAGTTACTTTGATACTCGGTACGGCACATCCCGGTGGGTTCTGTCTACCCAGTACCACCTCTCAAGACTGTTTTACACCAGGTGACCTCTTCCCTTACCATTTGGTAAAGTCATAAGAACGAAACTCTTGGGGTACTTGTCGTACTTTTCCGTCTTTCTATCCTGTGACTTTCTACTTGAGGGGTCCAGCCATCCACGGGTTATACGATGACCTCTAGTCACCTCTTTATTGAGGTCTTTCTTACTTCCCTACCTCGGTTTCGTTTTTGTTGTGGGTCAACACCTACCCTGACCACTATCTTCGTTCCAGGCTACGACATTTCTCGTTATAACGTATCCTTGGACCTTACAATCCAGGTACTTAGTTCCGTTTAACCTTCACTAGTTTGTCCTCTACAGTCCTCACTTGTAACTGTAAAATCCTTAGTCACTTAATTTTACCTGACCTTACCCACTTAAATTGAGTCCACTGGTAATATAGATGATGACACCCGTTCTTAGGGAATCTTCTTTACCTCATCGGTAGTATCAGTTGTTTTCCCAAGTTTTACTTCATGAACCTACTTTAGAGTTTTTGCTGTCTTACTAGAGACAAGCAAAGGTTCCGTTTGGTAAACTATAGTGTCATTAGGTTCAGATACGGGACTGGTCATTACGAATTCTTCGACTTCAACTTACCAAGATACTTCTGAATGTTCTGAAAGATCTTGATTGTGGGTTTTTTCTACAGGAAAAGTAATATCCCCTGACCTTACGTTTTTATCCTTCACTTCTTTATGGACCTCATTGTCCGTTCAAACCGGAACCTCATGTCTTACTCCGACCCGTTTACGATTATTTCAAAACGGTTCTCTTGCGTGACCAGTATCGTTTGTGGGAGAAAGTTGTTGTGTTCTCTTCTAAGATGTGTACCGGTAGTCGTCCACGAACTACGGTTTTAGTCTAACTAATATAAGAAACGTCGGTTTCTACCTCTTAGAGATATGTCAGTCGTTTTTGTTCTGGTCCTCGACTGACACCGAGTCTAGTACTTGAGGAATAACGGTTTTTCATCCCTTTTGGTAATCTGGTAAGTCCATACTGGATTTAGTTTAGGGAATGTTAATATGTCACCTTCACTTTTTATCTAAATTCCCTGATCTAGACTGTCTGTCTCACGGACTTCTTGATACCTACCTCCAAACCCTGTAACATGTCCTCTGTTCCTAGTTCTGGTAGGGGGGTTTTTTCTTTACGTTTTTTCGTTTTACCGACAGACTCCTTCCGAATGTTTGTCGACACTTTTCTTCTCTTCACTTTTCGTTTCCTCTTTTCCTTTCTATATGGGTAAACTTACGGCTCAAGGTTTCTTATCGTTCCTCTCGATTCTTTCGGAAGGAGTCACTAGTCACGTTTCTTTATCTCCTTTTGTTATCTTACCCTTTCTGATCTCCAGAGAAGTTCTTTTAATCTCTGTCGTTCCCTTGTAAAGTACGTTTCTACCCGTGTTATTTCCTGTCTTTACCATACCTGGATTGTCTTCGTCTCCTATAATTCTTCTCCACCGTTCTTATGTGTCTTCTTGATATGTTTTTTCTAGAAGTACTGGGTCCATTAGTACTACCGTACTAGTGAGTGGATCTCGGTCTGTAGGACCTTACATTTCAGTTCACCCGGAATCCTTCGTAATGAGACTCGTTTCGATCACCTCCACTAACTTAAGGTCGACTCGATAAAGTTTAGGACTTTCTACTACGACACTTTCACGACGTGAGGTGTACAGTCATTTAAACCTTTCGAGTCGTCACCGGTGTCCTGGCCTTTTCCAGTCAAAAGTAAGGTTAGGGTTTCTTTCCGTTACGGTTTCTTACGAGTTTGATGGTGTGTTAACGTGAGTAGAGTGTGCGATCATTTCATTACGAGTTTTAAGAGGTTCGGTCCGAAGTTATTATGTACTTGATACTTGAAGGTCTACAAGGTCGACCAAAATATTTTCCGTCTCCTTGTTCTCTAGTTTAACGGTTGTAGACAACCTAGTGACTTTTTCGTTCTCAAGGTCTTTTTGTAGATAAAGACGAAATAACTGATACGGTTTCGGAAACTGATACACCTAGTGTTGTTTGACCTTTTAAGACTTTCTCTACCCTTATGGTCCGGTGGACTGGACGGAGAACACTTTAGACATACGTCCAATCCTTCGTTGTCAATCTTGACCTGTACTTTGTTGTCTGACAAAGGTTTGACCCTTTCCTCAAGTAGTTCCGATATTATAACAGTGGGAGGAATAAATTGAATATACGTCTCATGTAGTACTCTTTACGACCCGACCTACTTTGTGTTCGACCTTAGTTCTAACGACCCTCTTTACAGTTATTGGAGTCTATACGTCTACTGTGGTGGGAATACCGTCTTTCACTTCTGCTCGATTTCTCGGAGAACTACTTTCACTTTCTCCTGTCATTTTTACAACCGAATTTTGAGTTGTAAGTCTTTTGATTCTAGTACAGCAGACCAGGGTAGGAAAATACCGTTTATCTACCCCTTTGTCACCTTTGTCACTGTCTGAAATAAAACCCCTTGAGGTTTTAGTGACGTCTACCACTGACGTCGGTACTTTAATTTTCTACGAACGAGGAACCTTCCTTTCAATACTGGTTGGATCTGTCGTATAAGTTTTCGTCTCTGTAATGAAACAGTTGTTTCAAGAAAGGTCAGTTTCGATACCAAAAAGGACATCAGTACATACCTATACTCTCAACCTGATATTTCTTTAGACTCGTAACTTCTTAACTACGAAAACTTGACACCATAACCTCTTCTGAGAACACTCATGGGACCTGACGTTCCTCTAGGTTGGTCAGGTAGGATTTCCTTTAGTCAGGACTTATAAGTAACCTTCCTGACTACGACTTCGGATCTGAGACTATGAAACCGGTGGACTACCTTTCTTGACTGTACACTTTCCTGAGACTACGACCCTTTCTAACTTCCGACCTCCACTTCCCCTACTGTCTCCTACTCTACTGACCTCCCGTAGTGGTTGAGTTTACCTGTACTCAAACTCATTTGAGGTCCTCAACCGCTACCTGTCCCTCCGGACCGCACGACGTCAGGTACCCCAACGTTTCTCAGTCTGTGCTGACTCACTGACTTGACTTGAAAATTTGTTTGGTCGTCTTGGACCCCGAAACATTGACTTCCAGTATATACCAGAACACTGGGACCAACGAGTGTCAAACCCCACTAAGACGTCACTTCCATTTTCGTTCTCGATTCCGATCCCCACTGAGTCACCCTGTCCTCTTGCCAGTGTCTCCCTTCTTAAGACAAGTAGTCTTTAACCTTTTAGGTCCTCCAGTGCGAAGTAGTTTCCCTTCAACGAAGGGGGGTCTTACCCTTATCTGCAGTTTGTCTTCCGTCCGACTCACGCCTCAAGTTCACGCCAGGGGGACTACATGTCTGGTCTGGGGAGACCAAGAGTTCCTGATCGACGGAGCACCCGGTAGTTCCGCCACTGGGGGCAATTGGAGCGAGACGAGAATTCTCGCTAATCGAAAGGTCGATATTTTGTCGTTTGAGAAAGGGAAATTAAGTCCGTAACAACTCCCCTGGGACCCAAGGAACAGTTCGGTGTCAAAAATGGTACCGACAAAAGACAATTTCATGGTAGAGAACACCTATTTCACCTAATACAGCTCCTTCTAGTGTCACGGTAATGTCGACTTGAATTATTGTCGCTCATCTAAAAAGGTCACCCATCCGTGACGGGGTTTCAAGAAACCTTGAACTTTACTGAAAAGGGTGTCCTTCATATTTATTCTTAATCCTAGGGTCAAGGTCAGGTGTTCTCGGCCAAATTAAATGCTATCTCGACCTGGTATCAATGTCCCTGGTCTGAAAGACTCGGGTTTGACCCCTGAGAACTAAACTGTTCATTCGTACAAGAATGACCTTGTTTTCTTCTCTTACACCTTTCACCCGAACGTAACGCTCCGAGCCCTACATGACACAGCAACCTAAAGTCTACGAGACGACAAAGAGGTCGTTTCACGGCACGGGCTAGGATATACCCCCTAGTCCTAACGTCAGGAGGGACGGGGTGAGTGGGAACCGAACTCCGGAGTCCTCCGCCGGGGTGGCGACACACCGACGGCTAGGCCCCGGTAGTGAGAGATTCGGGAGTCAACGAGGGTGTCAGGGGGACGGTGCCCCGATCCGGGTGACGTCCGAGTCCCTCTTAGGGTTGGAACTGGGTTACTGGAGATCCCGGGTCGAGGCACAGGGGCCGGTGGGACGGGCAGGGGGTGATTGACGTTCGACGAGGATCGGCCACAGTCAAAACCACCACGAAGGACCAGGGTAATGGAACAGGGTCCCGAATCTGACCTAAACCCGGGAATACCGACGTTGGCACGACCGACGGACGGGTGGACCTCGGGCCGAACGCGGCGAGAGCGACAGGTGTGGTCGGGTAGACGTCTGTGGTTTTGGGAGGTGGGCCTCCGAGCCACGACGGTCGAGGAGTCGGTTGTCCCAGGACTCTCGTTCCTGAAACCTGGTTGTGTGGAGTCAGACTCCAGAATAGTCGGAGATACTAGACACCCCGGAATTTGGTTGACTGCCTTTAAAGACTCGGGGTCAAAGGAAGACAAACTTTGTCCCCACAACTATTATTATCGACACTATAAGAAGTACAAATGATACACTCTTTATAGTGACACTTTTGAGACACAAGTGAGTGAGTGGGGAGTGTCAGTGCCAGACTTCATTCACGACAATACTGGGCTAAAATGTTTGCTCCTTTCCTTTGGTCGTGAAACCACTAAACGGATCTATTAGCGAAGACCATTCACTGCCTCAGTTCTGAGATCGGGTCACGTGGAAGTCTGACCACGAGCGTCGGAGTCTTTGCTGGACACACTCCGAGGTCAGTCCCGGGTCACCCGCCCTCTGGGATCATTCGTTTAGTGAGGGGAAGAGCCAAGACAGGTAGGGCTACCGGTAGAGGGCCTTCCACACGAATCCTTACTGACAACGGGATCAGACACTTCCACATAAGGATTTAGGCGTCAGGAGACTGACGGTGTATCGTAAGGGTCAAGAAGGGGTTCAGGTCAGAGTCGGGACCAAACGAGTAAGTAGGTAGTTCCGTTAACAATTTATTTATTTATGGAGGGCATAGGAGTGACGAGGCCGAAGACCCCTGTGCTGAACTGTCTGTCAAGGACGGAAGACCGCGAATGTCAGGACATCCTTTTGGTTAGGACAACTGTGGGTCATTCACATTTCAATGTTGATCGTTCAGGAGACTCACGCCACGACAGTAACCCAAAGTACATCGGTCTCTTGACCCCTCCCGAAGAACCTCCTTCACTATAAATGAACTGCTACCTTCCTACTCATCTCCGGCACTTCTCATTCCGGTAGCACACGTCTCTAGAACTCCGTACTCCTTCGTACGTCCACACGAGACGTGCGCACTCTACACATCTTCGTCTTCGGCACACCCCACTGCACTCCGACCTCCGTGTCTGTTCCTGGCTGACAGGTTCGGGACACTGGGTGACCGCCAAGACAGAAATATGGTTCCAGTGACCCCGATACCTTCCCAAAATTTGTCTCTACTCGACCCCTCCCTCACTGCACTAGGTCAATGCTACACTCTTCCAGCGAGACCGAAACACTATGTCTTCCCCAATCTCTCTTCGTCCCCAAGGACCAGACCTGCAAGGGTAGACGTCCTGAGACCGACTTGAGAGAACCGACTGGACCAACGACTAACAACAGTCCCTCAGAACAGATCTTCCAAATCGGCTAGTAGGACTGAACTCCGAGTCATTCTGGACGTCCACAGACTAGGACCCCCTGAGGACTCCCAGCCTCCCCTCCAGAGAGGATGGTCCGTACCTCCGGTCACGAGAGGACCAGGGACGAAGACTGATAGACCACTCCTACCACAAAGAACCCCTACAAGTGTCCGGCAAATATTATTTAGTGTTTTAGTTGGACATAGGGTTGGTCGTAGAGAGACTTCTACGATCGATTCTGTAAACCTACTTCTGGGTTGTCGAAAAGAACGAAGTCCCAACTAGATATCTGTGGTGACAGAGGTTTTGTCTTTACTGTGGTCTTTATCTTCATTAACTTAATTTTATAAGTAATTGTGATCTGACTTTTCCTAACTCTTAAGACTTTTAGTTAGGAATGGAAGTTCAAAACCTAAATTTAAGTTTTGGGAAAATCGTAGAGGGAGGAAACTGACTTCGTGGATCTTATTTTAAGATAATAAGTGGGACCATTCAAAACAACAATACTCGTTTGTTGAACCCCGTAACGTCGTCTAACCTTTCGAAAGACGACACCGTATTTACCTGCCACTGCTCTAATTAATTCATGGAATAGTCTTTGATTCCACTTCCTAATCTGTACGACGAGCTGGGGTCAGTGAGTGGAGTGGCAGCACCGTACGGAGGAGTGACGGAGTTTAACACATTTTACGGGGTCTCCGGGTGACAGTGGGACGTCTACGTCTCTCCCCGTCCTCCCCTTCAGTCCCAACGACACACGTAGTCGTGGACCCCTAAACTTGGGGCAGCCGGGACCCTAGGTAATCGAGACTACTCGGTATACAGTAGAGTCTCCCCTCGACGGGGAGTTTAAACGTTAATCCAGACCCTGAACCGGTTACTGGAACTACAGTGTCTCGTAGTTAGTGTGACCCTTCGCCGAACATGTTACATGACACTTGGTAAAGGTATATGGCACATGGCACACGGTACACGACCATATGGCACATGACACATGACACATTGTGTGCGGTTCCTCGGTCTCAGTGGAAGACCAAAGACACCCCGAGTCCCAGGTTCCGTGACCAGTTGAGACGCGAAACGAAACACGAGACCGCACGACATAGCTGACCAGAGTACAGATATTCAGAATAGAGGGAGGTCTCTCATCTGGTCGGAGAACTCCCGACCTATCGGTCGAGGTCGTGGGGAGGATCACAGAGGACCTTTGAAGGAACGGGGGAGAAGTCAAGAGGTTGTGAGGGAGACAGTAGGCGGTCGGGGGTCCTTCAATTCCTCCCTTTCAGGACCAAGATGTATTTCTCCTTATTTAAACAAAATGAGTAACAAAAGACAGATAATATCGGAACCACGACACGATTCATGACACTATTATTTTCACTTAGTTTTGTAGTCAATGAGAGTCACACAAGGCAAAACGAGAACGGTAACCTGGTCGACCTCACTACTAAACTGAACAGGAGTTCACTTAGATAGGTATGTCATCTGTGGTGACACCATAAAAAACCTGTACTTCAATTCCTTACGCAATCAGTACGTTTCAAGTGATTAGCAGACATATTCTGGGCAGAGAACGAAATAATATAAGAAAACAAGATGAAATAGGGGTCAGGGGAGGGTGCTTGGGAAGAGAGGATAGGACATTCGTTGGAGAGGAGAGGTCGCACGAGTCGTGCACAGGAATCTACGCAGAAACTTTTTATCCTTTTTTTTTATTCCACAACAAGGCACATACATCTGTCAAAGTTGACTGTAGTAATCATAACACGACACTCAGAGTAGGACACTGATTTAATAATCTTTTGCCGTACGACACAAACGACACAATTGTGTCGGGGTGTCGTGGGGTCGAAGAAGGAGACAGACGAAGAGTCGGCAAGGGGTCCATTTGGGGTCCAACGACCGGTGCTTGTGAGGATCTAGTGGGTCGGAACCCGGTCCCGACCACGAGTGACCCCAAATGCCCAGTCTCCAACACACGAGTAGACAGAAGTGGCTCGCGGTGGTGCCGCGGGAGTCGGTCGGGGTGGTAAACGCGTAATAGCCCAGCCGTAGATCTTGTCATTGTTAGAATTCCAGTGACGACAAACAGCTCGTGGACGACAGACGGTTCGAGGCGCCGTCGACGAAGTGCACGTCCGAGGTCTGATGAACACCAAAACACTCCACACGTGGTCGTAGTCGACTGTCCACTCCTGTCCGTATGTCTTTCCGACTCAGGGAGGGGTCCCTGTACGTCGAGAGGGAGGTGTCCCGTCCTAAACTCGACTATAGTCCGGGACCACGACCCGAGTCACACTAAACTTTTGGTCCTCAATCACTACACGATCTAGACAAAATAACTTTATCCTACTGATCGCCAATAATCCCTCACCGACGTAACTGTCTCTTAAGTGGAACTCTACCGGTCGTTAGAACCGTCTCAAAACGGGTCGTATCACCCACGAGTCTCTCGGTACCTGTACAAATACGAGTTGACGTTATCCGAAGGGACCATTTCTTAGACGGACATTACGTTCTCTGGGCCAAACTAGGGACCTAGTCTTTCTAGGGGCCTAGTCTTTCTAGGGGGCTTCTTCCCTTACCGATGGGTGAGGTCATAAGAACTGACCTCTTAGGGTACCTGTCTCTTCGGACTACCCGATACTGATCAGGTACCCCACCGTTTCTCAGTCTATACCGGCTCACTGAAACTTAAAAAAAATTTTTTCACCTTTATTTTGACTCTAGAAACGTAATAAGAGCGCATTTACGTTGTCGTGATTTTACGTTTTACAGAGTCGGAAATTTTTAACACTTGGTGATACAACCACGTGGACTGTGAATATTTTATAACATGTAATTGATATGTAGTTATTTTTTAAAAAATTTTTGACTAGTCACCAGAGTCATACCTTTCCGACAGAAAAGACCTCTGGACAAATTAAATATTCTTATTGTAAAAGTAAGTTAAACAAGAGTCCCGAAGTCTCTTATTTAGATTTACGGATTACTAACATTAACGGGTTCGGAGGCTTACTTCCACCCGGTTTTTAATGTCGAAGATGAACTCCCACTTTTGATTAGGCAAACTATTCTTTACAATGTCGACGGTTCTGACTATTCCGTCAAAGAGGTCGGAGTCCCACGAAGGTTAGGTTTCTCTCTTTCCGTAGTCACTTATTAGACCCCTGACTCGTTCAAGAAGTGGTCGTCTACCTCTCGAAGGTTCCTTGTTCTGTCTCTGTCCGCGGGTCGTCCTTTGGGGCCCCCTGTCCGCTGTCGAGGCCCGTAGACTGTTTCCCATGGACCGGGTCCACGGTCGAGTCGAGACGGAGGGGTCCGTCGTTCTCGGGGCCTGGCGTCTGGTGCTCGTACGTTATCCCAGTTTCGCCTTATACGGACTGACCCGGTTCCCGCGGATCGGGAGGCCCTGGTTCGTCGGTTCCAACCGCGGTCGGAATCCCCCTACTGCCACTGGACGGACGAGAGCAGTAGACGAGTTTCTTATTATAGGGTCCATAGTCCCCTCGAGTGAGTAATTGATCTCACCTAATTTTGAGACGAAGGGAGACTAGAGAGGACGTGTCCGACGAACCCTTAAGCCCTCAGCGAAGGACCGAACTTTTTGGCTTAAGTCGGGTCACGACTACGAACCCGATGTCTGACGAAGATGAGTGACGAAATCTCGAAATAATTCAAGAATGACGAGGAGAGGACCGGCGGGGTGGGAGGAGGGACCGGGTCGTCGGAACAGGGCTCACGTGTATCGAAGGACTGTGAAAGACATTTCACCCCGACCCTAGACTACTTCCTAAAGTCCCCAAAGATGTCGTTGCACCCCAGTAGTCACGTCAAATGTTCTCAGGTGTCGTGGCACGGGTGGTGAACCCAACGGACGAGTCTTTTGACTTCCAAGACCAACTAAAGGTAAATTCTTTGTAGAAAGAGGGTGAGGAGGACGAAGAACCTTTCTTTCTCTCTCTACCCCACCCCACCTCACCCCTCTCCCTCCCTCCTTCTTTCTCTCTCTTCTTTCCTACCACCCCCCCTTCTTGGCACGGACCTTAACATTACTCGAGTGTCTGGACAAGGATTAACAGAGACATTGAATCGTTGTACGACCTACTTTCTTCTTTCCTCCCTTGTCAAAGTTAAGTGACCATCCTACACCCATCTTAGTTCCCTTGTCTCGTGGTCCGTGGGTCCATGTTATTCCTCCGCACGTCAAGCCGACGAAAACTCTTTGGTACCCCCGTGCCTCGACCACGTACCCCCTACCTCCTCAACGAGTGTTCCTATGGAATACCAACCACCTTACTGGTCCTTCCCTTAGACGTGGGAAGAGACACGAAGATTTGTACACATCGTCGGTACCCGGCCGATTGTCACCCAAGGCCCCGGGGCTCACGAAAGACGTGGGACTGGGCTGGGGGTCGGGAGACTGTGGAGGAGGGAATTGGGGTAGGCTAGTCAGTGGTTCAGGAAGATTCAGAGACGAATCGAACCAAGGACAGCTAAAGAATTTACGTAACTTCCTTATAGAGGAAGGACAGCTTTGAAGTGCCTTTGACGACCGAATAAAAAGATTACCCTTCTTTACATCAGGTGTCAAGAAATCGACCTCTACTTAAAGACTAGTGGATCCCGGACAACCACCAGTCAAGTTCTCAACAGTCCCAGTTCAAAGTTTACTAAAACTTGTGGTGGGATTTTGGTTCCTACACTGACTAAAGGTTCCTCTTCAGTGAACTTCCACCCTCCTTCGACTCGAACTGGTGTAAACACTCTTTTTTCAAACCCCTAAAACAATTTAACCTTGATGCATATTTTGGGTCTCTGAGATTCTCACCCAGTCTAAGGGTGGGTCAATGTGAATGCATTTGTAGAGACAAACCCGGACGTGGACAAAAGGTACTATTTGGGTGTGTACCGTCGACGGAACGACCCAGATTGACCCCAGAGTGTGTGTGTGTAGACGAAACACTTACCCTAAACTACAGCTACCTTGAAGGCGAAGACATTGAGGTCAGAGTGGAGACAGGGTTGGTAGTCTGAGTCACACAGATTGAGATAACTGTAGAGGCGGGCCTACAGGGTTGTCGGAGTTGTAGTCGACAGCCTTCGCTTGAATGCAGGGTGTTCGCACTCGAGACGACAGAGGAGAGACATTACCATAGTGGTGGGGTCGGAGCTGGACTGTGGAGGAGGGAGTGGGGGTAGGTTAGTCAAAGGTTCAGGACGACTCAGAGACGAACCGAACTAAGGACAGCTAAAGAATTTGTGTAACTTCCTTATAGAGGTCCGAAAAATATTCCTCGAGAGACATACAACCCAATACGAAAGTCATGAGGTCGTCTGCCAAATGTAGAGATGGAATCGGAAGAGAGGGACGAACATGTATCAGACAATCGGTCTCCACTCTCTAATTTGGAAGATCCTGGGACGACACTGCTTGTGTGTCGGGACGTGTACGCAGACAGGAAGATCTAAGAGGCATTGTTCAGTGTCGAAATGTTTCGGGGGCATCTGTAGTATAAGGGGTCTTAAAGGTAAAAAAAAACAAGTCGAAGAACACTTAGAGTCACCAAAGTGGTGGAGTTCGTCGGTGGTACAATTTATGAACGGTATCAAACACAAACTATGTACGTGACCCCTATGTCGAAGAACACGGTTTCAACGAAACTTACTCCAACTTATTTACGTTTGAGTCTCTTACCTCGGAAAGTCCCTCGAAGGTACTGTGGCAAGACGACGATCCAAAAAAACACTGACAATCGAGGGCTCCGATGGTACCTCCACTCCAACCAACCCCTGTTCTGTTCGACTCTGTGGCGTCTCGAGTGACGAGGATGACTCTAAGTCAGTATAAGGAACTTATTTATGAAGTCTTTAACCCTGGAAAGATAAACGTCAGAAGATTTTTCCCTCAAAACCTGTTTAAACAGGTAAAGAATAACAAAAATACTTTCAGAAACATCCAGGAATGGGATGACAAGACCTTCAACGAAGAGGTTATGACTGGAAAAATTTCTCGAGAAATCTTTGACACGGAAAGGAGTTCGTCCTTTAGTATCAGGACACCACAAACCCCGTGACCCGTCAGTCCCTCCGTCAAAATCCTTCCCCTACGAATCCGGAAGACCCTTCTCAATTTCGTAATCCACAAATAAAGTGAATAAATAGAGTAGGGGTCACCTGAAAATAATGAAGGAACGACAACGTATGTCGATAACTTACTAAGATTAGTTATAATGGACTTACTATTCTAACACCAAATCTAAAAGTTTCATCTACTCGGTTACTCTCCGTCTTCAAAATTTTATCACAACTCCGGAGAGTGAAAGACTTTACAGGACGTGAGACACGTTCCACATAGAGAGATTTATTTAGTTAAAGAAACTCTTTGTTTAGATAGTGAAACAGAGAGTACTTTGAAAAAGACTGTTCTACGTACTTGGTGGTCCTTCCTGGTACTCAGTCTGGTTTGTACACTAACCAGCCTCTTTAATTGTACAAATATCCCTTCTGATCGTTCTCAATCCTTCTACCAAATTTCTTCGGTTCTCTTCTTCCTTCTCAATCTTGACGTACTGTCTTTTGTGGGTCCCTCGTCTCCAACATTGTCAATTCTTTCCTTTCTTCATAAAGCACAGATCAAACACAAAGTGAGAACACGAATAACCTTATAATGCAACGAAAACTCTTCTTTCATCCTTAAGGTACTTCAAGAATCTCCCACCAACAGTTTGAAATATCACATATTTTAAGACCATCCCACTGATTAACCTCTTCCGTTACCGTTGGGTGAGATCATGAGAACGGACCTGTTAGGGTACCTGCCTCCTCGGACCATCCGACGTCAGGTACCCCAGCGATTCTCAGTCTGTGCTGACTCGCAGAAGTGAAAGTGAAAAGTGAAAGTACGTAACCTCTTCCTTTACCGTTGGGTGAGGTCACAAGAACGAACCTCTTAGGGTCCCTGCCCCCTCGGACCACCCGACGGTAGATACCCCAGCGTGCCCCAGCCTGTGTTGACTTCACTGAATCGTCGTCGTCGTCGTCGTCGTCGTCCCACTGATTATTTTTATTTTAGGGTACAGGATCTACAACTAAATAACCATGTCCCTTTCTGGGTCCTTCGACGCAACATTGTTCGTGTCAAACATACAAGTGCATCAGGTCATTCATGATGCTGGTCTTGGACCGAGGAAGAGATATACAGACAGGACATAAAATTTCAAGATCTGAAACCAAGAATTTCGTCGATGCGAAAAGAATTTTAACATCGTAAATTTTTTCAAGTTGCACAAATTTTCTTCGGAGAGAATGTCAGAGGAGGACCGGTGGTTCGGTTTCGAGGAGAACGAAGAGACACTGTACCGGAGAAAGGTGGTGACAAGGTAAATCGTCTTCTCTTCAGTTGGTCTGGAGTTTCTCGTAAACCCGGTCTGAAAGACGACAGGAGTCCCTATATAGATTTTTCACGAGTCTGAAACGTAAAGACAACGTTGACAAATCGTGGAAAACGAAGACTCCAGGTAGAGTAAAACCCCATCCGTAAACTGGACTGGTACCTGGATCTAGTGATTGATGTTCCAGAGAAAATTTTAACCGTTTAACGACATCACAAAAACGTAGAGGCCACCGAGTCTTGTCGCCTAGGACCGCTTATCTGTCATTTAATGTCGTAAAGGCTGAAAGTACGTTAAGTCCTTCCTACTTATCGACTCACTTGGGTTTCTACAAATAAAAGTGGGAAATATTTGATATATGTTTTGGTCCGAGTCAGGACTTCTCTTTGCAGCCTAAGCGAGACCTCAGAGGGTCACCCCGTCGTCAAAATAAAATATTATTTTCTTGTTTTTCTAAATTTCCTTGGATCCTCATGGAGTAGTCTCGTGACACGGAGACTGTTCTATTAAAGAGGACTAAATGCTAGAAAGGTAAAGGACCGACTCGGAAAAATGACTCACTGTACACACAGGGGGTGACGTAATCGTAAATTCTTCTAACGTGAGCCAAGTGAGATTCCGTGGTTGGACGAGAGATTTCGTCTCTTTTCACTGAAAGACAAACAAGGACGACAGTCGAGTACGTGAAGCAAAAGTCTGCTAAGACGAAAAGACGTTGAGTGCACAGACCTTTTCACGACGACTGCCGTCCAAGAGTCGGGAGGGAGACATTTGAGAGAGGTCCTCTTGCACGTCACACATCTTAAGGAGCGCACCACGACCATCCTACAAGACGACCTCTGTGTGTCTCTCTACTGACTAAGATAAGTTGGGAGAGCTTATCAGTGAATACCCTACAGGAACCACCAGGTCACCAACTCTTGGGCGAACGGTCACGTCCCCTGCACTCGAGCTAGGGACCAGGGTCTTCTAGGGTGTACTTCTCCCTCGTTGCTTCGGACACGTGGTGTTGAGGATTTCGGACGGACGCGATCTCGGAGACGGGACGTTGTTCTCTTCGGTGGTTTTATTCGGACGCGTGGCGGGTGAGTGGTCTTGATCTCTTTCGGGTACACGTCGTTGTTCTGGGTCGTGTCGGTTTTTATTTATCTATTTCAGTGAATGTTTTATACTCGGGGCCTCTTACGTAGGGGACCTCTTCTTACTTTCCCAGTGTCTTGACGTCGCTCGTTTCGACCCCTACTTGAGACTAAAGAGTTTAGGGGATCAAGACGAAAGAGAAGTTTTCGGAGACAGATCAGGTCCTGTCTCAAGACAGAAGGGGTCTCGAGGGACAGACACGATGGGTGTGGAGGGTGGAAACGACTATTCCAAGTGGGAGGACGACTCCCGGCGAAAACACACTCGACCACAACCCTACCATTAAATTTCCCATGTAAACACGAAAGAGAACTATATTTACAGGTGACCTGAAGTGTCGTAACTCTTCCCCTTTCGTAGATAAACCACACTGGTAGCGTCGCAGTAAGGACTCTGGGCACCGATGGTAAGCTCCCGTGATCCCTGTACTTTACTTCTGAACGGACTGAGAAAGTTCCCTTTAGGTGTAGGGACACCCGTGGACCCTCTTGGACGTCGTCCACTCCGCACTGAAAACCACGGAGACGACGAGACGCACCGGCACCGGGGAGTCCAACGGGGAGTGAACCCCGGGACCCGAGGACACGGGTGAGCGACATGTCGACGACGGGGGCACCCGGTCACGGGGACTGGTGTCTCGATGGGGGCGGGTGCCGAGGGAAGACAAGGAACCTAATTAGACTGTAGGAAAGTGCAAAATTTTCGGAAAAAAGAGACCGACAGTATAATGTGCGGATAATCTTTTCGAAGTCTATATGTTTCTTTAGGTAACGACTACGACTTGTAGACTGGGACCAAACGGACGACTTTGACGGGAACGAAGACGGGTGTGAGAGAAGAGAAGAAGTGGGGAGAAAGGAAGGGAAAAGAGTAGATAAGGAAAGAGGGGGTGGGGAAAGAGATGAGTGTGAGTGTTTGTGTGTCCCAAAAGTCTTTTACGAGAGTGTCAAATGTGTGGCACTGTAGTACTACTGATATGTAAACCAGAGAAGATCGGGGGAAGGACCGCGTGTCGAGGACTTTGGGTTGGGAGACGGCTCAAACACAAACAAACAAAACCATCGATTGCTCTACTGGACACTGACCCCCAGGACCCCTCGGAGTCCTACCCCTGACCAGTGGTCCCCTTTGGTACACTGACTCTCAACCTTGTAGTTGAGGTGTGGTCTGGAGGTCCCTCCTCTGTCCCTGACCCCGACTCAATTGGTGATCGCCGGTAACTAAACTAGTCAGGACGGACCCTTGCTCCGGTGGTACATTTAGAGATTCCATACCTCAAACCTCTCAAAGGTCAAACCGCCTCCACGACCCTCCCCCCACTTGTGTCTCCCACCCCGACTCTT
Organism: Capra ibex; assembly: GCA_006410555.1. Classification (NCBI taxonomy): domain Eukaryota; kingdom Metazoa; phylum Chordata; class Mammalia; order Artiodactyla; family Bovidae; genus Capra; species Capra ibex. The sequence goes on along the minus strand of SJYO01048061.1, from coordinate 41,360,996 downwards.
GAGACGGAGGGAGGGGACACAGAACGGGACACAAGAACAGGTAGGTCGATCAAGACTAATAAATATTTATTCGACCCTTACGGTACTCATCTGGTACAAGGACTCGAGACACTCGACAAGATCGGTTACTGGCTTCGACTCCCCCACCATCCCCTCAAATCCTTGGTGGATAAATAGTTGTTTTCGTGTCCACTGTCGGACATGAGTCACCCCACAGCAGAACACTCTGCCTCGGACACTTGTCACTCCAGACACGAGTGAGGTCTACCTGTCACAGTCTTGACTTATCTTAAAATCTGTGGGTCGATCACGACCCTTCACCAGTCGTACCCCTTTGGGGTCCCTATCAATGTGAGTAGTGCCCACACGGTACTCGCAGGAGACGAAACTATTCACGCACGTACCCACACAAACACGATTCAGCGAAGTTAGCACAGATTGAGAAACGTTGGGAAACCTGGTATCGGGCGGTCCCAGGAGAGAGGTACCCTAAGAAGTCCGTTCTTATGATCTTGTCCACGGTAAAGGAGGAAGTCCCCTAGAAGGGCTGGGTCCCTAGCTTGGGTGCAGAGGACGAAACCGTCCACCCAAGGAATACTGGTGGTTACGGACCCTTCGGCTTCATCAACGAGAGTTAAAGTCTTGGGGACGACGTGAACTTAAAAAAAGTACAACATCACGGATGGGTACCAAACAAATAATAAACGACAGTTTAAATTAAAAGAACAAAGATATTGGGACAAATTATGAAGATACATAAGTCAAGTCAAGTCGACAAGTCAGCAGAGGTTGAGAAACGTTGGGGTACGTGGCACCGTGTGGTCCGGAGGGACAGGTAGTGGTTGAGGGTCTCAGGTGGGTTTGGGTACAGGTAACTCAGCCACTACGGTAGGTTGGTAGAGTAGGAGACAGCAGGGGAAGAGGAGGATGGGAGTTAGAAAGGGTCGTAATCCCAGAAAAGGTTACTCAGTCGAGAAGTGTAGTCCACCGGTTTCATAACCTCAAAGTCGAAGCCGTAGTCAGGAAGGTTACTTGTGGGTCCTGACTAGAGGAAATCCTACCGGACCAACCTAAAGGAACGACAGGTTCCCTGAGAGTTCTCAGAATAGGTTGTGGTGATACATAATTCCATGAGATAAAAAAATAACACCATTTTTTGTGTATAATTATATTGACTCTTAAATGGTAGAATCGGTAGAAATTCACACATCGTGTCATTACAGCCGCGTAACACTGTGTCGTCTCGAGACCTTGAAGGGTAGGATATTTGGACTTTGAGATGTGGGTGTCTTTTGAACGGGTAGGGGGGAGAGGGGTCGGGGACCATTGGTGCAGGGGTGACGGACAGAGACTCAGACTGAAGAAGTTATGAAGTATCTTTACCTTAGTATGGTGCAAACAGAAAAATACTATCCGAATAAAGTGAATTATACAGGAGTCTCATGTAGGTACACCATCGTATACTGTTCTAAAGGAGGAAAAAATTCCGACTCATTATAAGGCGACGTACCGACACGGGGCAAAACAAATAGGTAAGTAGGCAGCTACCCGTAAACCCAACAAAGGTGAAGAGTCGACGACAATTGTCTCGACGTAACATGGACCCTCACCTTTGTGGAGACACTCTAGGACCAAAACTAAGCAAACACATGTATGGGTCTCACGACCACGATCTCGAACGCCAGTAAGACAAAAATTGAAAAACTGCTTAGAGGTGATGAAAAGCGTCACCGATGTCGTAAAACGTCAGAGTACTTCCCGCGTGTCCAAAGGGAAAGGAGACGTAGAAGTGGTTGTGACGGCAAAGAACAGTAAAACGACTACCGGTAAGATTGACCACACTCCACCCCAGAGTGACATCAAAACTACACACAAAGGGACTACTAGTCACTAAAGCTCGTAGAAAAATGTACGAAACCCTGAAAACAAATAGAAGAAACCTCTTTATAAATTCAGGAAGTCAGTAAAAAATTAGTTCGATAAACAAAAAAATAACAACTCATCATCCGTAAGAAATATGTAAGACCTATAATCAGGGAATAGTTTATTTACCGAAAGTTTACAAAAGAGGGATTGATTCGACGGAACAGTGAGACAGGTAAACGGTGTGTCCAAAAGGGGTTTGAAATAAATCTAATCAACTACATCTTGTAAACACTCAAATTTCACATGTCGTCTTACTAAATTATATACAACAACAACTAGTCAGTGATTCAGCACAGACTAAGGAACACTGGGGCACCTGACGTCGTGAGGTCCGAAGGAACAGGAAGTGGTAGAGGGCTTCAAACGAGTTTGAGTTCAGGTAATTCAGTCACTACGGTAGGTTGGTAGAGTAGGAGACAACGGGGGAATTATATAACAATTTATTAATGGTGTCATTCTAATCAATTGTCTATGAACGGTAGAACACACATCACTATTAAAAATTGTTGATGAGAGAATTATTGAAAGTTCAGGTGTCTTCTCATACATTGATATCAGTGATACGATCAGTAATCTAAGGGGTCTTGAATGAGTAGAATATTGACTTTAAGACACGGGAAACTGGTGGAAGGGGGTAATCATAGTCGGTAAATTTATGTGAAAGACAGGGAAAGAGAAAAGGAAGACTCTGAGGACATCATTATGTATAACAAAGAAACCTACCACAGGGTACCAGAATGTCCGAAGGAATAAACACAAAGAGAGGAAGAAGAGGAGACTGACGAATTCAGGCGCTATGGACGGAAGGTCTAGTGACGAAGAAAGAGGACGAGTCAGTACAGACGGACGTTTCGACAGGTAACTTAAGAAGTCAAACCGGTAACATAAGAAGTCGAGGTCCTTAGACAAACAAAATAAAACTACAAAGATAAAAGGTAAAACAAGGAGATAGTAAAAGATTTAAAGTAAACCGGTAGACACACAAGAACATCAAATGATTTAAAGGTACTTTCCTAATAAGACTTAAGAAGTAGACTCTCAACTATCTAGAGGCAACGAAGTCTTAGTCAATAACCCCGAAATAACCAGAACAAACCACCACAGTACCAACAGACGAGGAAACACTAGGAAGTAGGGAACACAGCCATAGACACATATATATATTAACATACTCATTTATATACGTACGTAGTGTGTGCATGATATTTAACATGCATATATAGGTTGTTTTAACCACTTTTCTCTATAAAGGGTTACCGTCCTTTGTAGGAAGGTTTCCATTTACAGTCGAGTCGTAGTACAAGTCTCGGGCAGGTCCGTCCCCGTCTCGCCTCCAGAAAGACGGGGTGACATAAGAGAGGAACCTGGACCCCAACCGTTCCGAGACGGGTGTGTGTCAACTCTTCCTCCGTCACAAGTGACCTACCCAGTCGACACACGGACAGACCTCGGGACTTCGGCCCGAGACACGGGGCCCTGGCTCACGGGACCCGCCGGTAGTACGTGTGTTCGGGCCACGGACGAGTCCTAGTCTCCTTCGTCAGATAAAGGAAGAGGGTCTTAGTCGTGAACGACGGTAGCGGGGACACAAGAGTGTAACAGACCTCTGGACCCGGCGTCTTTTCCGAAAGAAATGGGGGACATTGAGTACGGAGGAGGGTCGTGGACTTGTTTACGTCCCCGGTGCAAAGGCCGTAGTACACTCTCTGGGGTGTGAGCCTCTTTGCCCGGGTACTCAAGACGTCCACCCTAAGTCCGCACCGTAGTCTCCCCGTCCTCCTTCCCACGTCCTAACTCTATTCCCAAGGGACACCTCTTCGGGTGAGAGTTCGTATGTAGGGAAATGTCTTTAAAAGTAGGAAAAAGTGTCTGCGTCGAGACAGAGGTGTTGACGGTAGAGGAGTCAGGACACCCCTCTTTTATCGTTTCCACTGGAGAACTGGGTGCGCCGGCGTCCGGGTCACACCTGAAGAGGACCAATAATCGACTCCTCCTCAACGACGTACACCCCGACTGAGGTCGTGAAAAGTCGCTAGTGAAGTAAACAAAAGACGTCGGAAAGTTTAAAGTCACCGGAATTTATTAGGACGACATAAATTTTTCTTGTGTGACCTTCACTGGGAGACAGAGTCCAGTCGAGACGCAGTCGTCCAGGAGGTGGACGAGGACTAAAAGAGGTTGTCGTTCTTGTGAGCGGTGGAATGAGTGTTTCGTGTTTCGTCAGAGAAATTGTTTCTGAGAAGTAAGATCTCAGATTGATCTACACTATCTCAACTTCAACTAATTGATTAGCCTATCTTAGATTTTCAAGTCAAATAGTTTTTTTTTTTCATTCATATAGGTATTTGAAATTCATTAGACAATGAGATGAATTGTGAACGTCTTTCAAAATTCCATAAATTTTTTCACGTTGTGTCTAGACGACATCTTGTACGGTTCAGGAACTAATAACGGTCGAAAAGATGTGACAAGTCCAACAGTTTACAGTGACTTAAAATACTAATAGAGGTTCATTCAAAATATGGTACAAATATCGTATTTGGTCCTGTCGTAGTTATTATCGCCGGTGCACTACCAGTAGCCGGGACCCCGGCGGGGTCCGGTGGGTGCGTGAGTCGGACTGTGTTCTCCCTACCCTCCTCGGCGAAGGCCACTCGTGGATCAAAATCTTTACGGACAGGAGGATTTCTCCTAAGGACGTTTAGTGAAAACGACTTAACTTAACTTTAACTTTAATCGACGACTCCAGGTTCACTTCAGATTGGACCCACCTAGTTCTTGAAAAGAAAAGAAAAAAAAAAATTCTATCTTAAAATAAAAGAAATAAAACCCTCGGTACGGTGTACCGAACACTTTAGAATCAGGAGACTAGTCTCTAACTTGCGTCCGGGAACCGTCACTTTCGTGTCTCACGATTGGTGACTTGGTGGTCCTTTAGGGTTTGTTGAAAAGACTAAAGTTGACGTAGAGTCCGTATCTATCGAAACGACTATTTTAGACTACGAGGTCTTCTTACAATAGAGGGTCGTCGAGAACGAAGCTACACTTAAAAGTGGTCCTGAAACGACCACAAAGACTCTCCGTTATTTACATCTGTGTTTCCCGACCCAGGAAGTCCACGATCTTTACAGGGGCGGATCTGGACCTCTGTCTACACAGGACAAAAACAAATTAGATACTGGAGTAACTTTTAAAAAAATATGTTTCGTCTGTAGAATGGTAAAGTAACATTTCTGAAATAACACGTAGAATTTTCTATTTCTAGACTTTCTTTTATACATTGGTATTACGATAGAATAAGATTCACTTTAACTGTGACTTTTTATTCAACCTAAAATGACACACAGTACATATCCAGTCAAATATTTCTCTCTCTCTTTGTACCTGTCCTAGTCTTCAATAAGACCCCTCTCTCCTCTCCTGTCTTTTTCTCACTCCTTTTCCTTCCCCTCCTTCTCCCCCGGAGACGTCCACATCGGGGACGTGGAGGAAGAGACAGACATTCACCCTCGGACCAAGAAGGACGAACCCCAAGGACCCCCTCTAATTTACTCTGTCACGTTAGTTCGTGAACCAGGTCATGGACGACATATACCCGAGTTATTTACTATCGACAATAATTATAATAATTGATATTAGACAGGAAGTATTAAAATTTATTTTCTAACCTTCATTACTATTGGTGGTAAGTGGCAAACGTCAGAGAAACTCGGTAAAAATATTTTTGTTTTCGGAAAACCACTACAGCAACGACTACGGGGCCCTCTTCTTTCGTCCAGTAACAACCACCGGAGTTCGACCGGCGTGTGTGTCCAGATAACTGGAACGTGTCGACCCGCCGGACCGCGGGTCCTGTCTCGACCCACACGCCACCCTGCGCAACGGTCCGTGACAGGACCCTCGGGTCGTGAAACGACGGACTGGGGGAGGTGGCGGGGGTCGTCGACTCACCTGTCTCCTCAGTCAGGACAGGGATCAGGGACCCGAGTCTACACATGACTCACACTTACTTAAGAATCCTCTTGAAGATTGACACACCAGTTTCAGGTCTGAGCTCAGTGTAAGTCGAGCTTAGGGTGTACCGGGCGCATCGGTACCGAGGAACTCGTCCACGATACCCATTATCTTTCTATATTTACAATACAAAATTTACCAAATATTTCCTTTAGTGAATAAACTTTGGTGACCTCTCGTTATACTTCACTCACACTCCAACAGGTCGTGTACACATTTACGATTCCTCTAAGGTCATTCCTTTGCCGGGACACCCCGTTTATCAGAACAAAACTCATCATATTCCTCGTTTACCCCGGAAAAATTCTTTCCCCACAAACTATAGACTGTTTTTCCCGGTCAACTAAAGTGAAATAGAATTAAATTTCCTAGGACGAAGGTAGTCGGATATTTTACTTCTTAAGTTAAGTGGGTCAAAAATTTTATACAAGATTAAACTGGTAAGACTTTTGTCCGTATATAGGTTGTCAGGAGTGTTGTGAAAGGGAATTTATGTGTATACTTCCTTTTCACAAAATATATTTATACACATATATTCGTAGGAACAGAAACACCTATCCGTAGTCCGTGTCTCTGCTAACAAAGAACCCTTCTTTTCTGAAGTAAAAGTAGATATGGACAAAAGTGAGTACCACTGTCACGACCCTCGGACCCCTTCCGTTCATAATCTATTTTCACACACCAGACACCTGGTCCTCAGGTCGATCTAGTTCCGAGTCACTACATGTTGTCGCGAAACGTGAATCTTGTATAAGTCTTTGGAGTAAAATTATATCATTAAACGATCAATTAATGATAAACATTTATAGTCATGTGAAGGAGACGATTTCAGGATTAAAGGACCGGACCGAGACTGGGTGAAGAGGTAGAGACAAAGACAGGTGAGGGACGGTAGTCGGACAACCGTCGATGTACGACACGACACGTATGGGACAGTCCGGACGTGTGGACCATGAAGGACAGAAAAAAGATGATACTACGACGGAAACACAGAGAAGGAGTGTTTGAGTGTCTACAGTAAAATTTTCGAAGAAAGAACAGTAGAAGAGAGGAGTGTGAACAAACGAGGGTCCGTCCTTAACGACCAGGAGACTTAAGGGTGTTTTGTAATAGACAAGGAAGAAATTCCATGATTGGCCTACCAATGTTACACAAATGTACCGAAGACGAGACCCTACCCTCCGTAGTACCCTAGAGGTCGTGGTTCATGTCACACTCGTTTCAGTCACGAACACCTTCGAGGCATTATACCTTTGAGTTATTTATATACTACTCCCTCGTGACCAATAATCTCTTTACGTTTAGTTTCGATGTTACTCTATAGTGGAGTGTGACTCGCCTTACCGGTAGTTTCCTTTTAGATCTTTGTTATTTACACTGTCTCCTACACCTCTTTTCCCTTGGGAAGATATGACAACCACCCCTACACTTGACCACGTCGGTGATACCTCCTGTCGTACCTCCGAGGAGTGTTCTGATTCTTATCTCGTTAGGATGAGGTCCCGTACGTAGGTCTCTTTTGACACCAGACTTTCCGACGTAGTGAGGTCGCAAGTTACGTTGTGACAAATACCGTACCTTCGTTGGATCTACGGGTAGGTCTCCTTTCCGACGTAGTGAGGTCGTAAGTCACGTTGTGACAAATACCGTACCTTCGTTGGATCTACGGGTAGGTCTCCTTGCCTATTGCCGTTACACCGGGTATGTGAGCTACCTTATGGTGAGTCGGTAATTTTTCTTGCTTCGTTACGGTAAACGTCGTTGTACCTGCCTGAATCTCTGGCAGTATGGCTCACTTTATTCAGTCTGTCTCTTTCCGTTTATGGTATACTATAGTGAATTTACACCTTAGATTTTTTTCTCACTATCCTTACTTGAATAAATGTTTCGGTTTTGTCTGAGTGTCGGCATCTCTTGGTCTGAACACCAACGGGCACCCCTTCCCAACGCTCCCCTCCTTATCTGACCCTCAAACCCTGACTGTACGTGTGTGATGATATGTCTTTTATCTATTGACCACTTCTGGATGACATATCGCACCCCTTGAGATGAGTTATCAGATATTATTGGTTTCGCCCTTTTCTTAAACTTTTTCTTACCTCCGAACATACCCATAATGACTTAGAGAAACGATATATGGACATTGTGTAGTAACAATGTAACACTTCGTTGATAAGAATTCGTATTTCATTTTCTAACACACGTATACATATATATATATATAACTCCCTTATCTTTTTGTTTTCCCACCATATCCTTCACTCGATTTTATTCGGTCGTCTCTTGTCCTATCTACACTTTTCAAAATCCTATCTTTACTTCTCAGAGACAATACGACTTGATACAGGGGTGTTTAAACATACGACTTCCGGATGGGGGGGTCTTGGAGTCTTAGACTGATTAGACTGACACAAACCTCTTCCCCGGAAACTTCTCTCTTAAGTCAATTTTGCTCCGGGGACCCTTCCCGGGATTGGGTTTGGTTAGCCATGGGAATATTCTTCTCCGTTAGTCCTATCTGTGCACTTAAGTGTCTTTCGTGACCGACGACGTGGGGTTCCTCTCTCCGGTGTCTTCGTTGGTCGGGACGACTGGGGAACTGGAACCTGTAGGTCGGAGGTCTGGACACTCTTTTATCTAAAGACGACCCTTTCGTGTCTCTCATAGACGAATTATAGTCAATTGGTCTAGAAAGGAGAGAGTGACAATCTTGGACTTAATAGAAGAGAGATGTGAGTTGCAGACGAGTATGCTTTACTTTACTTTTTCACTTGGTAGGGTGGTGATCTCAACCACCCTTAGTACTCTAAAGGAGCGTTCAACCACCTTGTCAACAAGTCGCCTCTGGTCGGGACGGCCAGGGACGTCTCGGCCGTCAGTCGACCGCCGTATGTACTTTGTTAAGGTCACAACACAGAGTGATCTAGATACAGGGTTGTTAGGGTGTCCCGACCGAGGCCGAGGACTCGTTTCGTGTCTGTTCAAGTTCCACTCCCGGTCCCGGGGAGATGTGTCTGGGGTGTGCTGTCCAGACTTCGGTTCTTGGACGATTTTCTTTACCCTTATTATCCATTCGAACAGTTCTTTCTCTGTGTTTTCTTTTTAGAACAAGGATTTAAGTAAGTTCTAAGGTCTATTTCACCTAGCCCACGCAAACTCGTCTACACCCCTGTGTCTAACCTTTCCACTGGTACACACGTGCAGGCACCCGGGAAAACTTGTAAACTCCTTAACTGACTATCCTAAAATCGACGTAAAGGAGAGACTTTCGATATAAAGACCCTTGGAAGTCTAATCCGTATTAGAACTTTCCTTCTATTTCCGTTACTTTTTCCCCTCCATTCCTTACGTCCGAAGGTCTCATCACCTCCCTTACTTTTTGGAGAATATTGAGATAGTCCCTTCCTTTATGATCTTTAATTTCATCTATGTCATTCACTCCCTCTCTCACTTTGTGTTCTACTAATGTTCTACCGACCCACAAGTTTACGGGAAAACTTCAGAGGGAAAGTGTTGTTTTTTTATAACATTCCGGGACCGAGAGATGACTCAGGGTCAATGGACCCAAAACGACCTCTTTTACATGCACGTGTCCTTTGTGACCTTCAATGTGGGTGTCCCCTCTCGTAAGTGTCAGTCTAGGTGACGACTCAGTAGTGTCAAGTCAAGTCAAGTCAGTGCGTCAGTTGAGAAACGTTGGGGTACCTGACGTCGTGCGGTCCGGAGGGACACGTAGTGGTTGAGGGCCTCAAATGAGTTTGAGCATAGACAACTCAGCCACTACGGCAGATTGGTAGAGTAGGAGACAGCAGAGGAAGAGGAGGACGGAAGTTAGAAAGGGTCGTAGTCCCAGAAAAGTTTACTCAGTCAAGAAGCGTAGTCCACCGGTTTCATAACCTCAAAGTCGAAGTCGTAGTCAGGAAGGTTACTTGTGGGTCCTGACTAGAGGAAATCCTATCTGACCAACCTAGAGGAACGTTAGGTTCCCTGAGAGTTCTCAGAAGAGGTTGTGGTGTCAAGTTTTGGTAGTTAAGAAACCGTGAGTCGAAAGAAATATCAGGTTGAGAGTATAGGTATGTACTGATGACCTTTTTGGTATCGAAACTGATCTGTCTGGAAACAACCATTTCATTACAGAGACGAAAAATTATACAACAGATCCAACCAGTATCGAAAAGAATGTTCTTCGTTCGCAGAAAATTAAAGTACCGACGTCAGTGGTAGACGTCACTAAAACCTCGGGGGGTCTTATTTGAGACAGTGACTAAGGTGACAAAGACATAGATAAACGGTACTTCACTACCCTGGTCTATAGTACTAGAAAAGACTTACAACTCAAAATTCGGTTGAAAAAGGTGAAAGGAGAAAGTGAAAGTAGTTCTCCGAGAAGTCAAGAAGAAGTGAAAGACGGTACTCCCACCAAAGTAGACGTATAGACTCAAATAACTATAAAGAGGACCGTTAGAACTAAGGTCGAACACGAAGGAGGTCGGGTCGTAAAGAGTACTACATGAGACGTATATTCAATTTATTCGTCCCACTGTTATATGTCGGAACTACATGAGGAAAGGGTCAAACTTTGGTCAGACAACAAGGTACATGTCAAGATCGACAACGAAGAACTGGACGTATGTCTAAAGAGTCCTCCGTCCAGTCTACCAGACCATAAGTGTAGAGAACTTGTTAAAAGGTGTCAAACAACTCTAGATGTGTCAGTTTTCGAAACCACATTAGTTATTTCGTCTTCATCTACAAAAAGACCTTAAGAGAACGAAAAAGTTACTAGGTTACCTACAACCGTTAAACTAAAGACTAAGGAGACGGAAAAGATTTAGGTCAAACTTGTAGACCTTCAAGTGCCAAGGACATGACAACTTCGGACCGAACCTCTTAAAACTCGTAATGAAACGATCGCACACTCTACTCGATAGTTGAATACCATATATAAACGATCAAGTACGTGACCTCTTCCTTTACCGTTGGGTGAGGTCACAAGAACGGACCTCTTAGGGTCCCTGCCCCCTCGGACCACCCGACGGTAGATACCCCAGCGTGTCTCAGTCTGTGTTGACTTCGTTAAATCGTCGTCGTCGTCGTCGCACACTCTATTATATAGTTGAATCCCATATAGAAAACTCGAAGACCATACTCTCTTCAAACAAACGTGATAAGACGGTTAAAATTATTAATGATACACATCAGTCAAGACACCCAGTGAAAACGCAAAACACGGGTCCGATTTTGAAGACAAGGAGTAAGGAGGTTGTAACCTGAACTAGAAAACCACATTTTACATCGAACAAACAACAGTCTCGGTTATGGAACCTGTTAGGGACCCGACGGACCCGACATGTCGGGACGGGGAGTGTACGTACACGGGGACCCCTTAGATGGACGTTCCCTGGAGACCTGGGTCCTTGAGTGAGGACTCACTCAGACACGTCCTAGTGAACGTACCCTCACCCCTAAGAGGGACCGGTCACAGGAATTGAAGAATCTTCTTCGGGTGCCAAACCCTCTTCATTTACGGGGACCACAGGTACTGTCACCCCGACCCCTCTGCCGAACTCCAAGGGATCCTATCGAAGATCAGCCAAGGACGAAAGTCGTGGAACAGAACAAGAATGAGAAATTCAGGTAACCGGGGTTCGGGTCTCGAAGGGACCCCAAAACGGTCATCCTAACCGGGGGTGGGTCGGGTCCCGACACAAGCCCCGGCGTCGAGTGACGTGAGTCGAAGTTGGTATTTGTGTGAACGTGACCGAGACAGAAGGTCTTTGCAAATTTTAGAGAGAAGGTGACTACTGACATGGGTGAGGTCACACACACAGACAAACACACAAACACACACATGTACTCAGGACTCAGTCGGTTAACTTAGTCTCGCTTTTGGTTACCTTAAAAATTCCCGAACTTTGTATGTAAGAGAAAACCTCCAAAAGATGGGAGAAATCAGTATACAAAATTTCATGAAGGATGTAGTAATAACAAAGAATTTACGCACGTATCATAAAGGAACATACCTCTCTGACGTTAAGTATATTGGTCATGAGTAATGGTCCGTAAATCCAACTAATATTTAAATCGAGATCATTTAAGTAGACATCACCTATAGAATAGTATACTCCACAGGATCCCTATTTAAGACCTTCACTTTAGTGACTTAGTTTCTCAACATGAAAAAAACGAAAATAATGATACTAAAAATAATTTCATTATCAACTAATTATTACACAATCAAAGTCCACATGTCGTTTCACTAAGGTAATATATACATATATTGACCTACATAAGAGACCATCGAGTTGACCATTTCTTAGATGACGTTACACCCTCTGGACCAAACCTAGGGACCAAACCCTTCGAGAGGACCTCTTCCTTTACCCCTGGATAAGGTCATAAGAACGGACCTCTTAGGGTACCTCTCTCCTCGGACCCTCCGATATTAGGTGTCCCAGTGTTTCTCAGCCTGTGTTGACTTCTTTGAATCGTGCGTGCGTCGATATATATACACACACACACACACACACACATACATATATGTACATGTATGTATATGTATACCCCGAAGGGACCATCGAGGCGACCATTTCTCAGGTGGACGTTACGTCTTCTGTGACCAAACTAAGGACCCAGCCCTTCTAGGGGACCTCTCCCCTATCCGATGGGTGAGGTGATAAGACCGGACCTCTCAAGGTACTTGACATATCAGGTACCCCAGTGTTTCTCGACCTGTACTGATTCGCTGAAAGTGAAAAGTACTCACGTACGCGTGTACACACACACACACACACACACACACACACACACACATATGAAAAAACCTGAGGAAAGGTAAAATCCAATAATGATCTGTAACTTATATCGAGGGACACGATATGTCATCCTGGAACAACAAATAGAGAAGACATATATCGTGGCACACATACTATTAGGGTTTAGGATTAAATAGGGAGGGTGAGGAAGGAGGAAACCATTGGTATTTAACAAAAAAATACACACACTCAGACAAAGAGAAAGTGTCTATAAAAGTAAACACAAGGTGTATATTCACTGCAGTATACCACAAACAGAAAGAGAAAGACTGAATGAAGTGAGTCACACTGTTAGAGATCCAGGTTTATACAACGACATCTACCGTAATAAAGTAAGATGAATACCTCTTACCACCTTATTATAAGGTAACATATACACATGGCGTAGAAGAAATAGGTAACTGGACAGTTGCTTATACATCCAACAAGGGTACAGAACCGATATCTTTATCACGACTAGCTTGTAACCCCACGTACATAGAAAAGTTTAATCAAAAACAGAAAAGACCTATAAAAGGGTCCTCACACTAACGACCTAGTATACCATCGAGATATAAAATCAAAAAATTTCTTGGACGTATGACAAGAGGTATCACCGTCATGACCAAATGAAAGAGTGGTTGTCACATCCTCCCTAGGGAAAAGAAGTGTGGAGGAAGTCACAAATAAACATCTAAAAACTACTACCGGTAAGACTGGTCGCACTTCACTATTCATCACTACAATACGTAGAAAAGAACTTTCCTAACGTATAAAAATTCCGAAAACTGTGTGTAACAATGTAACGGAATGTCTTTCAAATATAGTCAAAAAGTGAGGGTAGAATCCGGTCATGATTAAAAGAAGGTTCGGACCTGCAATAATATGAAAATTTGAACGTTTGGATTATCCGGTAGAATAAAATTGACAGACACGGAGATCCCGATTAGTAAATCAAGATCGATATGCCCCTGAGCACCGTGAATCAAAGTATGTCTCCTTCACCCCGCGGGTACCTTGACCACAGTGGTACAGGGGACGGTAGATTCGGACGAAGGGGACTCAGGAGTCGGGAGGTCGTGACCTGTCCCTCGTCTTTTCTCCCTCCTTTTACGAACACCGACTCTGGAGTCGGGGGGAACAGGTCACCTAAGACGTTCCTTATTTCCTTTGCACTCCTGTTTCGACTCCCGACCTGACGTGAACCCTCAGTGTAAGTGACTTATAATTTCCTTCAGGTGTCCAGTCGAGATTCGGGGAACCGGGAGGACTCGACGGCCCCCACGACTCACGTCGGGGTCGTGAACAATGGGACTAAACCCGGACAAATCGATTATGGATTGTCTCCCGCCTCCTCCTCGTCACAAACTCCCATTTACTGGTAAAATAAATAATTACTAATAGATAATATTATAGATAATAAGTAGTATTATAAAAATAATAGTCCGAAAATAACTTGGGAATGGTACGATCTAGGACCTCTGTGGTTTCACTTTATTTATGTAGGGACAACTGTTCTACGAACTTTTCCTAAATCTCTTATTTATAAATCGGACACTACTATCTCACTATTGTTATCGGTGTTTCTCTAACGTGTCTCCTCCCCGTTCGGAGGGATCCGATATTGGTTGAAGTCCGCTCGCACACTCCTTGACCCACTTGACCGTGATCTGACTGTTTCTGACTCTTCACAACATAATAAACTCTTAAATATAACTGAGGAAGAAATAAGTATTTTTATTTGTCTGATCGCTTTTTATAAATTTGAGGTTGTTTTCATTTGACATTGGAGAAGAGAGACAAGGTACAGATAACGGTCATTGAAGTAAGCCTACGAGTACCTGAAAGAGATTGCACCTAGACGGGGCACCTCAGGAGAGAATGAACCCCCGACAATAACGGAGGTATAGAAAAATTAACTTCATATCAACTGGATGTTGCGACACAATCCCAGTCTTTCCGGACCGTCACCCGTCGGCCAAATAGAAGTGGGACGCAAGAGAGCCCCGAGTCGCAGGGTCGCCGATATTACACTACCGGACTACCGACACTGTAGGAAACAAGCGACTATGTCGTTGTTGTAAAAACAAGACTCAGGATTCGGAGGAGGTGAGGACCGGAGTCCCCTGTCTCTGAGTCGGACGGAGACGTCCCAGAAGTCACAACTCTGCACCACAAACTAGAACCGATGACAACGACGTCTAAGAATGGGTACGTGAATGGGAGAGCACGACAAAGGGGTCGGTACGGTTCCGGGGGAGATATACCAATTCCGTCAGAGTAAGTAAAAGATCTTGACAAAATATCAAGTAGGACTGTCTGAGGTGAGTCGCCCTCCCCAAGGAGTGAGACTACGGGAGGTCTACCCCGTCGGACTGAAGGACCTTCGGCCCCACGGGTCCCGTTACAGGGGGCTATAGTCCTGTGTCCGACTGTGGTCCCACGAAGGACAGGAGTAGGGAGTGCACGAGGATCTTGTAAAGACTTGTCCACTAGACCTCGTGTAGGTGAAAATCCAAATCAAAACATTGTTTTGACGAAACACGCGTATGACTCCGTAAAAACGAAGTCAATAAATCATAAAATCCGTTTTCAATAAAAACAAGTTTGGTAACGATCGCCACTGTAAGTAAAAACTTGACCACCAAATTATTCAAGACATTTCGTTCCTTCAATGGAAGAATTTATTCTGTTTCTTTATTGGGTTCAATATCTTTGTAGACGACTTCGTACCTTCACAATAGTCAAACGTCTCAAGAGACCCCAGTACCCAAACGAGTAAGTCCAACAAACTTCGTACTTTCCGAAGATGTATGTTTGGACCTACGCCTTCTCAAGTCGCGAGTAATCACGAAGAGACTCGTCGTGTCTCCAGTAGAGATCGGACTACCTGTTTACAGTTGGACCAACCCAAGAAGTGAGTCTATACGCCGTTCCGACCTTGTAGAAGACCTATCCGACCTCCAGTCGAGGAGCTTCCGCCTGCTTCCTCGTTGCCAACAAGGAGAACGACCCCCAGCCAGTCGAGACTGACACACAAAGGAGTAACGAAAGGTTCTCAATCTTGACTGACCTTTGGTCGAGTACTCCCACACCCTCGGTTGAGTCACACACGCATACACACGCGAGCACACATCCA
Source organism: Capra ibex (assembly GCA_006410555.1). Lineage (NCBI taxonomy): Eukaryota > Metazoa > Chordata > Mammalia > Artiodactyla > Bovidae > Capra > Capra ibex. Next base: position 41,345,123 of record SJYO01048061.1, on the reverse strand, counting down.
CATACACGCACGTTCACACACTCATATACACACACACCCCCACCCACAAACATATTTACACTCACACGTACACACACCCCCACGCGTCCTGTAGTGTCTCGGTTCTCGTCTCGGGAGGGACCGAGTGGTCCGGCGACTGAAATTCTGGCTACGACGGAGTCAGTGTAAAATAAAAAAAAATTAAGTCTACCAAAAGAAGGTCCAAAATAAAAACCAAAACTTTTTAACGAGTTCTAGTCAGGTTGAGAAGACCGAAACGAAAACTTGTGTGGAGGGGGTGGGGTGGGGGTCGGTGGTGGTGGTGGGTGACCCAGACCTCAGACCTACTGTTCAAAGGTCTTGGTAACAAGAGAGCCCCCTCCTCTGTCCCTTAGAACGGAACATCCTGGTGCCCTTTCCTTCCCTGGGACCTCCAGGAATCCAGACGGGAAAACTCTACCACTTTTATTTGTTAAAAAATTTATAACTCAAAACAAATAAACCGACACGGCTCAGAATCGTCGTACACCCTTGGTCAAGGGACTGGTCCCTAACTTGGACCCGGGGGATCGAACCTTTACGTCTCAGAGTCGGTGGTCCCCTCAGGGATTTATTTACTAAGGATTTCCTGTAAATCCATGAAGGACGTAGTCCTTCCCTGGGACTTCCTCGGTTGGAGTCAGTAGTCGACCCAATGGTTCACGGGGGGTCTCGCCGTCAATGACAATGGAGAGTGAAGTGTTCAATTGGGGTCTCGAATCTCGACTGCTGTCATTAGACCACGACCCGCAACCCTCGACTCTTCGTTGGATGGGGCCTGGCAAGGTCGTGTCCCAGGAGTCTACAGTCTACAGCCGAGTCCGATGGGGTGACACTCCCGACCTGGCGCCCGTCTTCCCGGTGCAGTCTCTTCGAGCGAGTGAGAGGTCCGTCCGTCGACGACCAACAGTCGTCCGAAGACGCCGAGGGAAATGCCGGAGAGATCTTCCGAGAGCCCCGCAAGGGTGTAGCGACCACCTGCAGGGGACCCTCACCAGGTCCACTCGCGACACAGAGTCACCAGGTTCGTTGGCTCGGTGAGTGGTGGTAGAGACGTCCCACCCCAACCAACAGTGTCCGGCCGTCCTAGGTGGCATCCCCGTCGTGGATCCCACCCTTGTAAAACCTCCGACCGGTGGTCCAGTGTACGACCTGCGTGTGGGGTCGGAGCCCCCCTGGTCGTGGCGTAGAGGCACTCGTGCTGCCGAGACGACGACCAGCCGAAGTGAGGTGACACGTAGAGTCGTCCTCCCTCGGCGGTCTATGGGACTATGGAGCATCTGTCTTCACCGCCTCTATATCCCGAGGAACTCCGGTCTTCTGGAGTCGTGACGCGAGACGAGGGTGAGGAGGTCGTGTAGTCTGTGAGGGGCGTTACCTCGTCACCCTGGCTGTGGAGTCGAACGTGACTCTTGACCTGCATCTAAATTACGGTGTCTCCTTCTGTGGTCGAGACCAAGGGTCCAGTGTCTCTTGGGAGGGCGGAACCTCCCCACTCCAGTGTTGCGGGCGTCAGGACACGGTCCCACCTCGCCCCGGCCTCTCTACGAACCTCCCAATTTATCTTTTGTCTGGGGGGGGGTCCGGTACAAGAGAAGAAACGACAACAAAAGTTCAAGAGTAGTTCAGAACGGTTCGTATTTGGACTCTGACAAAATTTTGAGCTTTTAACATATGTTTAAGTTGTCTTTTCAAAAGTGTAACTATGACGTCCCCTTTTTTTATTACTGGTTTGAGTGGAAACGACCAGAAGGGGGTCGGAGACCACCTACCAAAGGATACCTGTGCCACACCTCCCTTCATGGAAGTACCCCGTAATATCCTCGGAGAAGAGGTCTGTGAAAAAAGGGGTGACTCCACTTGTAGATACTACTGGAGACGGACCACTCTCACCGGCGGGGTGTTTCCCGGGACTTTTCACTCCCGGACGAGTCTCTTCGTCTCGGGGGTACGAAAGGGGTCACACAGAGGAGTGAATCGGTGTCCAGGTTTGAACAGGACACACCTCATAATAGAGGGAAAAGGTGGTGTCTGTCGGGAGGGGTCCCGACCTGGTGGTGGTCGACGGGTTTCGGGTTCTACTCGTCGCTGGGAGTCCCCGTCCAGGTGCCTATGCGTGCTCACGTAGGTGAGTATGGGTCTTCTTGCGAAACTCTTTCGTAGGGTCACGTCTTCTGGAGTCGTAAAATCTGTCTTTAAGAAGGGCGGTCTAGTGGTGACCCCGTAGTATATAACTGTGACAGTAGTTTGTCGGGCACGGAGAATCAATGCACGGGGTCGTACCGTCGTTTCTCGTTGGTGGTTTACGGAGACACCCAAACAAACACCTTTACCCAGCCGAGGACGGGACGACACTAGAAGAGACCCAGACTCTAAGGAAGGACGACGTTTGGGGACCCCCAACAAACGAGGAAACGTCTTTAGTGGAAGATGAGAAGACGACTTGAAGGATCAATCACTAATAGTTCCCTGACCACACGACGACACACCCTTTTGTGTCACCTTACGTTTTCCGAAGGACGGGGAGACCGGGTACCGGCCCAATGAGTACCACCGGAACGACAACAAAGACCCTTCTGACTACCACACTGACCAGAAAGGGGTGACACGTGTCGTTGTCCTCCCGGACGTTCCTTTCATTCAATTCAAATAAGGGTCACCGCGATCACTATTTCTTGGGCAGACGTCACGTCCTTCGAAACACTCTACTCCCAAGTCAGGGATCCAACCCTTCTAGGGGACCTCCTCCCGGACCATTTAGGGTGTCTGCCTCTTCGGACCACCCTATGTCAGGTACGCCAGTGTTTCTCAGTCTATGTCACCCTAAAGCCTGATTAATGATACGACGAGACACGGAAGTATCAGAGTAGACACTTTACCCCTGTTACGGAGACCGAGGTTCCCAAGGAACTCTTAGGTCACAGTCACGAAGACTTCACGAATCTGTCTAAGACCGTATTTGTGAGGGATTTACAACAACAATAACAACGATTTACGAATCTTAGTTTTAGTTTCATAGTCCATTTTTCACAGACACGTTGAAGTCCTCGGCCTCCCCGACGGGGACAAAACTTTAGGAACAGTGGGTCCGTTAATGTCAACGTGTCTTCTCTGTCTTGGGGCACACTCTTCAAATGACACAAGAGGAGTGTTTACCTTTACATATCCGTGTAGGTACTTTCCACCCGCCTTCGAAGGTCCCTGTCTTTTTAAACTCTATTGTTTACTATTTATCCTTTGTCCCCAATAGAGTCCGAACGAAAAAAAGTTTAATACTTTCGGGTAACCCCTTATGTCTCTTACAAATTTCGTCTTTATTCAGTGAATGTCGAGGAGGTGGGTCTCTATTGGTAACAATTGAGAATTGTCTAAAGGACAAAAGCCGAAAACTCTATTCGGCCCGTGTGCCCTGACACCCTTTCCTACCGAGTTCACCGACCCTCTGAACTGGAGACTTGGTGCACCGACGGGGCCCACCCGGCCCATGTGGGCCACCCGACCCGGCGAGCCCAGGTGTGACGTCCCGCACGGACCTCCGACCCTGAGTAGTCACAGAATTGGGTAGAGGAAGTGGCGGAACAGGTCGGACAACGCCGACTCAGAAAGTTTGCAGGTTTCCGTACACTCCAGTGGTCCTTTAGTCGACAGACTCAAGAAGTCCCTTCTGTCGACTACTCTTTGACTGACCTCGAAAAATTCAAAAACAAACCTTACAAACCCACAAATCGATGAGCCACTTCTGAGTGAGAGTGAGGGACAGACACTCCAATCCCCTGGCACCGGTACGGCCCGAACATGGAGGTCCCGTCGTCTTCTTGTATTCTAGAAGGGTCGCTTAACGACAACAAGTCAGCGAGTCAACACAGGCTGAGAAACGCTGGGGTACCTGACGTCGTACGGTCCGAAGGGACAGGAAGGGGTTGAAGGTCACTCTTACCTGGGGAATCTTACGAGACGACAGCCCGTCTGAGACCACCTTTACCGTCAAGACCTTCGTCTAGACGAGCTTCCGGGAGTTGTTCGAATGCACTTACAATCCGTTGTGTACCCGGAGAGTTTTCGCTCATTCGTAAACTAGAGGCAAACGTTTAAAGTAAGTCAGTATAGGGCACACTGTGTGTTGTCGCTCAGTCCAGTGAGACTGGAGAGAAAAAAAAAAGTATACATAACAATATCTCAGTTACAAACCGGGTGAAAACGATCAAAGATTGTGAGATGTTCTGAACAGGTTCACAAACCTCTCCCTGGTCTACAATGATCCTAGCACAGTCGACAAAAAAGGTAGGAACACAACCGGACGGACGGGCCCAAATACTCTCATCCAGGGAGCTACTTCAGTCTCTTACTTACCTTGACTTTGGGTAAGTGTCCCACTCCTTCCCACTTCCGTCTCCCCTCCGAATCTCCGACGTCACCGGTCCACCCCAGGCAGGTGGGACACGGTCGCACCGAGACTCCGGAGGAGGAAGACGGAGGGCGGGACGTAGGAGACATTCCGAGGTCACAGACGGGGGTGGGGTGGGGTGGGGAGTCAGTGAATTCGAACGTGCACCTCCACCGACATTTCCGTGTCTGAGACCACGGTCACAGACCATCGAGGAGAAGGTGGAGAAGACCTAAGAGGTCGTCTCCTTGGACATCTAAGACAAGGATTACCGTCAATTTAGGGGAGTAACGTAACCCTTTTCTCGGGACCTTCCCCGTAAGCCTCGGAGCCCCAGGTCCCTTCCCCGTCTCCCCTCTATCGTTACTCTCCTTCTGTAAACGAAGAACTACCTTTAACCCTCCCTCCCACCCCATAGACGTTCAAGGAGGAAGAGATAGGAGGAGGTCGTGTCTGTGTCTTGTGTCGGTGGGAGGTCCCCGGGTCACACATTTCACTGAGACACACTGGGATACTTGAAATCGGGTGATCTGAGGAGACAGGTACCCTAAGAGGTCCGTTCTTATGACTTCACCCAACGGTATGGAAAGAGATCCCCTAGAAGGGTTGGGCCCCCATCTTGGGGACAGAGGACGTAACGTCTGTCTAAGAAATAGCAGACTTGGTGGTCCTTTCTGTCCCTTGTTGGGTTTGAGGGAGGACATAGGACACGTAGGTCCACCAAATTCCTGGGTCCCTCTCAAGTCCTCTCGACAGTCCATCGGGACGACTTAATAATTGGTTCCTTAAAGAGGGAGTATTCTGACAGTTCTAAGGTCCCGACCTTCGAACAGAACGGTTCCTTCCCCTTCTGCCTCTCCCCAGTAAAACCTCCACTCCTCGTTCTTCTCCCCGTCTTCGTACATCCCGTTGGGTTCCTTTACTACGTCTTCCCACACCCTTAGGCCGTGAACGGAACGTTTATCACCTACGAGGCATCAGTAGACCGGTCGAATAACCGTCTCATTTATTGTCTCTTTTTCTCCCCTGTCGTTCGGGTCAGACCTCGCACCCAGAGTTTACTGAGGAGAGGGGTCACTACTTTGAGGACATCGTCTCTTGACGACAGAAGTCGAGACGAAGTCCGACCCGGACACCGGGGACCTCTCGACCCCTGTCTCGTCCAGTCTGTCCCCTCGAACCGGTAGGGGACCTAGGTCGGACCTTCACTGTCCCGTCAAGACTATGGACGAAACGGGGCACACGGAGTCCCCGGCGGAGAGGGTCGCCCGTCGTCTCGTCGCGGTAGCCCCAGACACCGACACTACGCACGAACCGGACCCGTCCCCAAGGACTCCCCACCCCACGTCGGACCCCGGACACTGTCAAACAGTATAATAATTTAATTGGTCTTTACTCCCCGAGGTGCACCAGAGTGATGATGACGCGAGATTGGTCGACCAGTCGACTGTCAAAGGGGCAACCCTTGCCAATCTGAACTCAGTAAAAGACTTCGGTCACTACCGGACTGGTGCAAAAGGACCTGTGTGAGTCCCTTTCTCTAGTCTTTTATCCGTAATAATAAAAATAGTGATTGAACCGATGAGAACTGATTAGACAAGGTACTTCGAAGAGAGTGTGTCCTACTACGAGTGCCACTAGTCCTTTTGGTCTCCAACATTTCGGTTTGTCTCTGTCTGAAGTGAGGGGCGTTCAGGCGAGAGGGTGGACACCAGAGCCCTGTCGGTAATTGGGTGGACTCTCAGGGAGGGTCCCAGACATTTCACTTCAACCCTTATGAGTGGAGTGGCACTATAAACTCTTAAATTAAGTTATTGTGGTTTCAGTACCCTCTTTACGGTCAGTCCGTACCGTCCTCCCTCTCTGAACTTTTTATAGAGTATTTCCTCATTAAGTGGTCCCCTCCCTTCGGAGTCCCGTCACGGGTGGGTCCACCCATCGGAACCTTGTGGTTCGGGTCCTCTCCGACACGGTCTGGGTCTCCACCTCTCGACGGGACGTTCCCAGCACTGGAGTGACGGGCAAGGGAGGGATCGGGAGGGAGGGAGGGGTGACCGACCTGAGGGTCAACACGTTTGTGTCGTCTTCGGACTCCCGCGCTCTCGGGTCCACACCGGGTCAGTCCCTTCGGAGACTCCTAAGTCGTCCCACCTTGTCCACTCGTCATCCCTCTTGTCTTCGCCGGGGCCGAGACCTTCTCGAGACCCTTACTCTCCATAACACTATATAGTGAAGGTCCTGTCAAGTCTCGGACAGTTCGGACCTTGAACTCCCAAAGACCTTTCGTCCGTAGAGCGAGTGGACGTTTCGTAAGTGGGTAGGGTATGTGTGTCATGTACGGGTAGTCACAAACGACTTGTCGTTGGTCTCTGACCTTTCCCGTAGTCTATGACTGAAAGTTTACATTATGAACTCACATTACTCACACGTACGATTCAACGAAGTCAGCACAGGTTGAAATCCGTTGGGGTACCTGACATCGGGTGGTCCGAGGAGACAGATACCCTAAGAGGTCCGTTCTTATGACCTCACCCAACGGTACGGGAGGAGGTCCCCTAGGAGGGGTGGGTCCCCAAGTTGGGCACAGAGAATACAGAGGACGTGACCGTCCGTCCAAGAAATGGTGGTCGGGGCTGGCCCGTCGGGGTATTACATGTGTCATATAAGTTTCTACTGGTACAACATATAGAGTCACCCTGCAGTCTCTACCACTACTTTGTCTTTTGTTCAGACGATGTCGAAATGAGTACAGAATGAAAAGAGGCGTCTACTCAAACGTAGGTTCACTAAGAGTGAGAGGATAACCGTTTTACTGTCACATTAATTGGTTGTTGTCCCGACATTTGACGAAACATTTACCTCCCGAGTGGGAGGTCCGTACGACAGAGACCACAGACGCCCAAAAAGAGACTTCAGTATCCCTGAGAACGACCGTCCCCTTCTGAGACCCATCGACCTTGGAGAATGTCTAGTAACATACAGGGGGCCCCCGGACCCCACACTCCCCCTCCCCCATCACGAGAGAAGTGTTCGTCCGGACATCCCAGACAGGGTCCACCCCCGGACCGGGAATCTCGACCTGAGGAGCTACCAACTGGCCTGTGAAAAGGTACGAGACAACTCACTGATGTAACGTACGTGGACAGTCCCGGGTCTCCCCTTACTGGACGACGAACCCTTGGACGGACTGGACGAGACATTTCTAAAAGTTTGACAAGACGTCGTCACGGAAATTACATAAGATTGGGGTGCGGACCGGTCTAGAGAGACTAAAGACCATCGACAAACCTCTCTTCCCACTTCGGACCATTAGACTATCACCCGTCTCACTTGTCCTTCCAGGTGACCCGGAGTCCAGTGTTGGCCGGTCGGACACGAAGTGACGGGGGTTGATTCCGAAACTCTTGGGCGACAAGGGCCCGGGGTCTTAGACGTAAAAACATCGAGGGATAACGACACTGTAGACCGTCGGAACAAAACTTTTGTTGTAAGGACCTTGGTTCTCACTTTTTATATAACTTTCTTCTAAATTCGTATTTCTGTAGCATGGAATGTAAGATTCTTGGACGAATAAAGGGTGATTTTTATCCTTGTCTTCCAATCGAGAATCAAATAGAAGAAAGACTCTAGTAATTAAAATACGAATATAAAAGTTTTGATATAAAATGTTACATAACTAAAAATTTTGGACTATTCTCTTGTTCACTTGATTTGTGAAATTTTTACAAGAGACGATAGGTTTTAGTTTAATAAAAGAAATAACTCCTGTTGTTACCAATATCTTTTCAAGGTCGTCTCCGGGGTAGATTAGACGGAAGACGTTTGCGACCTTATTTGAGTCGTGGACCTTTTGTTCGGGGGGAGACGCCAGTGGACACCGACTCAGCAAATGGACGACTCTGGGACCTTCCTGGTAACTAAAACTTCCCCACCGAAGACGTCGTGGCCGGAACTTAGGTTTCGGTCCACCACGGTCGACAGTACCCCGGACACACATGGAACCACGGGCGAAAGGGGGAGCGACTACGTCACTGTCCCACTGTGTCACGCCCCCCACCCCCCAGTCTCCTTGTAGGTCACTACTTTCTTAGGACCTTTAGACAGGACACCCCCCACCCCACCTACTCTTAGGTCCGGACTGAAATTAGAAACTTAAGGGTCCAGTTAGGGAATTGGGAAACACAAAGTCCTAAAAAAAAAAAAAAAAAAANAAAAAAAAAAAAAAAAAGTTTTTTGAGACGATTTTGTGTCCACCCCCGACCAGACCTTTTCCCACCTCCCACACTGACCACAAATTCGGACCACAAACGACCTCCGGACTCGGATCTGAACCCTTCTCGACTCAAACAGGACGAAGTGTCGGTCCAGTCAGCCCTCAACCAACCCTCACCCGGTTCTTCCTCCCGAGAGGTCAGACCTGCTGTCCTTCTCTTCCACCGAAGATTGGGACGTCTCTAAAGACTGGAGACACCGGACACGCAACACATGAACCACACACGCGGGTCCCCGGACTCACTACTGCAGATAGATAGATAGTGAGTCCTGCGTGTTCCAAGACAGGTGTCTCGGGGAGGTCCTTGTCTCGGGTCGCGGGTGGAGGACGGACCACCCGCCGCGGACCCGACGGACCCGGGAGGAGACCCTGCTCCTGGTGTGTGTGTGCTCCCTTTTAGGGCTCAGGGGCCCGGACCCCAGTCCCGGGGCCTCCTGGACGTCGGGTCGGGGTCGGACCCCGTAGTGTGCGACGAAGGACGACTGGACCCAGAGAAGAGTGGACCCCGAGGAGGATGTGGACCCGTTCACGATTCTCCACCCACCCCGTGGACCTCCGACGGATGGGTGGGTAGGGGAGTCCTTCTAAAAAAAAGACGGGACACGACCGGTCCTCGGGAACCCGACTGAATAAGGGGACGGACCCCGGCCCGTGACCTCCTCCCTACAAGGAACGACCCCTTCGACTTCAGATGTGTGAACCTTGGTGCCCGACTCCGTCGTCTCCACTGAGACGTGTTTACCCTACTACCACGACCACTGACTCACTCCCCTAGGTCGTAAATGTCTCAGCTTTCCTTTTTCGGGAGTCACAGGCCCCACCTGGCACACCTGTGGACTGGAGATTCACAGACACACCGACTGCCCTGAGTCTGGTGGTAGGACCCTGGGTGGCCCTCCTCTCTCTTGTACTGGTCTCCTCTCTTTTCCCCCTCTCCAGCCGTCGCTACTCTAATAGACTAAATACCCGGTGTAAAGTTGAGTACCGACCCACAGTTCTCTCGTTCGGTAGATAGTCCGTCCGTCCCAGTCTTCGGGTCTCCTCGGACCGAGGGAGACTACTCAGGAAAGTGTAGCTCCTGGGGACTCGTCCGTTCCTTTCTTCAGAGACACGACATCCGTATTGTGAAAGAGTCCTATTTTGGGGATGGGACACACTTCAACATTTGTGGACAGGAGACCGGTTCTTCTGTTTAGGTGTCGGGACCATTCGTGTGATAACAGAACCTAAATTTATTTCCGGGCAAGTTTAAAGGCGACGAAGACTTACGAAACGAAAGAAGAGTCACCCCGAAGCGTATACACTAGATTCCTCGACCCGGAGAGTCTTCTACTCGAGGAATGTTCTTTCAGTACCATCTCAAGACGTTCGACTACTCGACACCCGTCTCGAGAACCGACCCGACGAGGGACGAGGTAGGACTGAGTTTCCACACAGAAGTCTGGTCAAGGGGGTACAGGTCTATACTTTGGGTACGTTTCCCTGTTCCTAAAAGGTCACTCTTTTTAAGGTTTCTAAAAATATATTAGAACTTTCATTAGGTCTTTTCCTGAACGTTAAACTTATTTAACGTAAACGTTTCCTTACGAAACTTGTCTCCGACGTAACAATTTCAGGTGAATCACCGACGAAACTCCTCTGGTTTCAAATGCTCAAAATTCAAGAACACGTAAACAAATGTAGTTTTTTTTTTTTTTTCTTCTTTTTCCTCTTCTTCTTAAGTATGGTGTACGACGTGTACGGAGTAGGGAAGTCTACAGGGGAAGGACCGGACAGAGGGTTGGAGGACGTCTGTACGTACAGGGAGGTGAACGACTCGTCCTGTGCCTACAGACGGTAGGTGTGTCTCCCGTCCGAGTCTTAGGACCGGACACTCTATTTCCCTGAGACACGATGAAGAAAGTCTGTAGGTCCTCCACGTCAAACCTACGACGTCACAACCCTAAATACAACCTTAAATGTTCTGTAAGACAGGTAAATACTCTTGTTATCCTGGTACCTGAACTTCACCCTTTGGGTTGTCTCTTAGACTCTATTTGTGTCTAAGGGACTTGGAAAGAATCCCAACACAATTAATGAAATTCTCTACCAATAAAAATTACGAAGAGACCCCTCTACCTTCAAAACGACTCTTTGTCTCCACTGGGGTACCTCAGACTGACAGAATCCTACAACATCGTGACAATTCCCCACCCCTTGACCCCACTCTCTCCTGCTCCTTTACCGAGAATGAACCGTCATCACCTTCAGTCTAATCTACCCAGTAGTCGACAGAGTTTACAGGGTGCCAAGTAAGGAATATGTCGAGTCTCAAACAAGTCCTATAGCTGCACGTCTAATTCCGTGGGTCAGAGGGTGTGAGGGAACGTCGATACTAACTGGTCCACTATGTCAACTCGGTTATTCTACGTCTACCTCGTGGACCCGGTCCCAAAGATCCTTTCGAAGAGTCTCCTCTTCATTGACGGTCCGTAGTAAAACTAGAAAAAGAAAACGGGAAGTGAGATGTTACGTCTCGACCATGCACCCCCATCTTTTCGAGAACGGTTCACACTGTCTTGTCTTTATATCCCTTCGGACTCTGGACCAATGTAATACCTCGACGACACAGTCGGAGCCCACCAAAACGAGGTTTAAAGTACAATGCTCTCTTTTTATTTGGGAAACAACTCACTTGGTCGTTTTGGTCGGTAGTTCAGAAACACCGTTCGACCTACGTTCAGACCCCATACATCGGGACACACTCTTCTGTACGTCCGTCCGTCGGACTCAGGGGCGAGACCGACTCAGTAAGTAAGTGTCGTCCTGAACTCCGTTTAGGCGGTAAGAGGTCCCGTTGTAAAGGGAGACACGCCGTGACCCCCAATCTCTTCACAGAACTGTCGAGTGTCCGGTACCACTTCTAGTCTTTAGTGAACTTTTGTAAAACTTTCGTATTTTTCAACATATGTTTATCCTTCGTAGTAATTATCGTCCCGATTCTGTCAGTTCGGTCCGACCATAATCTTCTTTCTGTTCCTTTACCACCATAACCCTTGAGTTTCACATCCCTTCCTTTGTAGCTCCTCAAGGGTGTTTCCCTTTAAAGACTCTTCAGTCCCGGTCTGAGTGAATAAAAATAAGGGAGGTAACACTACTATACGGGTAGTGGAGTGGTTCGTCCGTGACTATTAGAGTATAACAAACTCGTCTCCGTCTTTAGCCGGGAATGATTACAGTCTTCGTCCCGATCTCTACCCAGAACGGTCTACTCTACCTCGTCAGTCAGGACCCTTCCATTCGTCCACTCTCCGTAATCTGTAGGGACTCCACTCCCTTCTTGTCGTCTAACACGTCCATGGTACGTTAGTATGTTTCTGTCCGTCGTCCACCGTCCATCCGGTTTTACGTGGACTCAAAGATCTTGTCGTCCCCTCCGGTCTGTCTCTCGAGGTCTCTACACTCGTCTACCGGCCCCACCCCTCCGGTCAGGGTGGGTGTCTTGACCCCGTGTCCCGTCTGTTATCAGGGACTCAACACGTTTCTTTTCCGTCCTCCTTCGTCTCAAGAACCCGCTCCCCGTCCCCTTGAACCGTTCACCAGTCCAGTCCCCGTCTCCGTGGTCCGATGTGGATCACACCGAGACTAAGTCTCCGGTCACAGTTTCGTCTTCCCGTCGAATAGATGACCTTCAACGAATTCAGAAGAAAAAAGTTAATAGGTAAAGTAAAATAAAAAAGATAAAAATTTAAATAAATAACTTTATATCAACTAAATGTCACAACACAATCAAAGTCCTTATTTCGTTTTACTAAAATATATACACACACATATACACACACATATATATATATATATATATATACTTATTTACTTTCACTTTAGAGTTGTTTGACCTTTTAAGAAGCTCTCTACCCTTATCGTCTGGTGGAGAGGACGGAGGACTCTTTAGACATCCGTCCAGTTCTTCGTTGTCAATCTTGACCTGTACCTTGTCGTCTGAACAAGGTTTAACCCTTTCCTCATACTGTTCCGACATATAACAGTGGGACGAATAAATTGAATATACGTCTCAGTCAAGTCAACTCAGCGAGTCAAGACAGACTGAGAAACACTGGGGTACTTGATGTCGTACGGTCCGGAGGGACAGGTAGTGGTTGAGGGCCTCAGGTGGGTTTGGGTACAGGTAACTCAGTCACTACGGTAGGTTGGTAGAGTAGGAGACAGCAGGGGAAGAGGAGGACGGGAGTTAGAAAGGGTCGTAGTCCCGGAAAAGGTTACTCAGTCGAGAAACGTAGTCCACCGGTTTCATAACCTCAAAGTCGAAGTTGTAGTCAGGAAGGTTATTTGTGGGTCCTGACTAGAGGAAATCCTACCTGATCAACCTAGAGGAACGTCAAGTTCCCTGAGCGTTCTCAGAAGAGGTCGTGGTGTCAAGTTTTCGTAGTTAAGAATCGCGAGTCGGAAGAAGTGTCAGGTTGAGAGTGTAGGTATGTACTGGTGACCTTTTTAGTATCGGAACTGATCTACCTGAAAACAACTGTTTCATTACAGAGACGAAAAATTATACGACAGATCCAACCAGTATTGAAAGGGATGTTTCTCATTCGCAGAAAATTAAAGTACCGACGTTTTTGTTAGACGTCACTAAAACCTCGGGGGGTTTATTTCAGTCGGTGACAAAGGTGACAAATGGGTAGATAAACGGTACTTCACTACCCTGGTCTAAGGTACTGGAATCAAAAGACTTATAACTCAACATTCGGTTGAAAAAGTGAGAGGAGAAAGTGAAAGTAGTGCTCCGAGAAATCAGAAGTGAAAAACTGTATTCCCACCACAGTAGACGTATAGACTCCAATAACTATAAAGAGGACCGTTAGAACTAAGGTCGAACACGAAGGAGGTCGGGTCGTAAAGAGTACTACATGAGACGTATGTTCAATTTATTCGTCCCACTGTTATATATCGGAACTACATGAGGAAAAGGATAAACCTTGGTCAGACGATAAAGTACAGGTCAAGATTGACAACGAAGGGTTGGACGGATGTCCAAAGAGTTTTCCGTCCAGTCCACCAGACCATAAGGGTAGAGAAAGTCTTAAAAGGTGTCAAATAACACTAGGTGTGTCAGTTTCCGAAACCGTATCAGTTATTTCGTCTTTATCTACAAAAAGATCTTTAGAGAACGAAAAAGGTACTAGGTCGCCTACAACCGTTAAACTAGAGACCAAGGAGACGGAAAAGATTTTTGGTTGAACTTGTAGACCTCCAAGTGCCAAGTGTGTAAAACTTCGGACCTAACCTCTTAAAACTCGGAAAGAAATGATGACACACTCTACTTACTTTAACACGCCATCAATCTCGTAAGAAACCGTAACGGAAAGAAACCCTAACCTTACTTTTGACTGGAAAAGGTCAGGACACCGGTGACCACTCAAAAGGTTTAAACGACTGTAACTCACGTCGTGAAAGTGTCGTAGTAGAAAGTCCTAAACTTTATCGAGTCGACCTTAAGTTAGTGGAGGTGATCGAAACAAGTATTACTACGAAGGATGTCGGGTGAACTGAAGTGTAAGGTCCTACAGACCGAGATCTACTCACTAGTGTGGTAGCATCAATAGACCTAGTACTAGAAAAAACATATCAAGAAGACACATAAGAACGGTGGAGAAGAATTATAGAAGACGAAGACAATCCAGGCATGATAAAGACAAGAAATAACTCGGACAGAAACGTACTTTACAAGGGAACTATAGACATCAAAAGGACTTCTAGAGATCAGAAAGGGAAAGATAACAAAAGGAGATAAAGAAACGCGACTTGTGACTCTTTCCGAAAGAATAGAGAGGAACGATAAGAAACTTTGAGATGTAATTTTACCCACATAGAAAGGAAAAGAGGAAACGAAAAGTGAAGAGAAGAAAAGTGTCGACAAACATTCCGGTGGAGTCTGTCGGTAAAATGAAAAAACGTAAAGAAAAAGAACCTCTACCAGAATTAACGACAGAGGACATGTTACAGTACTTGGAGGTAGGTATCAAGTAGTCCGTGAGACAGATAGTCTAGATCAGGGAATTTATATAAAGAGTCCCTAAACTAAATCCAGCATGGACTTACCAGATCACCAAAAGGTGTGAAAGAAGTTAATTCAGACTTAAACCGTTACTCCTCAAGTACTAGACTCGGGTCAGAACAAAAATGACTGACATATCTCGAAGAGGTAGAAACCGACGTTTCTTATATTAGTCAGACTAAAGTCACAAGTGGTAGACCACTACAGGTACACATCTCAGAAGAGAAGACAACAACTTTCTGTCACAAACGACACTGGTCACACAAGAGAACCGTCTTGAGATAATCGGAAACGGGACGAAGTAAGACAAGAGGTTCCGTTTTAAACGGACAATGGGGTCCACAAAGAACTGAAGGATGAAAACGTAAAGTCAGAGGATATTACTTTTCCTGTAGAAAACCCCCACAATCAAGAGAGACCAGAAAATCCAGAAGTATCTTGGCAAGTTGAAGTCGGAGAAGTCGTAATGACCAGAAATGTCGTAATTTCCGTTTTTCTATCCTGTGACTTTCTACTTGAGGGGTAGGCGATGACCTCTAGTCACCTCTTTATTGAGGTCTTTCTTACTTCCCTACCTCGGTTTCGTTTTTGTTATGGGTCAACACCTGCCCTGACCACTATCTTCGTTCCAAACTGCAACATTTCTCGTTATAACACATCCTTGGACCTTACAATCCAGGTACTTAGTTCCGTTTAACCTTCACCAGTTTGTCCTCGACCGTTCTCACTTGTAACTATAAGATCCTTAGTCACTTGTTTCTACCTGACTTTGCCCACTTAAATTGAGTCTACTGGTAATATAGATGATGACACCCGTCCTTAGGGTATCTTCTTTACCTCATCGGTAGTATCAGTTGTTTTCTCAGACTTTACGTCATGAACCTACGTTAGATTTTTTGCTGTCTTAATAGAGACAAACAAAGGTTCCGTTTGGTAAGTTATACGTCTCATGTAGTACGTTTTACGACCCGACCTACTTCGTGTCCGACCTTAGTTCTAACGTCCCTCTTTATAGTTATTAGAGTCTATACGTCTACTGTGGTGGGAATACCGTCTTTCACTTGTTCTTGATTTCTCGGAGAACTACTTTCACTTTCTCCTCACACTTTTTCGACCGAATTTTGAGTTGTAAGTCTTTTTGTTTCTAGTACCGTAGGCCAGGGTAGTGAAGTACCGTTTATCTACCCCTTTGTCACCTTTGTCACTGTCTGAAATAAAAAACCCGAGGTTTTAGTAACGTCTACCACTGACATCGGTACTTTAGTTTTCTAAGAACGAGGAACTTTCTTTTCGATATTGTTTGGATCAAGTCAAGTCAAGTCAGTGAGTCAACCCAGGCTGAGAAACGTTGGGGTACTTAGCGTCGTGCGGTCCGGAGGGACAGGTAGTGGTAGAGGACCTCAAGTGAGTCTGAGTACAGGTAGCTCAGGCACTACGGTAGGTCGGTAGAGTAGGAGTCAGCAGGGGAGGAGGAGGACGGGGGTTAGGGAGGGTCGTAGTCTCAGAAAAGGTTACTCAGTCAAGAAGCGTACTCCACCGGTTTCACGACCTCGAAGTCGAAATCGTAGTAAGGAAGGTTTCTTTAGGGTCCCGACTAGAGGAAGTCTTACCTGACCAACCTAGAGGAACGTCAGGTTCCCTGAGAGTTCTCAGAAGAGGTTGTGGTGTCAAGTTTGCGTAGTTAAGAAACCACGAGTCGAAAGAAGTGTCAGGTTGAGAGTGTAGGTATGTACTGGTGACCTTTTTGGTATCGGAACTGATCTACCTGGAATCAGCCGTTGCATTACAGAGACAAAAACTTGTACGATAGATCCAACCAGTATTGAAAAGAAGGTTCCTCATTCACAGAAAATTAAAGTACCGACGTCAGTGGTAGACGTCACTAAAACCTCGGGGGTTTTTATTTCAGACTGTGACAAAGGTGACAAAGGGGCAGATAAAGGGTACTTTACCGCCCTGGTCTACGGTACTAGAAGCAAAAGACTTACAACTCGAAATTCGGTTGAAAAAGCGAGAGGAGAAAGCGCAAGTAGTTCTCCGAAAAATCGAGGAGAAGTGAAAGACGGTATTCCCACCACAGTAGATGTATAGACTCCAATAACTATAAAGAGGGCCGTTAGAACTAAGGTCGAACACAAAGAAGGTCAGGTCGTAAAGAGTACTACATGACACGTATATTCAATTTATTCGTCCCACTGTTATATGTCGGAACTCCATGAGGAAAAGGCTTTCGTATAATTTTTCGTCTCTGTAATAAAACCGTTGTTTTCAGACAGACCAGTTTCGATACTAAAAAGATCATCAGGATATACCTACACTCTCAACTTGATATTTCTTTAGACTCACGACTTCTTAACTGCGAAAGCTTGACACCAATACCTCTTGTGAGAACTCTCAGGGAACCTGACGTTCCTCTAGGTTGGACAGGTAGGATTTCCTTTAGTCAGGACTTATAAGTGACCTGACTACGACTTCGACTTTGAGGTTATGAAACCGGTGAACTAGGCTTCTTGACTGAGTAAACTTTTCTGGGACTACGACCCTTTCTAACTTCCGCCCTCCTTATCCCCTGCTGTCTCCTACTCTACCAACCTACCGTAGTGGCTGAGTTACCTGTACTCAACTTATTCGAGGCCCTCAACCACTGCCTGTCCCTTCCGACCGTACGATGTCAGGCACCTCAACGTTTCTCAGTCTGTCTTGACTCGCTGACTTGACTTCACCATATATATACATATATGTGTGTGTTCTGATTCAACGAAGTCAGCACAGACTGAGAAACGTTGGGATGTCTCGGGCGGGCGTTCCGAGGAGACAGGTACGCTAAGAGGTCCGTTCTTATGACCTCATCTAACGGTACGGGAAGAGGTCTCTTAGAAGGGCTGGGTCCCTAGTTTCGAAACAGAGGATGGACACAGTGACTGTCCGTCCGAGAAATGGTCATCGTGGTGGACCCTTTCACTTTCACTTCAGCGAGTCAGTACAGACTGAGAAACTCTGGGGTACCTGACATCGGATGGTCCGAGGAGGCAGGGACCTTAAAAAGGTCCGTTCTCATGACCTCACCCAACGGTAAAGGAAGAGGTGGACCCTTCGGGATATATATATATGAATATGTGAAAAAGTCTAAGAAAAGGGTATAGTCAAGTCAAGTCAAGACAGGGAGTCAGCACAGACTGAGAAACGTTGGAGTACTTAGCGTCGTGCGGTCCGGAGGGACAGGTAGTGGTTGAGGGCCTCAAGTGAGTCTGAGTGTAGGTAGCTTAATCTCTATGGTAGGTCGGTAGAGTAGGAGACAGCAGGGGAAGAGGAGGACAGGGGTTAGGGAGGGTCGTAGTCTCAGAAAAGGTTACTCAGTTGAGAAGCGTACTCCACCGGTTTCATGACCTCGAAGTCGAAATCGTAGTAAGTAAGGTTTCTTGTGGGTCCCGACTAGAGGAAGTCTTACCTGACCAACCTAGAGGAACGTCAGGTTCCCTGAGAGTTCTCAGAAGAGGTTGTGGTGTCAAGTTTTCGTAGTTAAGAAGCCGTGAGTCGGAAGGAGTGTCAGGTTGAGAGTGTAGGTATGTACTGGTGTCCTTTTTGGAAAGGGTATATCTAATAATGTTTTGTAGCTCATATCAAGGGACACGATGCGTCAGCCGGGAACGAGTAGTGGACAAAAAGTATATCATAACACATATACAATTAGGTTTGGAGGATTAAATAGGAGCGGGAGGAAAGGGGAAACCATTGGTAATCGAACGAAAGATACAAACACCCAGACAAAGAGAAAACAAGTATTAGAGTGAACAAAGTACCAAATCTAAGGTGCATACTCACTCCAGTACACCATAGACAGAGAGAAAAAGAGAGTGAAGTAACTGACACTACTAGGGAATCCTACCAGGACCAGATCCTCTCTCGACCGAGGTACACGGAAGACTTTGCACGTCATAGGCACCGAGGACCGCCTTGCAGCTCGGGTTCATCCCTCCCGCTCCATGGTGTACCAGGTGTGTTTCCTGTCTCCCTTCTGTCACGGACGTCCCTGGGACGGGCCTCTTGACCACTGCTCTTGTAGTGTCGACACACTGACCGACACCCAAGTCCGACCTACTTAAAGGGAGGGGTCGAACTCCGGTAGACCTGACAGGACTGTGTCACCAGGATTTTGACGGGGACTTCCAGGGTCGCGGGTCGGTGGAAGGGTCCCTCACTTCGGGATCGGGGTTCGTGGAGTCCTACACTGGAATAACCTCTGTCCCAGTGACGTCTACATTAATCAAGTCTACTCCAGTGCCCGCGCCCGGGACCACGGTCATGTCGACCACAAGAATATCTTTCCCCTCAAACCTGTCACTTCTATGTATGTGCGTCCTCCACTACTGACTGCGCATCTCTGTACCCCCGTGTACCGTAGATGTGCGGTTCCTCTCTCCGGAGCCTCCCTTGGTCGGAACGCCTGTGCAACTAGATCTTAAAGGTTGGAGGTCTTGACCCTCTTTTATGTACAGAACAAAATCAGGGAACCAAACATCATGAAACAATACCGTCGGAACCGTTTGAGTCTACCAGTAGGAGTCTTCTTTTTTTTCTTTTACGAGGAAAAGGAGACAGAGGAGAAAAGGAGTCTAAGCGTTGGTAACCCAGTCTCTGTCGTACAGTTAAAATTTGTTTATATATGAACAGCACCTCCAAACTTCTGACACACAGGATATGTTAGTGTAAACAAGTCCCAATTTTATTAGCGGATTTAATACTCAAGTCACGGAAAATGTTTTCTGTCCTAACTTCTGACACAGTACACGCAGCGAAAGTGTGAAATTGTCGTCAAAACGACCTAAAGTCCAAGGGACCACTCCTCGAAAACGATTAGGAGTCGTAGTGACGACGTGCCTCCCCCGTCTTCCTCTGCCAGCACCACACCTGACTCCTAAGACACGTACCCAGCTGAACAACGGACCTCCGTTCGCATAATCAACTCTGTTTTCAAACGGTTAGATTGTCTTAGACTTTCTGGACCCCTACCGCTCGAAGGAAAATCTGTGTAGAAACTACAGGACTCTTGTTACACCAGTGAAAGGACTTGCCCGACCTCTTCGAGCCAGTGGGAGTGTGTCGGCTCGAAGTCCTCGACACGTCTCCCGTAATTCGCACCGGGCCGATCCGACACCCTCTCTCGAAAAGGATTCGTCTAATAATTGTCCTTTAAAAAACAGACTCCAGGACTTACCAGAAGTGACGGTCTGGTGTTTTTAAGGCACAAAAATTTATTTGTTAATACCCGTCTTTACTGACCCTTTGAGTCTTTCACACCAGGTGTTCCAGACTAAGATCTTGGAGGTACTGTTTACCGACACGAGACCCCGGTTCTCACAGGCGGGCACCAACTGGCACCCCAGACCTGTCCCTCGGGATCGTAATCCAGTCGCGGGCCTCCCGAGTGTCCCTTATAGATAAACTCCCGATGGGTCACCTAGACCCACGTCACTTAGGTGCATGAACACTCTCCACACCGACACACCGACTCTGTCCAGACGTGTTGAACATTGACGGGACACTTGAACCGTTTCGAGGGTGCAGGAGGCCAAAGTCGAAAATTCCCAGGAGGTTGAAACTCTTCTAGTTACGACTTCCAAAGGATCGTAGTGCCACTGTTTTTACTCGGACCCGAGACCAGGACACAAAGGTCGTGAAGTGGGTCCCCGGGTGTAGGTCGAAGGACCACAGAGACTCGGAATCCGAGGAGAAACTATTTTGATCCTTGTGTCTTGACCCGAATCCTAAAGACACTCTTTAAGTAAGAAATTGTCCCTTTTACAAAATGGTCCTTCTCAATATCTTACACCACACATTATGGCTAAGCCTTTATTCTGGAGAAAATTTAGGTCAAATTCATAATAATGCCGAGTCTACCATTTCGTAGTGGACGTGACGGCTTCTGAACCCAAGTTAAGAACCCAGCCCTTCTAGGGGTCCTCTTCCTTTAACGTTGAGTGAGGTCATAAGAACGGACCTCTTAAGGAACATGTCTCCTCGGAGCGTCCGATATCAGGTAACCCAACGTTTCTCAGTCTGTGTTGACTCACTGATTGTAAATTCATGATAATAGTTCCTCCTTACTATTCACTAGTATCATGGTAGTTCTTCATTTTAATTCAAAATAGTTCTTCGCACACATGAGAGTCTGGTCTCGAACTCTTAAAACACACGGAACAGTCACGTCCAGACTCTTTGGTCGTTGATTTACGGTAATTTTTTTTTTTTGTTTTGGTCACACTTTTATTAAAATAAAAAAAAACACGGTAATACAAACAAATTTTTAAACATGAGAAAACAATAAATAAATAAATTTTATATCAACTACATGTTATAAAAATATGTAAAGTCTATACGTTGTATTACTGAGTGTTAAAAATTTCAACGACAAGGTAAATGCAATAACCTGTCGTAACCCATATAAGGGACACAACACATTATATAAGAACATCAAATAACATAATGGATCATCAGACACAGAGAATTAGGGGACGGGGAGAAAACGGGAGGGGTGAGGGCAGAGGGGTGACAATTCCGATATAAAATATGTCAGACTGTGGGACGTATCTTAGACGGACGAACACTGACACGCGACAACTTTAAAATGAAACAAGGGGAACTTGGACTAGTCCTAGGTCTCCACTAGTCCTTTCATAAGGATATATCATAACTGTTTTATTTTCGTATATTTGATCGACAATTCTAAAGTCCTATGACCGAAGATTGGTGGTCTTGATATTTTTATTTGAGGTCGGTGGACATTTCCATTTTTGTAAGATGGTTCTCAACTGACGAGACTTAAAAGGTCCAAGACCGTGACGGATCGATACAGTGAATCTCGTTAAACGAAATAAGTACATAGAGATGAACAAGATTTTAGACATTGGTGTCCCATATCTGGTGGAAATTCCGGGAAAGGCTAAGATTATTGGATACCGACGTTTACGGTATTCCATTTAAGTAAACGAAGACAAAAGTGTACATATAAACATCCCATTTACCAGGAAGTTAAGACACAAACCATTAGTACTCGGATCATCATATCAAATCTCAATCAAATATAAGTTTGGTAACAATGGAACAACCTAAGTCCCTTCCAGTTCTCGAGACTACCTGCACCTCTACGAGTCTACTAGTTAGGTGTGAAACAAAAGAGACGTCCTTCTCTCCTATAAAAGTTTTATATTTTCCGAGTAACTACAGCCTTTCACTTTGATCGCTAAGTTTAGATCCCAAAAGTAGAAGTTTCCGGAAATATTCGTCCTCCAAACCACCCTGGACCCCACTCTCCAAGACCTTAGGTTTGTTTATCCCAGTCTACAGTTTCGTCCTGAGGAACCTAGGTCTCGGCGGCAGAGAGACGGCTCCAGTTTGCACGAATAAGTCTTCGGACCAAAGTACACACAAAGACAGACACACATCCAGGAAGACTCTATCGAAAGGCATCAAATAATCCGTAAGTCCTAGTTTCAGTTCGGTCCCTAACAAGCCCGTAGAGACATCAAGTTGATTCACTTTTTCGGGTCTTAGTTACACCACTCCCCTCACCCGAGCACTTTGGACCCGACGAAAAGATTGAAGAAAGGAGTACTCGTGGACCGAAGAGACTCACGAGAGACGGTGTAAAATTTGTAATGCTAGTGACTTCACAGAGGGAAACCGTACTAGAACTGCTCCTGGTCGTTCTTAAGTGTAAAATTTTCAATTGAATAATTCACAAGACTCCTTAAGATTACTTCCAGTGAAAAATTGTAATCCGATTACAAAAGGAAAACTTAGAGGGTTGGTGAAGGACGAAGGGACATGTAAGATCAGTGGGAGAGGAGGACTTGTCCAGTGTCCTAACGTGTTCCGGTGTGAGGGAAGATATGGACAGTTTAGCATGAGTAAGGAGTTTCGGAATGAACTGAAGAGGTCGACCTGATTAAGAAGAGAGGGGGCACCAGGTGTTTGTGAAACGGACAAGGAGACGTATCTCGAAGAGTTATATTGCACTAACCCCGTCTGTCACAGACGTCCTTATACTTCAGACGCACTCCCCCACAGACGTAGGACAAACAGGAACGTCGGGGTCACGGGACATAGGTCTTCCTTAAATTACCCATAAACACTGTATCATTCTTTATCCTGTTGACTATTGGTAGCAACGGAAAATATAGTCATTGACCCTTCGGAGTCTACCCATTCTTGTTGTCTGGGTCCACATGGTACCTCACTTACAAAAAAAAAGGGCTTAAGTAGTGAAGCTCCGGCTATTACACGACAAGTCCCGTGTGATTGGTGGTGAAACCCGCTCAGACCACAAAAGGAAATGAAGTTTTGACGATGAATTGAACCCGACTGGATACCTCACAACTCAGAAGACCTCGACAAATAGGGGTCCGAGTCCGTAGAGCCTCCTTGGAACATCTTCGTTGTCAGATCTTTGTCGCGCAGGTCCTTACTCGAGTTGTACTGTATCTTTGTCTACGGGGTCGAACACACTAATATTTTTTATATGGTCCGCCGAAAGAAGGAGTAGAAAAGTGATGAGTGATTTTGTTAGGTCATTCAAAACAAAACAACGATTAATGCGAAACGTCAGGATTACAATCTCGTTGAAACCTGTCACAATTAGTAAACATCCCATGTATCAAACCCAACCAACAAAAAAATCGAAAATGTCATTTATTAAAATCCGAATGTTTTCACAATATTTTCCTCCTCTCCCGGAGATACAGAAAGTTGTCGAAGGGGACTACAACAGTAGACTGTACTGGTGTCACGACACTAGGCTTCTGCTACAATTGAGACTGTGTTAAGGATAGTGAAATAAGTGACAAAGAGGGTGTTTACGGGAACAGACCAAGTCCTAGGTTGGACCCTCTCGAGGTGATGTAAAACAACCGGTTAACTTGACGAAGGCGCTTGACAACACCAAGAACCCAGGGGAACGGAAAGTACTAAAACTGGTAAAGTGTTGTAGGGGCGGTCAATGAGGGAACGAAACTTAAACGGCCTACACAAGAACAAAATCTGACTCCGATACGTAAACCCCCTCTTTACGGTACCTTCTCTATAACGTGATAAGAGTCATATACATTTTGTAAAGCTTGAACGGGGAACTTTCTATTAACGAAAAAAATAATAATGACAAAATATTAGAGACCTAAGAGTCCTTAAACCATCTAGTGAGTCACTGAATCTCAAACCTTAATACTAAGTCTCTGGTTCTAAGGAAATCCTCTGGTGAGATAAGGGACGGAGACCCCTTGGACTCTGTCCGGCCCCGACCTCAAGAACGAGACACAGGACACCCGTCTCTGAGTAGTGGTCGGTCGTCGGAGAGGAGGACGGGTTCGTCAAGAGTCAGGTGCTGTGGGTCGGGGTATCGGGAGGACATGACTGCGGTGTGACGAAGACCCGAACCCATGCAGACCTTCTGTGATGGGGGCGGGGGGGGTCGTCCCTTGGTACTACACCCAGATCCAGGACCCTCCCCTCGGCCCCGTCGTGGTCGTCCTCCCGTCCGTCCCCCCGTCCTCCCTGCCTCTGACCTACGTCGGGGAGTAGGTGGGTGACGGTACACCGGTCCCGACGAGGTCCTGGGAGCGACCGAAGGAGTAGACACTCTACCCTTATTAATGCGGGTGGAGTGTGCCCACGGGATTTGATTTATTCCAGCGTAGGGCAACCCCTCTTCACGGACTAGGTCCTGGTCAGGGGATGGTCCCCAGTCCCCACTGGTGAGTGACTCGGAGTCTGGAACACAAAGGTGTCCGGCACGTGCGGGATAGGGTCCGGTGGGCTTACGACCGGACGACTCCAGAACAATAGGAATGAACCGACTCATCTTTGAGTTAAGGGTCTCTTCGGTTCGCGGACGGAGATCAGTGTGCCGACTTTCACCAACTCAATCCTAAACTTGGGTCCAGACGGACCAAGGACACTTCTTTCGACTCGTGACTTCTTAACTACGAAAACTTGACACCACAACCTCTTCTGAGAACTCTCAGGGAACCTGACGTTCCTCTAGGTTAGTCAGGTAAGATTTTCTCTAGTTGGGACCCACAAGAAACCTTCCTTACTACGATTTCCACTTTGAGGTCATGAAACCGGTGGAGTACGCTTCCCAACTGAGTAACCTTTTCTGACTACGACCCTCCCTAACCCCCGTCCTCCTTTTCCCCTGTTGTCTCCTACTTTACCGACCTACCGTAGTACCTGAACTACCTGCACTCTAACTCACTTGAGACCCTCAACCACTACCTGTCCCTCCGGACCGCACGACGCTAAGTACCCCAGAGTTTCTCAACCTGTGCTGACTCGCTGACTTGACTGATTACACTCCGGACCAGATGGACGTCGACTCATCTCCGTCACCTCTGTGAAACCCACTCTCCACCACACCCCAGGGAAAGACTTCTCGTGACCTTCGTCTCCTCCTCTTTTACCGAAACCCGTAGAACCGACTGACCTCCTCCCACGCGGATCCCTGTACCGTTGACAGGTGTGAGACGTCTGCTACATCCCTGGGAATCCTTTACCCGGAGCCCGTAGGACCAGGGTGACTACTTCGGGTAGGGTTAAGTCTTTACTAGTATTCCCTACTGCCGGTTAAGTCGTACGCAGGAGGTCGGGGTCGTCTTTCCGTCAAGGACGGAACCCTCCCTCATAATCGGAGAGGTTTGGACTGTACTGTCAGGAGGTCAAGTCGGTCGGGGGAGAGGGGTGCGTGTCTTGTAGGAACTCTGAGACTCGCCGAAGGTACTCCCACCCAGTTGTCTTTTTTTAACTACCAAAATTAAATTTCTATTCATTCATTCACTTCAGTAAATCAGAACAGGCTGAGAAACGCTGGGGCACCTGACATCGGATGGTCCGTAGAGGAAGGTACCCTAAGAGCTCCGTTCTTATGACCTCACCCAATGGTAACGGAAGAGGTCCCCTAGGAGGGTTGGGTCCCTAGCTTGGGTCCAGAGGACGTAACCTCCGTCTGTGAAATTGAAGACTCGGTGGTCCCTTCTATCCTTACCTATTTATTTTAACGACGATTCCTCTGTGTATGGATTCATCCGATATCAGAATAGAACAAAGGACAAAAAACAACAAATCGATGACTCGACACAGACCGAGAAAGTGGGGTAGTTGACCTCGGACCGTCCGAGGAGACAGGTACCCTAAGAGGTCCGTTCTTATGACCTCACCCAACGGTAAAGGAAGAAGTCCCCTAGAAGGGCTGAACCCCTAGTTTGAGGACGTAATGTCCGTCTAAGAAATGACGACGCGGGGACCCCTTCGGGTGACCTATAAGTGTCACCGACATTATTGTTCTTATAACTAGTAAACGTTGGTCAAAGAAATTGACTGAACCATCCACATACTGAAGTAGTGATAAAAGAATGTGGAGATTCTTATACTAAGACAATATTAGGTAAAAAGACCGTGTAAGCAAATAAGAAGGATGGAGTGATGGGTCCAGATCTCCGAATACACTTATAAGGAATCACTTATACCTAGACATTACGTTGGGTCAAAAAGTCTATATGATGTGACAGAGGGATTACACAAGTAATGAATTTCCAATGAACATTCATCTGTTACTTAGTAAGACAAAAGAGGGTAGACAAGAGGTCATGAAAACTTCAACCACCTCTTTTTTTTTCCTAATTGAACCCAAAATTTTACTTTCTCTAACCAGTTTCAACTTTAAGTTCTGACCAGTATGCTAAGGAAAGTTTAATCTCAACACCCGACGCTACCAATAATCCTCAAACGAATCTTAAAACCTCAACTTTTCTTACTAACAAAATTATCCTGAATGTGTTTAGTCGGTTTTCTCGACCGTCGTACGGATCTGTCACTCTAGGGACTAAAATCCTTGACACCCAAACAAAAAAAAAAAAAGTCATTAAGGTGAAGTACAAACATTATCTGAAATTTCGTGTACTATTATTGATTGCCACATAATAATAATAACAGTGAATGACGAAATAACTTATGGACCACGGATGAGACATGGATCGGAAGGGACCACCGAGTCTGTCATTTCTAGGGTGGACGTTACACCCTCTGGACCCAAACTAGGGATCTAACCCTTCTAGGGGACCTCCTCCTGTACTGTTGGGTGAGGTCATAAGAACGGACCTCTTAAAGGTACTTGTCTCCTCGGACCGTCCGACGTCAGGTACGCCGGTGTTTCTTATTCTGCACTGACTCGCTGAGTCGTGTCGTGTCGTGAGACATGGATCATAACACCCTCTAGAGTTTCATTTATTTCCTCTTCCTCTTTTTAACGACGGGAATGTCTCCAGAGAAACTAGACACGATTATGTTTACGTGTAGACTCCAGAATCTCACGGTAGTTTACATTTCAGTAAGTACGAGGGATTCCAACGTGTCACATTCTGAGGTTGACATGTTGCAAGACTTTTCCGTTTTGATACCTCTACCATCTTTCTGTCACCTACGGTCCCTAATCTCCCCTTCCTCCCTATTTGGCTATCTCGTGTCCCCTAACACGAATTTTATAAATAAACGAATAAACCGACACGGTCCAGAATCAATGTCGTACTTCCTAGAAATCGACACCACACATCTTAGATCAAGGAACTTGTCCCCAGTTTGGACTCCGGGGACGTAACCCTCGTATCTCAGAATCGGTGACCCGGTCGTCCCCTCAGGACACGTGGCCCCCTAGAAATCCCGTTACTTCGAGAGGACACTACCTATGTACCATAGACGTAGGTAGTTTTAGGTGTCTTGACTTATTGTACTTCTTCTCGCTTGGATCCACACTCGGCACCCGAACACAATCGTCCCCAGACAATTATAACCGAGTCGTCAACATACATTGTACACACGACGTGACTGCCTCTACAATTATTATTCCCTTCGACAACCCTCCCCACTCCCCCAATGCACCCCTGGGAAATCAATAAAAAAATGAACTTTATACCAACTAAATGTTACAATACAGTCAATGTCCATAAATCGTTTGACCAAGTCAATGCACACACACGATTCAGTGAAGTCAGCACAGGTTGAGAAACGTCGGGATACCTGACATACATCAGCCGGTCCAAGGAGACAGGTACCTCAAGAGGGTAGTTCTTATGACCTCACCCAACGGTACGGGAGGAGGTCCCCTAGAATGGACGCAGAGAATACAGAGGACGTAACTATCCGTCCAAGAAATGGTGATCGTGGTGGTCCTCCCGGGTTAAGACTCGTTGTCCTTTCTCGACTCTTTCGATAAAGACAAGGAAGAGGAGAAGGGAAAGAGGAGTAGAGTCCCACCAGGACGGGTAGTCTAAGGGAGGTCTGGGTCCACACTCTCGTCAGGAAAGGGACTCGGGACCTCCTCCCGTGACGTTATCTACGACCTGAGCTCAGGGTCGCACAGATGGAGGGTGGGGACGGTTCACGAGAGGTCGGGGCACCTGAGGTACGGGGCAAGAGCTCGTTTCTCGTTCCATTTGAGAGGGAGAAAGGGGGGATTGTCTATGAATACACGGTTGTATTAGACTACTTATGGTTTGTCATAAAAAAAGTAAGATCCTATGAATCTATAGACCAGATTATGTGACATCTTGTCTTCTGTCACTTAGGACGAACAGATAAGATTAACTATTTCTGTCAGAGGTAAATGACTCTAAAATGGTCAAATGAGTCCAAAATGGTAAAATGAGTCCGAAACTGGACCCTGCAAAAGTGTCAACTAAAGGTGGGGTCACAAGTGTCTATTCCTTCTGAGGGCCCTTACAATTCAATAGAAGGACTTCGGGGTCCCGACTTCACTTCTGGACCTAGAATGGAGAACAAGAATGGAAGGCGACTTCCCCGGTTGGGTGGGAAGAGTTAGGAGAAGGCGGAGATATTCGTTACTTCTTTGTCTCGTGGCCTCTGACTGTCTACTTCTATTTTTACAGTCACTATAGCAGTTAGTTTAGTTAACATCTAACACTGAAATCCAGACTCTTTTCAAGAGTGATTATAAGAGAATTACGGGGGACGGGGGGTCGGTCCGCATCTTGACTTCAGTGGGGGTGGTGGGTGGGACGTCCACTGTCAGGGACTGAGGTCTGACGAGAGACTACTACAGACCCATCTCTCCAATCTTTTCTCCCTGAGGAAACACGAAGACTTCTTAATGACAGTTTGATGATTATTTAATCCAGATAGGATAGTTCCATCGTCAAAGGGTCCATCGAGTTTACAATTTCTTAGGCAAACGTTGAACCCTCTGGACCCAACCCTTCTAGGGGACCTCTTCCCGTACCGTTGGGGGAGGTCATAAGACCGGACCTCTTAGGGCTACCTACCTCCGACGTTCAGATACCCCAGTGTTTCTCAGTCAGTGTTAACTCGGTAAGAGTGAAAGTGAACTAGTTCCATCCACCTGGCTACCCTAGGAGGGTGAACAGTCGTTGAGGAAGAAACCACGTCTCCCACCCTAGTCTTCGGTCTTCCCAATGAAATACCTTCGAGGAGTTTTTCCTTTCAGACTTTACTCTTCCCTCAAAGGAATATCATAATCAGTCGAGTCCGACGTCACTTTTCATGGTGTTGGACCCCCGAATTTATCATCCTTAAATAAAGAGTAATAAGACCACAGACTCTACTTCCGTGGTCGTCTAAGTCACTTACCACCCTTGGGTAAAGAACCACATATCAGAGAAGGACCACCCCTTTCTTTCTCTGTCTCTCCCCCCGAGACCAGAGAGAAGGGGAAGAATATTCCCGTGATTAGAGTAGGGTCCCGGGGTAGGAGTACTGAAGTATATTTGGACGAATAGACTTGTAGAAGTGGAGGATTTTGGTAGAGTGACCCACAATCGGAAGTCGTATTCCTAAATCCCCGTGTTCGTAAGTCCCGGATTGAGAAGGGAGGGGACAGGACAGAGGACTCTTGGGTCCGCTTGTCCTTGAAACTCGTCTGACTTACGTCGTTACGAGGAAGTCTTGAGACCCGTGAGTGTCAGGACGAAAGATGTATCACAAATTTTCGTCCATGCACTTTACTTTGGTGTCGAGGTAGTAAGCGATCGACACACTGACATCCACTGAAAGTTGAAATGACTCGAAACAAAAGAGGTAGTATTTGTTGTTTTCTACTACCGTGTGGCTCGTGACGAAACTTAGAAAGTCACCTCACTCACACTTCCTGTATCGAACCCTTCACGAGTCCTATATAATTGTCTCCCTGTGTATTAAAGTCCCTCCAATAGTACACTTTTTTTTCACGCGGCAACTGAACCATTCTCGACCACCAAACATAATCACGGTCACCATCAAGTAAGAGAGAAACCACCTTTGAAACTTGACTGAAGGATTGTCTTAATCTCAAATTCGACGACCAGTCTCGACCCGTCGTCGTATAATGATCCTGCCCTTTTTCTGGTTTCTTTGGAAACCTTCAAGGGCAACCACCCCTTCCACCTTACGTCTACAGTCTAAACAAACGTCCCGACACTCACTACCACCCAGGATACCCGTCTCTTACCAGTGACACCCTCTAAATCCCGGAAACAGGAGTCTTCAGTGTCACTCTGAGGGTCACCTTACTACCCTCGACTTCCTTTGAAGCTCTACTGACCAGGTACAGTTAGGAAATTGTCTAATCCCTTCACTCTCGACCTCTTCAGACCACTAAAAATGGGAGCTACGGACAATTGATCACGGCCGGGACCACATGTTGTGGGTCGGAGAGGTACAGTTAGTCACCAAAGAGAGAAATTGGTAGGACAAAACAGTTTATTCAATTATTAGATTTTGGTCTTCATAGAAAATAGAATCTTCGAGTTCTCAGGGTGATTTTAAAAAAATTTCATATAAAATTTCCCGTCCTTGATACTTAATAATTCGTGGTGTACATGATTCTATGGTCCTCAGGATGTACCCGATTTCAAACCATAAAAACGAACTTTTAGTGACGTCTGTCGCTGACGTCGGTACTTTAATCATATATACGACGGATTCGTTCGTGACGTCGGTAATTTAATTTTCTACGAACGAGGAACCTTCTTTTCGATACTGTTTGGATCTATCGTATAATTTTTCGTCTCTGTAGTGAAACAACTCTTTCCAGGTTTATTTTTGACACCAAAAAAGATCATCAGTACATGCCTACACTCTCAACCTGGTATTTTTTCCGACTCGTGGCTTGTTAACTACGGAAACTTGACACCACGACCTCTTCTAAGAACTCTCAGGGAACTAGCCGGTACTCTAGTTTGGTCAGTTAGGATTTCTTTTAGTCAGGACTTATAAGTAAAATTCCTAACTTCGACTTCGAGGTTAGGTAACCGGTGGACTACGTTTCTCAGCTGAATAACCTTTTTCGGACTACGACCCTCTAACTTCTGTCCTAGACTTCCCCTTTTGTCTCCTACCCTACTAACCTATCGTAGTGACTGAGTTACCTGTATTCAAACTCGTTTGAGACCCTCTACAATTTCCTGTCCCTTCGGACCGAACGACGTCAGGTACCCCAGGATTTCTCAGTCTATCCTGACTCGTTGTCTTGTTCTCTCCCACAAAGGGAAAAGTGACTTCTTTGACTTTGGGTCTTTCCAGTTCCCGATCTAGTGTCCCTGTTCTACGGAGGTCCGGTTAAGAAATGTCGAGAGCTCTTTAGACAAATAGACTCCCGGTCACACGTATACAAGTACATTTATAAACACTGTTAAAGGTTCGTCCGTCTCTACTAGGAAACTCTATAACTAAAAAATTTCGTTTATTAGTTTTAAAAAAAGGAGACTAAAAACGATTAAGATTTCTCGATTAAATTTTTGAGTTAAGTCAGGAACTATACGAAAAAATTTTGTTATAAATTTAACTACAGTAAAAATTGTTGAAACTCTCGAAGAACGTCCAAAACAATTTCAATATATTTCATCTTTATTTTATACCTCTTCCTTTACCGTTGGGTGAGATCATAGCAACGGTCCTTTTGAGGTACCTGTCTCCTCGGCTCACCTGATATCAGGCACCACAGCGTTTCTCAGTCTGTTCCGCATCGCTGGTTTGTTGTTGACATATCGCGTACTTTGACATAAATTATAAGACACTATTTGGTATTACCTTTTCTTATAATTTTTCTCTTATTATATATACATAAATAGCCTTAGTGAAAAGACATATCGTCTATAATTGTGTAATATTTAGTTAATATAAAGTTATTTTAAATTTTTCCTTTATTTTACTTTATAAACTATAATCGGAAAGTACTCTCGAGCGATTTTAAAAGATAACGGACAAATATACAAAGACGAAATTTTTTATACAAGTAACAACTTTTAAACCTCTTAAAGTTATTTCTAGGTTTGTTATCGTTTCTAAACTAGTATAAAGGTGGTGGGTCTCTTTTACTGGTAATTATAAAACCACACACACGAAATTAACGGCTCGACACAGTGAATCAGCACAGACTGAGAAACACTGGGGTACCTGACGTCGGACGGTACGAGGAGACAGGTACCCCTAAGAGGTCCGTTCTTCCTCTCCCAACGGTACGAGAAGAGGTCCCCGGGTCCCTAGCTTGGGTCCAGAAGGTGTAACGTTCGTCTGAGAAATGATAGACTCGGTGGTCCCTTCGGGTACTTATGACCTCACCCATCGCATAGGGAAGAGGTCCCCTAGAAGGACTGGGTCTTTAACTTGACCTCAGAGGACGTAACGTCAGCCTACGAAATGGTCGACTCGATGGTCCCTTCGGACACGAAATTAATTACCCGACAAAAAAAAAATCAAATGTCTTTGTGACTCTCCTTTCCTCTCAACCGTACCTAAGGGAGTCGAGAAGGGGAGCTCAAAGAGGACAATGGGTGTAGAACGGAGTCACACCGTGTAACCAACACTAGCTATTCGGTCATAACATCTAATACTACTTTCTCGAATGTATTCCCAAGTGAGGAACACAACATATAAGAGACCCAAAACTGTTTACGTATTCCTGTACATCGGTGGTAAACTCATAGTGTGTCTTATCAAAAAGTGCTGGGGTACTTAGCGTCGTGCGGTCCGGAGGGACAGGTAGTGGTTGAGGGCCTCAAGTGAGTCTGAGTGCAGGTAGCTCAGTCACTACGGTAGGTAGGTAGAGTAGGAGACGCAGGGGAAGAAGAGGACGGGGGTTGGGGAGGGTCGTAGTCAGAAAAGGTTACTCAGTTGAGAAGTGTACTCCACCGATTTCGTGACCTCAAAGTTCTTTCGTATGTATCCTAATTAAAACTGTCATTTCTTAGGCGGACGTTACGTCCTTTGGACCCAAGGTAGGGACCCAGCCCTTCTAGGGGACCTCCTCCCGTACCGTTGGGTGAGGCCATAAGAACTGACTCTTAGGAGTACCTATCTTCTCGGACCGTCCGATGTCAGGTACCCCAACGTTTCTCAGTCTGTGGTGGCTCACTGCGTGTGGTGTGTGTAAGCTTTAAATTATAAAAATATACAAGAAATCAAAAAATTATCTCCACCAACAAGAAGAAACTAATCTTTTCATTGTGTACAAATATTATTATCGCGACGTGTGTCTTGGTGACTTTACTTAGTAGATTTTCTACCGTCAAAAATTTTCTTGCACAAATAAAATACTTAAGGTAATCCACGTGTAGTCCTTTGTTAGTACCTTCAAAATCCCGGGTCTAGAATCGCGACCTCCCAACGGAAACGGAGACACCAAAAGCGCACTTAATCACTAATTCGGAACTCGGTGGTCCTTCCACTTTGGACTCACCCAAGTGGGTGTGTCGGGTGCCTTCTGGACGACACGCAGGACCTCCCACCCATCCAAATTTTCAGAAGCAAGACCCAAAAGAGGGGTTGTGGGCGGGGAGCTTTTCCCGTCGGTCCCGCGGAACCGGACGTCACTGGAGGAAGGTCCTGTGTCTACCCCGATGCCCCGACTCCCCGCGTCACCGGGACCACTCCTCCTCTTTTACGAGGAGCGAGGGGGCCGGGGTCCCCTCCGACCCCTCAAGAACCCCACCCCCACCTCGGCTCGAATCCCCGCGGTCCGACCCCCACGACCATACCCCCATCAGTAACCGACGCCTACCTTCCCTCGGCCCGACCCCGTACATCGATTCCCCTTCTCCTCGATCCCAGCCCCCCGTCACATCGTCCCGGCGGCTGCGCCACCCCATATAGGAGCACCACCTACCCCCACCCCAACCCTTACCAACCCTCTTACCACCCCCCTCGTCCCGACGACGGTTCCACCGGACCCCATCCCCACCCCGACCCACCCCACAGATCCCCGGTTTGACCTCCACACCGGATTTCGTTCTCCGTCTCCGCTCGAACCCGTCACCGGTGCCCTGTCCGCACCGCACCGGACCCCCTCCACCTTCCCCTCGGCCTGATCTCCGCCATACACACGTACCCGCACCGGTCACCTCCCGCACCGCACCGGCCCCGCCTTCCTCTCGCGACGGCCCCCGCACCGGAACGCCCCGCACCGGTACCTTGCCCGCACCGCACCGGACCCCCGCCTTCTTCTCGGGCCGGCCCCCGCACCGGGCCCACCCCCGCACCGGACCCGTCCCTCCACCTCCGACACACGAGGCGCGGCGCGAGGAGCGCGGAGTAGGCTCGGGCGGTCGGGTTTCAGCCAAGCGGCCCCGACTCCGAAGAGGCGCTGAGGCCTCACGAATCTCGAAGCGCCCCGGTCCGTCCTGGCTAGGATTCAGCGGTCCTGCAGATCCTAGCCGGCTGAAGCCCCGAGGACGCTCGCCCCGGCGACATCCACTCCGACGTGGCCCCGTGCCCCGCGACCCGGCCGCCAGGCGTCGCAGCCACGGGCCCACAGGTGTCCCTCGGGCTCAGGCCCTTGCCTCCATGGGGTTGCGGCCGGGGCGTCGGACCCGCACTCCAAGCGAGTCACGCAAACGACGCGCCGGCCCGCCGGGCCGTAGCACCCTGAGGTCGGGGCGCGCGGGCCCGTGGGGGCCCTGAACTGGGCGGCGCCCGACGCCCTCCCTGTTTCCGCGCCCCGCGGGCGCGGCGGGTCCCCTACGTGACCTCTTGAAGCGAGGGACCACGGGGCCCGGAGTAGAAGGCTCTCTCTGCCGCCCTAGGGCTCGACCTCCCCACCCGAGGTCTCGGCAAAAGGAAGGTGAACACCTGCCGCACCACCCCCCTCAGCCGTGGGGTCGGGGGCCCTAGTGTCTGGTCACGACGCGGGTGCAGACTCCTTGAGCCCACTGGACTCGCCTGCCGGTGGTAGACCGACATGACAGAGTCTCGGGCTCGTTACGGGAGGGGGTTGGGGAGGTCCACACCTTTTTCTCGGTTTGGTTGGTTCGTCTGTTTGTTTTGAGAGTTGAGAGAGCCAGTCAACAAAGGGTCGTGACCTGTCGGAACAGCTACTCATCTTCTTATTGAACAAATAAATGAACAATGGGTCCGGCAGACTTAAGCACACAGTGCGCAGCCAGGAGGGCGGCACGAGGGCGCAGAGTGGAGCAAAAGGCACGCACCACAAGAGATGGGACAATAGGGACGGTTCGGGGGCTCAAGACACGCGCGGAAGAGGTCGTCCGTGTCTTTGCAATGGACAAAGTAGGGCGGGGCGGGGGGTTGGGGAAGGATTGTTTGCGAGGAAAAGACACAGGGAGATGGTCCGAAGGAGTTACGTCACATGGCCCCTGGACAACCGACACGGAGGGACAAGACTTGGAACGGGAGACGGGGCGGGGGTGGTAAATCTCAAATTACACTGACAAAGAATGGGTCGTAAGAGTAGAAGTGGGTGGACGGAGCCAGGGGTCTAGTCGGTAAGAGGAGGGTGGTCGGACGACCAGACAGAAAGACGGACTCGAGGACAGAAATTGGATGGAAAATGGACAAAGAGGGACCCGAAAAGGGCGGAGAACAAAACCAAGGAGACCAACGACTAAAAAGAGGACGTAACGGTAGGGAGACAGGTAAAGAAGAGACGGTCAACCAGGGGGTAGTGGACCGTCTGCAGAAATAAAGTCTTACAGTCTTTCACAGTCCTCCTCCACCATCGAAGGGGTCCTGACGACACCTAAGTTCCTAGAGGAACGGACAAGGACCGACACAGACACAAGAGGGACTTCGTCATGGTAGGCATCTGTTCAAGAGACCGACACAACTATGAATATAACTATACTTACAATCCATCGTCAATAGCTCGTGAATGTTCCTCGGTCCATGGGAAGACTCCTTGCATGTACGTCATTATTGAGTGCTTAGGAGGAGCGTAGGGACATTGTAGCTACGTAAGGATCGGGGTAATATGTCTACCTATTTCCCTCCGAACCTCTTCACTTTATGGTCCGGGTCTGGGGGAGAAGAACGGTGTGGTTGAAAACTTGAGTCTGTACCCAACCCTAAACCGAAACCTTTACTCCAGTAATAAACACACAAAATAAATCAGACGTAAAATATTGTCACCTCCCGTATTATCGACATGGACATCTCGGCGCACACCCCTTTTTGACAACAGAGGGCAGGAAGTCTTTCTGCCCCTGTGACGGACCTGACCGGAGGTCAACCAAAAGGACTTCACTCACGGCCGGGGGAACCGATGTCTTCTCGAACTCTTTCGAAGTACGGTTCTGGTAACGGTCGACGAGGCGGGGATATCACTCTCCAGTCAAAGTGACATCGACCGGTCTCGAAGTCCCAGGAACTCGCGAGACACTACGGCACTCAGATCAAACAAAGGTAAAGTGACATGTTAAATTTCGGAACAAGTCTATAAAAGAAACGGAAGGACACTCAACATCCTTTCATAAACAAGAAAACGTCTACGACTTCGTGTCAGAACCCTTTCAAAAGACGAAGCTACCGATCTTCCCTGGAATATAAGGTGTCTACTCCTTTGATACCGGGTCTCTTTATTTTACTGTACAGGTTCCCTCCGTCGACCTGCCATCCCGACCGGGATCTACGGGCTGGACGACCGACGACCAGGTCCTGAGAGATACGGACCGAGATGTCGGGCCACCCCACCGGAGAGTCTCTGGACGACACGCCTCGTCGATGGCGACGGGACGGGGGTGGGGGGGAAAAGACTCGAGTCTCCGTCGTCCTCCTAAGTACCTCCTACTTTAACAGGCACCCGAGAAAAAAAGAAACCAGACTCTCGATTTATAAAATTGTTATAAACGAAGACTCTATGCCTTACCGTATGTACCTTAGTATTTTTGTGTCTTCATATTTAAGTTCACAAAATCTTTCTTCATAAAAAACAAAAGGTCTTGTAGTCCGTCCTTGTGGTCCGTCCTTGGAGACGAAAGATCTCCGTGTAACATGTTAGGTACCGTCAAAGTCTTAGTCATTGACCTTACAACCTAACACAAAAGGTGAACGTCTCTCTCTCCGTAATCATGAGTGTACCAAGGGAAGTAGAGACGTAGAGTCTACTCTGTCCCCACTGCCCCTCGGACAGAGACACAACCGGAACGGGACGGATGGCCAGAGAGGATGACTGGACCCTGAGGGCAGGCACGGGGGGTCAAGGGTCGAAACGAGGGACGACAGACCGAGTGGGGAAAGAGGCCCTCGGAAGCCCCTTGGACCTCCCATGACGGAGGGCTGTCAACGAGTTAGTAAGGTATGGACGGCAAGAACTGTCTTAGGTCGGGACTACGGGAGTCCACATGCAACGTACATTAATTGAAGAGAGACTACAAGGGCTTACTCTACCCACCCAGACACGCAGGGACCCTCTTGACTACTCTGCACAGACACAGGACACCAAACCTACTCCTGACACATTGACTTCTCGTCCAATCCAAGTGTCGAGAGAACGTATCAACTTCCGCAGTTCCAAGTACCGACATCGGGGTATCCGACTCAGTTCCGACTCCAAACTTGTACCCCGACGGACCGAGTTCTCTGGGTGTGCGTACGCAAAGGTCGCACAGAGGAGACTTCGAACATCGAGGGAGGCGTCGTCACAGGAGTCCCGGAAAATGCTCGACCTTCCAAGGACCACGGATCGGCTCCACCCCTATGCTTCGCCACGTACCCCGGAATCCCCCAAAGGCCCGTGGAACAAGTAGAGGGAGGACCTGGTCTCCTCCTTCCCTTGACCGACTGACCCCCTTCGGTCCTCGACGCCGTTCGGGGTCTACCTGTCTCCACCAGGTTTGCACCAACACCGGTAAACGACACCAGCCGTACAGTTGCGAACACCAGTGCTCATTGCGGAGTACGGAGTCGGATACGATCACTAGAAGTCTACAGGATCTGTCTCCTGGCAAGGGAGGGGAGTGATCCTGGAAGTTCCTGGACTAATGAACCGGTCTTTATCGGAGGCGGACAAAGGTGCAGTGGTACCCTCGAAACGTTCGAGTCGCGGCAGTAAAGTCCCTGACCCACGGACTGAGTCCTGTAGAAGAGACCGGTCTAGACTCACCCGGGGGTAAGGCAGAACCCCAAATCGGTACCTCAACTCGAGATTCTCCTGGGACGACAGATTAGACTCTCTCCCTCCCTGGTCGGAAAAGGGAGGGACTAATCGAGGTAATGTCTCTAACCGTCCGACAGGAACCCCTTTTATCGTGCGTCCAGCCTTGACTGATCGGACCTTCCACCGGTACCACCCTCCTTCGGGTGTCCTTCGACCCCAGAAACCAACCGTGGGGCCCGTCCACGTCCCCTGCCTTGGGACTAAAATGAGAGTCTCGTCTCCCCAGCCCTCCGGTCCCTCCTCCATACGAGGACCATCGTCTTGGTCCTAATGTCCGAAAGTCCCTTTAACGACAAGTATATTGTCCTTGTCATTCGTCAGGACAGAACCTCATAGTTTCAATGTGGAGTCAATGTAATTTGTCCCAGTCCGGGACCAGTCAGTGGTGGTGCATGTTCCATATTTCTCTCTCATCCAGCCTCATGATTTTGGTGACTGGACATCCACATCTTTGGACAGGGGAACCCCACAACCCTGAGACACCGAAGTTCTCAAATATACGACCTACGATCCTTGTAGGGATGGGAATCCCTCCGACTGTGTGAAAGACCCCCATCTCCGACCACACACTTTCAGACCCCTGGTATCGTCCACTCCCTAGTTAAACGTCCCTCCCACAATCCCCTCAAGTACTCTCCGGATCCTAGGTCCTTCCTAGGATCCTCCTCCACGATTGGTGTCGGACCCGACTTGTCCTCACGAGTCCAACCCCTTCCCCCACTGTCTCCCTCCGTAAGGTCGGAGACCCCTGTCTTATTCCCCACCCCTCTGTCTCTGTCAAGCCACTACTCCCTGGAAATCTGTTAAGACTCACCGGGGGTCTTAACTCCCCGGGAAGCAAGTAATGACAGTGGCACACGGGCCTTGTCACCAAGACTCAGTGATAGAGGACCCACAAACAATCTTTTCGTTTAAGATCCTGAAAGGGGGCCGTCAGGGGTCTGAGTCTCTGAACCCCCACATACAGACATAAAATTGTGGAAGGTCCACTGAAAGAACGTACGATCGAACTCCTGGTCACGAGATCTTGCATACTTTTTGTCGTCGAGAAGTAACGAGGAAGTTTCTAGGCCCTGGTGTAAAGACGGACCAGTCTAGAGGAAGACCCTAGACGACGGGTGGAAGGCACACAAAGACATGACACATGTGAGCGTGTTGACGGAGCGGGTGGGACGAAGTAAAGTAGGGATGATCACTACCTCTGATAAAGATGTTGTGACGAGGGACTGTACTAAAGAATCACAAAGTTCCAGTAGTCTATTTACCAAGTCCAGGGTTGAGACGACGAACGGGCGACACACTGAAACCCCACCGGAACTGGAGAGACGGAGCCAACGGAAAGACTTGTTACATCTATCACCATGAGTAGAGAAGTGACTCATCAAGTTTGAAAGAACCCATAACCTTAATGGACCCCCAGAAAGCCTTTCTAACTACGGAAGAGAGTGGGGGTTTATCACAATCTAACAAGTCCCCGTCACTTCAACCCTTGGTGTCAGTATCCAACGCACTCCTACCCTCTCAGGTAAGAATGTCCCACGAGTCTTCTCCAGGACCGTGAACAGTCGACCCCCTCCCCTCCGAGCCTACCAAAACACTACCCTACCCCTCTTTCGCCTCGATCACAGCGAACAAGGTACTTATGAACGATCCACAACTCCCGGACAACCAAACCCCGAGAGAACCACCAAGGTAGAATAAGACTCACGTAGAGGTCCAGACTGACTCGTAGGAGGTCCGTCCTGACGTCTCCAGAACGCACTCGTCTCGTGTGTCCGGGGGTGGGGGTCGGACGGAAGGGTCGTGGCCGTGGCAGAAGGTAGGAGACACGTCTTCTTGAACTAAAAAACCTTATATTGGTCTAAGATTTGAGTACTTCCGCGTCACGAAAGGTCATTCTTACGAGGGACGGGGGCTGGGGCCCCAAGACTGGGACGGGATTAGACAGTAAACATGGATCTATGGACAAAAGTCTGCGTGGTTTGTGGAAGTCTCAACCAGAAATGTGGACTTGTGTGGTTTGTAGAGGTAAAGACAGAAATGTGGACTCGACAGAAGAGACTAGATTTACAGTATAATATTTAACGCATAAAGACTGTCAATGAATTTATTGTATACTGGAAAAACGTATGACACGAGGCAGTGTGTATAAGAAAGTTGGAAGTAAGCAACAATTAAGTTATTGACAACTACCCGCAGACGAAACGTAGCTCGGACTCGACTACTAAAATAGGGGAGAAAGGACACCGTCTTGTGCGTATGGATAGTGGTACATCTTCCGCAAAGAAATCCAAAGCCAAATATCGACGTCGGACGAGATATGGAAAACCACTACATTAGTGGGGTGAACGTTATTATCTTGTAGACTTCCTGTAAAAAGTACAACTGAGG
The DNA here is from genome assembly GCA_006410555.1 of Capra ibex. Lineage (NCBI taxonomy): Eukaryota > Metazoa > Chordata > Mammalia > Artiodactyla > Bovidae > Capra > Capra ibex. The sequence continues at coordinate 41,304,562 of SJYO01048061.1, read as the reverse complement.
TACCCGGAAGAAACTTGGGACGACTCTAATTAATTTAGTTTGGGGTACGTCGTTAATAGGATTTTATAGGGGTGGTCAATAATTTTAGGTCAAACGGACCCCGACCTCTGGTATCAATCATGAGAGTCCTACTTTAGGTGGTAGGTCACATTCCAGACACCCAAAGAACAAAGAAAGTCAGATCTCAGGCAGGATCACCAAACCAGTTTAGTTAATTTCTTTGTTTATCTTAAGTATAGAGTCCAAATACTAAACAAGACAGAGACACCTTTTCAATCTAAGACAAAAACCAAAACAAAAAACGACACGTCCCATATATCCTTCGACTACAAATGAGAAATCTAACCGGCCTTATGTAAATTTAGACACAACTTTTATCTTTATTAACTAAGTGAGGTAAACAAGGCGACGGGCTCCTGATTCACTTGTAGATGGTGATCCCTTTGAAAACACACCGGCCGTGTGTTCACCGAGTCATAATACCATTTCTGATCGGAGGTAACACACCGGAATTGTAATAGTGACCACAATGGGTGCTCGACTTATCGGAAATCTTTATGTCCGGAAGTGTCCTTAACGGGACCGAATTTACAAGGTACCTAGGAAGACTTTATTGTAGGGGGTGGGGGAGTAAACTTTGTTATTTCCTCCTCCCTTATATACTTATAGATGTCGAAGTTAATATAAGTTTTCCTAATCTAAAAATTTTACTCTTTTCAATTTTGACATAAAATTAAAAATTTTACACTCCAATTCTTTATTGGGCCTTTTGTGACCCTTTTCAGTTGTCACAAGAAATTTTACCAGACAAGATTCTAGAGGGTCCGGACGAAAGAGAGGGAAACTGAAAAGACTTTGTTTGGATTTGAGGGGTCTCACCTAACTCACCGGGCAGAATGACTTCTCGGACGAACAAAATAGCTCAGCTCAGGTCGAGACCGCAATCTAGAGGGGAGACGCAGGAGTCCGGAGAGACGGTCCTGGCACCACAGGGCGTGAAGGGTCTTTTCGCACCCCCTGAAGTGGCAATACCGGGTCGAGGTCAAGAACCGTCACTGGAGACCCCCCACACACACACACACAGATCCCACCCCGGGTGTGTGCCCGATACGACTCAGTCACATAGGAACATGGATTCAGTCCAACTCTGCGGACCGTAGCGACTCTTTACTTCGACACCTTAAGACTTATTCCTTTCACCGTCGAAGAAGACTCCTAAGTAAAAACCTACTTTTCGGTACCGTTCCACACTCCTTCTTCTGACTGAACATTTGAACGTCGAACACCTTAGAGCTACTGACTACCCTAAGACAAGCATAAAAAAGAAGCAAAGAATTGGAGTTCCGTACACGTCAGGATAGAGGGACTGGTCCCGAACTTGGGCACGGGGGACATGGCCTTCACGTCTCGGAATTGGTGCCCCGGTGGTCCCTTCAGTTAAACATAGAAGTCATCAACAGGAGTGGGGTTTGTAAGACGAGTCCCAACTCGGCGGACACAGGTCAACGTCGAGAACTTTCCGGTACACGGGCCGTCTCACAGAACGCGAGTACCTACTACTGCCACGAGTAACTCCACCTTCCTGCCCGGTGAGGATTTGCGTCGGTACCAAGGTCGGTGTCCCTCCGGGAAGGGTCAAAGGTGATTAGGAAGGGACGTCGGAGTGGCAGGGAGGATCTAGAGACACGACCCACCCTCCCACCACCATATCCCACTGGAAGAGGCCCGAGAGAAAGTCCGATCCGAGAAGACGGTGGCCCCTACCCCTCGGGACCTCTTCCCACCTCTACGAGATAGACAGATACGACAGGAGGGGACGACACCCAACCCCGAAGGACACCGAGCTGACTTTTAATCCTCTTTTATGAGTCCGAATCTCTTGTGCCATCTACAAGAAAGACTAGGGGAACATCCTCCTTCGTCCCAAAGAGAGGCCAAAAGGACCAGACAAGGATGAGACTGGGAGTAGGTTCCACGAGTGGGACTCACCCACGAGTGGCCTTCGGAAGTGTGCTCCGTCCCTACGCGCGTACAGGACCGTAAAGTTCCGACCGTCACCCACCCAGTCTCACGTGTCGCAGGGACGGCGGCGGACTTCCATACTCAGACGCCGTGGGACTGTATGGTCGTGCAGGTTCCCCCAAATAGTGTGACTAAAGGACCCCCGACAAAGGTTTGGACGACTCTAATTAATTTAGTTTGGGGTACGGTGTCAATAAGACTTCGTTTTACCGAATAATTTAAGACCACGTACGACCTAATGACTTAAACATAACAGGGTCATCTGTTAATGTCAAAACGAACAAAAGAGGAGATCCTGAAATTATCGGACAAAAATAAAAACACCCACTTATGTTGGTTAGAGAGGACCAAAAAGAAAGGACGACCCTACTCAGCAGAGATTCCTTCCTCCTTTACGGTAACAGTCGTCTGTCGTGACAAAGATCCGAAAGGACCTTTCAGCCAAGGCATCTTCGTCCAGAATAAGAGGTGTGTCACGTAGACAAAAAGAGACCGACCCTTAAAAAGTTCTTCAGAAACACAGTCAACCTTGTGAGTAGAAGACTCTACTTCTATCACCGATAGACACGTCTAGTCAGGTCCTCTTTGTCTTCCAACCGAGTCATCCTCCCAAAGACCAGGGAACAGGGGGTCTGGGCCCCGTCGGTGAAGAGACACACACGAACGTCCAGTCGACTTCTCTGGACCCTTCGTGAAACCAAACGTAATAACTCTCTCCTAACTTTGTTTTGTTTCGTTTTGTGACTAGAGTACTCACCATATCAAGAAATACATACAGCGAAGGGATCACCGAGTCGCCATTTCTTAGGTTGATACCTACGTCTCTTACGCCCAAGCTAGGGACCCAGCCTTTCTAGGGGACCTCTTCCTTTACCCTTGGGTGAGGACGTAAGAACGGACCTCTAAGGGTACCTGTCTCCTCGGACCGCCCGATGTCAGGCACCCCACTGGTTCTCAGCCTGTGCGGGCTCGTGGACTCGTGTGCCCGTCCGTGTGTGCAAAGAAAGTTTGTCGCCTCAAAGAAAATACACTGACAAAGATCTCTACCGATCGGTACGTATTTTGTCGTCTCAAAGAAAATACACTGACAAAGATCTCTACCGATCGGTACGTATAAGGCGTACGGACCAGTCACTGAGAAAGAAAAGGAACATGTCTGAGTACCGACGTCAGTCGAACCTGGTGTAAAGAGTACCAGAAATTCTACCTTTCCATAAAAAGGGTAACCCTCCTCGGATGTCGAAAGTGGAGTCTTCTCTCCCTTGAAGTCTGGGCGTAGTCCTAGGCAAACGATTCCCGAGTCCTCCACTAGACGCACCAACGACCAGAGTCCCGTCGCCGAGACAACGAAAGCCTCACGTCTCCGGGAACACATGAGTCACGACGGAGCCGGTCTTCATCTCCCTCTACCCCTTCACCACCGGATCCAGAGTCTTGGACGACGAAGGGACACGTCCACCGGTGCGGGCAGACGACCACAGATGTGTCCTTGAGTCTGTGAAGACCGTGGACAGGACCCGACTTGGACGGAGACAGTCAGTGCTCCAAACGTGCCAGTCCTTCCAGAGACATTTTATGGGTCTAGGACCACGACCTAACATGCGTTCTGAGTCGACACCACACATCCACCAAAAGAAATCGACCTCACTGAAACCATGCTCAGTTGTAGACTGTGTGTCCTCCGTTCTCAACCGTCTTTTCTCACCCCTAAACTCTCAAGTTAGTCATACCTTAACATAAGAAGCCCTCAAAACGTAAGAACCATTAGAAATTCTAAAAAAATTTTTCGACTTTAATAACATCTGAGTGTACGTATCATATTACGTCGCTATAAATATACTACACCTATTGTAGTACCGAGCCTACAACTGTGACTACACGCACGTGCGTACGAGTCAACGAAATCAGTACAAAGTGAGAAACGCTGGGATACCTGATATGGGACAGTCCGAGGAGACAGGCACCTTAAGAGGTTTGTTCTTATGACCTCACCCAACGGTACGGGAAGAGATCCCCTAGAAGGGTTGGGTTCCTAGCTTAGGTGTAGAGAACGCAGAAGACGTAACCGTTCGTCTCAGAAATGGGTGACTCGGTGCACCCTTCGGACAACTGGAACGATGCACTTCTATTTATCGAAGAGGTAGTGGTTTTTCCAAGAAACACAACAGGAAAATATAGGTGTGGGTGAAGGGAGTACGGGGATGAGGAAGAAAACGGAGATCGTTGGTGATTAAAAAGGACGGATATTAAAATAAAAGTTTTTACAATATTTTAACCTTAGTATGACATACAATCCATAACGAAAAGAATGAGTTGTGTGACGAGACTTCTACTATGATGAGGAAGTAATCTATACACACCGAACGTTTATACAAGATTCAAACTATTTCAGATTAAATAACCAACAAAAAGGAAAAAATACCTAATAGGAAAACCACAGTTCAGACGGATCGGGATCCAGAACTTCTAAAAAGAAGATCACAAAAAATTCAAAATATCAAAATGTAAATTCAGTTACTGAGTAAACTCAACCGAAAGTATATTCCACACTCTACATCCAACACAAAAAAAACACTCTAAAAACAAACAAACACCAAAAACGGACATCTACAGATTAACGAGATCGGGGGAAAAAAAACAATCTTTCCGATACGGAAAAGATAAGTCACTAAAAACGTAAAAATAGTTTTTAATCAACCCGTATAAACACATCCAGACAAAGATTCAAGAGGAAAGACAACGTAACTCACTACACAGAGTCGGTTGTAGTGTCAGAACTAATGATATCGAAACTCATAACTTTAACCCACCTGGTTAAGTAGGGTCGAATAAGAAAAAGTTGTAACAAAATCGATAAGATCAAGGAAAACGAGAGTATATTTAAAAACTTACTAGAGTATAGACGATCTTAAACCCCTCTTGACCGTAGAAATGATAAAACTTAGAAGGTCAGAAGGTAAAAAAAGTAGTCATAACACGTCAAAATTCGTATATTAAAGACAAGTACAAACGTATCTAAAGTGAAAACTTGTGAGCATTTACCATAACACAAAAAATAAAGTTACGGGTACACAAGTAACGATACATCTTTATGTCATTTTTTTTTAACACAAACACAAATTGAGCACAAGATATTGGAACATCTCGAGTAACTAAAACCAAGATCCCAAAAAAACACACCTAAGGAATCCTGAAGGATACACCTATTAATACAGTAGACGTTTATCCCTACTAAATTAAAGAAAGAAAGATTTGACATGTGGAAAGTACATGAAGAGAACGTAATAACTTGACCGATCTTGAAGAACGTGACAACTTATTCTCACACTCTCGTTTACAGGAACGGAGAAAGACTAGAATCTCCCGTAGGACAGAAAAGTGTTAATTCACATTACAATCGACATCCAGCAACCGTCTATACGGAATAGTTCAACTCCTTTAACTCGAGAAGAAAAAAAAATTTGCTACTGACTTGAAATAGTTCACAAAAAGAGGTAGTCAACTCTACTAATACTAAAAAATCGGACAATTATATTACTTAATATAACTAATTATAAAGTTTATAACCTGGTCACCTAAGGACTTTATTTGGGTTTACCTTGGGTGAACTAGCACACACATTAATAAAAATATATAACGATAGGTTGACTTGACTTGACTAGGGACCTCTTCCTTTACCGTTGGGTGAGGTCATAAGGACGGACCTTTTAGGGTACCTACCTCCTCGGACCACCCGACGGTAGGTACCCCGACGTCTCTCACTCTGTGTTGACTCGTTGAAGTGAGTGAGGTGAGTGAGTATAAGCGAATCCAAAATAATTCGCAAGAATACAGATATAAGTACTCTCTAGAACCAGACATCAACCTAAAAACAAACAAACCAAAACAATCACAACATCCCATGATAGAAATAGATTAAAACCATAGTCCCATTATGATCGAAGTATGTTACAGATTAGTGTCTTTTACGGAAAGTAAAGGACCCATTGATTCCTACGTTAATCACAATTAAGAAAAAATTTGTAAACCATCTTAAGAAGTCACTCTAAAGAAGAATCAAAACTTTACTGTTTAAGTCAAAGGTATTACCAATTACAGACAACTTCAATAGATAAAGTATGACATAATCTACACCATCAAAAACAAAAAACTCGTGCACTTGGTAAAAGAGATTCAACAGGTTAAAAAACACACAGCTCAACAAGTATCATGAGAGAATGATAGAAAAAAAAAGAAAAGAATGATAGAAAAACTACAGACGTCCCTCCCATCACAATAGAGTAGAGTAAGGATTATAACCATATAACAAAGAAGATAGAAAAAAAAAGGGAACCAGTTAGAACAATCCTTCAAATAACTGAAATAATTAGAAAATTTTCTCGATCGAGAATCAAAATGACTAAAAACGATACATAGACGAAAGAAAAGATAGACGAGAATGGAAACAATGACTATAAAGAAAGGAAAACGAACAAAACCCAAATAAAACAGAAAAAGGATGCAAGAACTTCACCCTTAAATCTGATGACTAAACTCATGAAAGAATAAAAGAATACATAAATAAATTACGACATTAAAAAGGAGTCTCGTGACGAAATCGAGACAGGACATTTAAAACTATACAGTGTAAATTAAAAATAAAAATAAGTCAATTTACAGAAAAATTTTAAGGAGAGATCTGAAGGAGAAACTGGACACCCAATAAAAAAATTAATTAATTAATTAATTAAAATGAAATGTTATAACATAACCAAAACGGTATGTAACTGAACTTAGGTGGTACTCACATGTACACAAGGGGTAGGACTTGGGGGGAGGGTGGAGGGAGGAGTAGGGTAGGGAGACAAGTAGGGTCACATGGTCGGGGCTCGTGGGACATAGTATGTAGTTTGGACCCAACCGTTAAACAAAATGTATACTATTAAATGTACAAAGTCACGGTAAGAGGGTTTAGTAGGGCGGGAGCGGGAGAGGGTGTCTCAGGTTTTCTGACAAGTCATGTAGACACAGAGAAAACGACAGAGCTTATGTCCCAATAGCAATGGAAGAAAGATTTAAGGTGTATATACACAATCATATGACATAACCACAAAAGGAAAGACCAAATGGAGTGAGACATATTATCCGAGGTCAAAGTAGGTGGAGTAATCTTGACTAAGTTTACATAAGAATAATTACCGACTCATTATAAGGTGTCACATATACATACTGAACACCCAATAAATTTTCATACAAATCAAAGGTCTACAAACCTTTTAAAGGAGTGTAGACAATATCTAAAAGTCAAATAAGGGAATACCAACCTCTTACGTAAGACATACTAAAGTCAATTCGCAAAAACTTCAACCAAAATATCGGACCCTATAACAGACAGAACTAGATACAAGGCACACGATACTCCTCTTATATAAGACGACAACATCCCACCTCACATGACACGGAAAGATTAGGACAACAACTACGAAAATTAGGACTTTACCTCATAAAACAAAATTTATAAAAAACCACTTTTATTCCTCTGACTTTTAGGTATTATTAGGTATAACAATTAAATCCCGTTGAAACTGTTGGTAGGTTCCCCTCCCATCTCAAATATAAGAGATAACCTTTACACCCATGGTCTCCCGGTAAAGTAATGTGACAACACAATCCTAATCTTTCTGACTGCTTTTGGCAGGATTTAGAGTTAGTTTTAATCTCCAGTCCATCGACCTCCACGACTGGTCCTGACCTCCATAAAGTTCTAACCAACCCAAAGAAGAACAACTAATCAAAAATAATCAATTGATTGAGTGACGAATGATTCATAAGTCAGAAATTAGTCTAGATCTCGTCTCACTACCCAATAACTATATTTCGATATAAAAATTAGATAAGACTTTTTGTACAACTCATTAAGGAGACAAGGTCTGCACCACGATCGAGAACTCTTATATTTTTAATTGATCTCTCTGTACCTGAGTTCATAAAAAATAAGAGGGTGTCTTCTTTTGGATCTTTAGAGTTACCGAAGGTATTTCTGACTAACGACCCTTTGGCTTCTCATTTAATTTAAAACTTCTAACAAAATCAAAGTCTACTGTGTTGAATTTAAACTCTTTGTTACAATTCACACGGTACGCCTCTTCGACAAAAATAGGGCACCAACATCTCAGTGTAAGTCAATTTTTGGACCGGGAAGAACGTCCAGAGGGCTCACGGTGCGTGACTTCATCCACGTCCCTCAGACCTAAACGAGTTGGGGCCGACATGTAAAAGAAAGAAGTCAGACTAACAATTTTTTATCTCCGGTTCATATTTAAAGTATGAAATGTAGGTAAAAATACACAACAAAGAATTCTTTATCTTCGAAGGTACATATCATTTTTTTATCTTCGAAGGTACATATCAATATCATTGTATCGATATATTTCTTATAGATGTATTCACGACAACCTAAATTCATGTTTGTCTAGACCATAGTCACAGTTATGACTGCAATGGAGTGCAGCAACACATTTGTGTGGCAATCAAATTGGACAAATTGGTCCATGTCAATGTCTTCCCGTCGTTTCTGGAATGAGATAATGTACATTGTGTCGTGCTTCACTCTTTTACGTCAATTTATTTAGTGTCACCAACGAGAGGAAAAGGGATACCGTAGCATCAAAAGGAGATCGTAGAGAAAAAGTCTAGTGTTTTCGTGCAATAAAGGGTCTTTTGGTGAACGAAACTAATTACCCCGGTCCGGTCAGGTTCCTGTCTCATTCGTGTACCCTTGGACCGAACTAGGGACCTCTTCCAGGACAGAAGAAAGAGAGAGGAACATCGAGAAATTAAAGTAATGGCACAAAGGACCATTCAGCGATTCCTTCGAGGTTCATAGATTTATTTACCATCCACTAACCAACTACTCGATAATTACCAACTCTTATTATCCGAGTTTGAAATAAAAAATAGTACAGTAATTTCTTGTAGGAGAAAGAAGGATCATATTTTTCTTTCACCCTTTACGAGATGAACTGACGAAAATAAGAAGGAGACAATTAGCGTCACACCACCCTACCTGAGACGAAACGACGGGACTAAGTGACAACGAAAATTGACACTATAGTTCAAGAATCTCTATAAACCTTCTTTCTGTAGTTTACGGGAATGTTGTCGAACCCGCGCGTAGGTAACCAGACCGACCGTGCCACTCGGAATCTGTTTAGTCCACTGAAGAACCTCGGAGCAACAAGGGGACAGACACGTCACTTAGACCCACTACTATTCCCTGGGGGAGGAGGGATGAATCAGAGTCTACAAAGGCAACAGTAGAGATCAGACGCTCGAGGTCCCCTCACTCTCGACAACCCGTCCTTGTCTCTGCGTCTCTTGCCTGAACACCCGGGTCGTCCCCCTCCTCTTCCTCCCTACTTACCTCTCTCACCGTGACTGCATACGGGTGCACATTTTGTCTGTCCGTCACCCTTCGACGACCCATCGTATCCTTCGGGTCGGACCACGAGGCACTATTGGATCTCCCCACCCGACCCCTCCTCCACCCCCGTCCTCCAAGTTCTCCCTCCCCTGTATTCATACGAATACTGACTAAGTACAACAACATGCCGTCTACGGTTGCGTTATAACATTTCGTTAATAGGAGACTAATTTTTATTTTTACTTTTCTCTTGCTTAACTGGCATGTGGACTTTGATTGTGTTGTGACAATTAGCTAATATTAGGCGTCTTTTATTTTTAATTTGTTTCCCTACCCAACTGCCGTGTCGTTTCGGTCGTCGGAGTGAACGAAGACAAAATTTGTCGAAACACTTCATATGAACCGTATATATGCCAACACTAGTAGGTCTCAGTGACGTGTCTGTCCCCTGTCACGCCAAGGTCCTTCAGTGGACTAAATAGATTCTGTATGACACATATGTGGGTCGCATGTGTGTGATGATACATATTTTAGCTATTGGTTGTTCCTGATGACACATCGTCCGTCTTAGTATGAGTTGTAAAACATTATTGGACATACATTCCCTTTTCTTAGACCTTTTCTCATCCATATAAACACATATACCTTAGTGAAACGAGACGTGAACTTGTGTTGACAACAACAAGTCAACGAGTCAGCACAGGCTGAGAAACGACACTGGGGCACCTGACGTCGTATGGTCCGAAGGGACAGGGAGTGACAGAACGTCTAAAACGAGGTAACTCAACTACTACGGTAGGTTCGTAGAGTAGGAGACAGTAGGGGGAAGAGGAGGACGGAAGTCAGAAAGGGTTGCAGTCCCAGAAAAGGTCACTCAGTCGAGAAGCGTAGTCCACCGGTTTCATAACCTCGAAGTCGAAGTCGTAGTCAGGAAGGTTACTTACAAGTCCCAACTAAAGGAAATCCTAACTGACCAAACTAGTTGTACTAACATACAGTTAATTTTTATATATATATATTAACTATATGGAATGGAGAGTAGGTAAATTTCACTCCTTAACAAAAATCATATAAATCTTAGTACGGTCAGTAGTAACGTCAGTCAAACTCTTGTGTTCTTCTTTAGGAGTACGGGTGATTGTCAGTGAGGAGAAAAGGGGGGTTTGGGGGTTATCAAACACGATAATCGTGGTGATTTATTACTGAATATAGACTACCGAATTCGAGGATTTTTCTCTCACCTTTTTCAACCGAATTTCGAGTTGTAAGTCTTTTGACTCTAGTACCGTAGACCAGGATAGTGAAGTACCGTTCATCTACCCCTTTGTCACCTTTGTTACCGACTGAAATAAAAAGACCCGAGGTTTTAGTGACGTCTACCACTAACGTCGGTACTTTAATTTTCTACGAATGAGGAACCTTCCTTTCAATACTGGTTGGATCTGTCGTATAACTTTTCGTCTCTGTAATGAAACGGTTGTTCCCAGGTAGATCATTCCGATACCAAAAAGGTCACCAGTACATACCTACACTCTCAACCTGATATTTCTTTCGACTCGCGACTTCTTAACTACGAAAACTTGACACAACGACCTGTTGTGAGAACTCTCAGGGAACCTGTCGTTCCTCTAGGTTGGTCAGGTAGGATTTCCTCTAGTCAGGACCCACAAGTAACCTTCCTGACTACAATTTCGCTTTTGAGGTTATGAAACCGGTGGACTACGTTTCTCGACTGAGTAAACTTTTCTGGGACTACGACCCTTTCTAACTCCCGTCCTCCTCTTCCCCTGCTGTCTCCTACTCTACCAACCTACCGTAGTGACTGAGCTACCTGTACCCAAACCCACCTGAGGCCCTCAACCACTACCTGTCCCTCCGGACCGCACGACGCCAAGTACCCCAGTGTTTCTCAACCTGTGCTGACTCGCTGACTTGATCTGATTCGAGGAAAATCTCTTACTTCGACTATAATCGGTATAAATTATGTGTATAAGTTATAAAGAGATTATTTAATTGGTACAAGATTATACATAAACTTTATTATCTACTAAACCAAGTTATAGAATTAAAATTACCGACTAATCGACTTTAAAAAGGAATAATTTAAGAGACTGTTTCCTCGTAAGGGGGGGGGGGGGGGGGTATTAAGGAACCTTACAGAGACCTTCGAGAATATCTTCTGAAAGTTAAAGGGAACTCCTTTACGATCTCCAGCACCCGACGTCTTAGTCGGTCAGAACCAGGCTCAGGGGGACGAAGGAGTGGACGGCGGGTCCTACCCCTGGACGATGGGACCTGAGAAGACTCTTAAGGCTCTCCGAGACGTCTCCTCACGTATCGTGTCGACGACCGCAAATCCTCCTCGACTTCCGAGGCCCTACCACGCGAGTATAAGGAGTACTCATGGAACATATCAGACCGTCGGTCATTTACGGACTCACTTTCCGCCACAACTTTAATAAGTGGATGAACACCTTTTGAGGAGACACCCGAAAAGAAGGGACATTCTCCTTAGGACGGAACACTTCCTCAGGTCCGACCCACTGCACGGTGGACAGAGATCCTAGGACGGACTCCGAGAATCTCCGTCCGTCGAAGGAGGGACGGGAGACACCCTTCTACTCAAATCACGCCGAAGTCACGACACTAAACTACCAGGACAGACATAGAAAGGAATTCGACATAGGGAATGAAACAGTTTTGGAAGTAAAGATCAATAGACCCCACGATGACGATGACGATTCAGTGAAGTCAGCACAGGCTGAGACACGCTGGGGCATCTGTCGTCTGGTGGTCCGAGGGGGCAGGGACCCTAAGAGGTCCGTTCTTGTGACCTCACCCAACGGTAAAGGAAGAGGTTACGTACTTTCACTTTTCACTTTCAGTTCAGCGAGTCAGCACAGGCTGAGAATCGCTGGGATACCTGACGTCGGGTGGTCCGAGGAGTAAGGTACCCTAAAAGGTCCGTTCTCATGACCTCACCCCACGATGATTACCCCAATTTAAATCAAACGACACGTCCAAACTCTACATAATCTTTTGAGTGACACGGCAACACGAAACAATGTGTCCAGGTAATTTATTCCGGATCAGGTAGGTTTGTTTTGACTACTCTGGGGGCCCCCACCCCGCCCATGGTGCCACTGACAGGTCCGTAACGAGAGACACGACCGTCCCACCACCTCCACGACCCCCCAACACCTCACCTCGTCCCCCCTCCTTCCCTCGAGTGTCTCGTCCACAATGATATAACGATGTAAACTCTAATCCCACACACCTCGAAGAGTTCTTTCTGTAGATGGGTGTATCCAAAGAATGAGTACCATTGAACGCTCGTTTCCATCTCGTTCTCAGGATGGACGTGCGTGCTGAAGGATCACTATTCCAATTTCGGAAAAAGACTCAAAGATAAAGGCCATAGGACATTCCGAGAGAGACAGAATGATCTAGATTTAGAGAAGTAGAGTAAAAGGCAATACACGTACAACTCTAACAAAATCGGAGTTGTCTCCCGGCTCACAAAGTTTTTAGTCTATTTAACTTGTATGTAAAAGTTGATATTTAGTTGATATTACTTATGCCTAAAAGAAGTCCCGTCTGTACTAAGAAGAGACACCTTTTACGGTGGCCTCGTTTGGTCCTACTTCCGTCTTGACCCTTGTTACCTGGCTCTCAGGAGCGAGGCATTCGAATCACGAGTCTTGATAAAGACGCACCTTTCAAAAGTCTCTAGTTTAGTTCGGAAAATGACGAAACGGCACAAGAGGTGACCGACCACCACCGGAATGGAAGCCACGTGGACCCGACTCCTTCCTTCTCTCCCCTGGGTGTACAGGAGAGGTGCGACCCCGACCCTTAAACCTCGTAAACAAGTTTAGGACCAAAACGGGACTCAAACACACTAAAAATTCTACTAGTACACACACAGGAGACTTTACCCCGATGGACCCAAAACGTACAGAATCAAGCCAGGGACGTATTTCGTCACTCGTCTGTAATCGTGAGGGTGGGAAACTTCCTCTGATTGAACCCCTCCAATCCATTGAACAATTTTCAGTGGGTCTTTTCGATTAAAGGAAGGGTCCTGATAGTACTCTTCAATGTGTCCCACGATTCACTCCTCAGTGACCGTTGAAGAAAAAAATTTATAATGTTTAGTAAGTCTAAAAAAAAATTTCGGTATTGGACACCGTACACCCTAGATTAAAGGCGCTGATCCCAAGTTCGGACATGTGGGGGTACGACCTTCCGCCTCAGGATTGGTGACCAGGTGGACTCACCAGGAGTAGGTCAAAATAATTAATTGTATATAGTTCAAGGGTGTATCGGGTTCATTTGGAAATTGTCAGGTGGATACTCAGAGACTGTTTCTAATGTCCTAAAGTCTTTCTAAGGAAAAGAAGACTACCTTACTGCACTCTGTACACTAAATATTACCAAATGTTTTACCTCTGATGAATAAATCATTTGTGTCTACATGTAATTAAATTAAATTAAAAAATTTTTGATCGGCTAGTTGTTTGTTACGACACTATCAAAGTCCACTTGTCCCTTCCCTGAGTCAGTATGTATACGTACATAGGTAAGGGGTTTGACGGGAGGGTCGGTCCGACGGTGCATCGTAGCTCGTCAAAGGACACGACTCGCCATCCAGGAACCACCAACACACACACAATAGTCGCGAACCAACAGCGGCTGAGGACCACTGGGGTGCCTGACATCGGGCGGTCGTAGGAGACAGGTACGTTAAAAGGTCCGTTCTTATGACCTCACCCAACGCCAAAGGAAGAGGTCTCCTAAAAAGGCTGGATCCCTAGCTTGGACACATAACCCAGAGGACGTGACCGTCCACCTAGGAAGTGGTGACGTGAGGGATTCTTTCGGGGGTTTCTTTCTTTCCGTACATCATTAAAACTCTCAATTTAATATAAGTAATAACAAAAATTTAGTAGAGTTTATTACTGATCGACGAAGAAATAAGTACCGTTCATGACTGTCGGACATACTCACCGACTAACACTTATCCATAGACCCGAGACACGAGGGACTCTTACTGAGTAAAACTCTTTAGTCTCAATTTGAGTAAACCCACAACTTTAAGGTATGTCTTTTAGGAGACCCTCCTTAAAAACCAAGATGGACTTGGGTTCATTAGTCTGACGAAAACAAGACTTTGGGTTCGGTGCGTCGACCTCTCTTGGGTCGGGACAACTGACCCAGTCTCCACCCAGGTCGGCAGTCGTAGGTGTGCGGACGGCGGACCAGGATTCGTTCGCGGGCTGTGTCGCCCTTTCGCCCCTTTTACGGCGTGACGGTTCTAATGGTGAAAGAACGACAACAACAGTCAAACCCAAAAAGACTTCATATATAAATTGAACAACTAAAAAAAAGAGAGACTACACATTAACAACAATGTGTAATTGAATTACGGTCCGGCGTCGTGTTTGGATGTTTAGTGTGACCACCCAAAAACACAAGGCGTGTCCTGTTTCAAGTTTCGAGACTATTAAAGTACCAGACTTGAGACGGCACCTCGGTGGTCCTGGATCTTATTTAAGTAGGGATGACACACACCATGTTGGGACCACCACCGGAAAACTTCTGGACCTTTCCATCCTACCCGGGGCTGACGGCAAAAAATTTACGTTATCGAGAAAACAATAGAATTACCTCTAACCTCAATTTCCTTTTGGGTAATAAAAACAAGACTCAGATTTCAGTTCACCACCGTACATGGTTTTCACTCCCTACGAAATGACGATGTCCTAAACTCACCTGTATACTCAACAAGGGACCTCTTCCCGTACCGATGACCGAGGTCATAAGAACGGACCTCTTAAGGTGTTTGTCTCCTTGGACCTCCCCATGTCGGGTACCCTAACGTTTCTTAGTCTATACCGAATCGTTAGTTGTGAAAAAAAAAAAAAAAATTACTCAAAAAGGTGGTCCTTCTCGAGTATTAAAAGTCCCGTCCACGACCCTCAGTCAGAAAACTTTTCACGCAAGCAAAATGTAACGTAAAACGAAGAGGCCCCTGGATGAGACATTAACACAAGTAATAGTTAGACCCGTAAGAGGGGCAAATACATTACATCATATTCGGAAAGGATTGTTACGTCTGGTCCCGTGGAGTGACACTACACACAAACACCGTGATTCATCCACGATCAAACACACTGGTTTCTAATATGGTATTTACGAAAACAAACATTGACAAGGGTCTCACGGACTATCCGTGATTTATCATTTTAAAATAACGAAACGAAATACTTTCTAAAAAAAGTATTCCCTAAAATAAATAACCGTTGCAAGACAACACACATACTAAAAAGATCCCCGGACATTAAATCTAAAAAGACTGAGTTCCGATATTAAATAAGATTTCGATGAACTTTTAGGTAAGACATTCTTTATTTGGTCACGTCTCTTAACTTTCTGACTCTAAACTTTCTTGGTTTAAAGTCAATCGCGAACCTAAAATGGAGACTTTCCTCAAGGAAGAAATTAAAACTCAGGTGGTCATCGGGTAATAAAAACTGTAGCACTAATAACTGTCAAGACGTATAGATCAGAAACTTATACAAGAGTAAAACGTTTAGACGAGGAACTTTCTTTTCGGTACTGTTTGGATCTGTCACGTAATTTTTCGTCTCTGTAGTGAAACGACTGTTTCCAGGTAGATCAATTTCGATACAAAAAAGGTCACCAGCACATACCTACACTCTCAACCTGATATTTCTTTCGACTCGTGACTTCTTAACTACGAAAATTTGACACCACAACCTCTTCTGAGAACTCTTAGGGAACCTGACGTTCCTCTAGATTGGTCAGTTAGGATTTCCTTTAGTTGGGACTTATAAGTAACCTTCCTGATTACGACTTCGACTTCGAGAGTATGAAACCGATGCACTACACTTCTCGGTCGAGTAACCTTTTCTGGGACTTCGACCCTTTCTAACTCCCGTTCTCCTCTTCCTCCGTTGTCTTACTCTACCAACCTACCGTAATAGCTGTGTTACCTGTACTCACACTCGTCCGAGACCCTCTACCACTTCCAGTCCCTTCGGACTGGACGACGACAGGTACCTCACCGTTTCTCAGTCTGTACTGACTCGTTGACTTGTTGTTTTTGTTGCGCTCAGTAAACAGAAGTGTGTGTTTCGTAACGTAAAATTGCCAACGAACTCCGTAAAAAAACTTCCAGAAATTAATAACTTTAAATTATCAAAGAAGGTCTCTCCGTCTGGACTATACTCTCTCTCTCTCTCTCTCTCTGTTTCCTGTACGAACCAAAATCTCTTAGTAGAGTATACCCCGACCGTTCTCGTGTCAGACATCCGTCGACCGGTCCGACCTCTAAGGTCGGTCTCAGCTACAACGTTAGAACGTGGTTTCCGTCAGACCTCCGACCTAGGGAAGGACGAACCCCCTGGAGTTAGAACATTCCGGTAGATGACTAACGTGTTCCGGGTGGATGGAATACCTCCCAGTAGACGAACGGAGTCTCAGAGGACTAAAGTGACAATTAGTGTAATTTCACACGAAAGTCCCGTTGTAGATCTGATCACGAACTGGTTTATTGATTGTGGTACCGGGGTACTTCACCTGTGTACTGCATTGGTAGTGGTGGAGGGTTACCCCTCTCTCAACCCAAGAGTCAAAGGGACACACCTGTGATTTTTCGGAAGAGAGAAGGTGGACGAGTGTACTTCTTCTTAATTGAAGTTCCATTTTCATCTTTTAATCCTTCGACCCCTCACTGATCCTTTTACACTACGGAGTGGTCGCTAACCTTTAATCACCACGTTGATCCCTGTCTTCAACTCTCGTACAGTTCCCATACGGTTCCAGTACATGACCCTCACATCCCCGACTTTCACTGGAAGTCTGTCGCTCTCCACACCCCCCACCTTATCGTCGTCGTTGTCGGGTCATTTTGACTACCCGTCTCGGGTCTCCACCGACCTGGGAACCCTCGGTACCTCTGGAGGTACTCGGGACCCGGGCCAGGGGACTCTGGACGTGCGTCTGTCTTGGAGTCGTTACGGAGGCTAACTCCCGACGTCAACTGTACTGAAAGACAACCGCAGTCCCAGACTCAGTCCGGAGATGCGAGTCGAGGGAGCGACCTCTCTTCAATGGATGGTCCTAAGACGTCGTAACCCAAAGTCCTTCGTTGTCGTTTAGGACCACTACCTCACCCGTGCAAACAGAAGACACGCCTTTCATGTCCAAAAGGTCTCCAGGAGGTACCCCGTCGAACAAACTTTACCCGTTGTCTTGATAACCCCCTTTTTTAGGTAGAACTTTACCTCCTTTTTTTCTTTCGTTAAGTTCTCCATCCCATCCTTTAGCATACGTAACCCACGAATACACAGGAGTCCTTTAAGATTAGTCGATTAAATAGTTCCTCCACTAAGACAGTGTGAACTAAACGACAAGTCAATTTTCCCGGAAGCACACCCAATCTGCCCATCCTCGCCCAAACACGTTTGCCCCACCCTAGTTGTTTCTCGGAAAATATTAGGAAAGGAGACCCTCCGGCAAGGCCGTCCGCGACCCGAGAGACAACTCTGTGACCGTCCTCTGATGAAAAAAGTTCCGTCGCAGTGGACACGACGGGGACCAGTGCACGAAGGTCCGAGAGTCTGGGTCCTTAGGGAAGTGACAGGGTTCTTTCTCCTCCCCTCGTCCGTTTGGGTCTGGAGAAGAGACTCCGGAGTCCAATGTGCCCCCGGTACGGGCCTCAAGGGCCTCCGGGTCCCCGACGGACCAGGAGACGTCGGAGGAGAAGGTCTTCAAACCGTCTTCGTACCCACCTCCTGTCGGTGGGTACGCCGGAGTAGGAGCATCTCAAAGGTTCGTAGCGTTACTCTATCAGTAGTCCCCTACCACCAGGTACCCTCATCAGGTCTCCCCTGGTGTCTCCGGGGAGAAGGACAGACACCCAGGTGTAAATCCAGTCGTCGCCCCAGGGGGTGCCACGGAGGACCAGAAACGACGGAGGTCAATGTACCTGACACGTCGGGGGCGACGTGTGACTCTCCCCGGGATTTCCCGTCTAAGATCTCATTACTCTGGACCAACATGCACCTCGACTGCACGTCAACACAGTCCGCTCACGGGTGTACACGTCACCAAATTTACACGCAAAGAGTCACGGGAGTTGGAGACAGTAAGTTTTGTCCTAAAAAAAAAAAAAAAATTTCTTTCCTTTCAGGTGTATTGATTTTAGTGGGACTCTAAAGGGAGAGGGAGCACCGGACGTCCTCGTCCCGTCCTGGACCTGTCCTCCCAGGGCCCGGGAAACACCCTCCACCCTACACCGGCCGCCCACCGTGCCCGAGGGTTATAACGACGTCAACAAAGGAAACCTACAAACTTAGTAAGTACCCGACACCCTTCCCTGACGACTAAAAAGTAGGATGGAGGGGGAGTGCACTGAAATATTTCCTGCCAATAAAGTGTAGAAGATTTGGACTTGACACCAGGACTGCTACTGACGTATCCGCAAGTCTGATTCGACCGGCGACCCGGTCCGACTTTCCTGTCCCTGAAGGGGAAGGACCGTGGATTCATAGAAGACACCGGCTGAGTGAACACGCGACAAATTTTTAAGGTGGACGCAGAAGTGGACGACCCGTACTTAGTCACTAAAGGAGATAGGAGGGGTTCTAGTCAACGTCCGACGAATAAACAACAGGATCCTCCACTTTGTCACAGAGAACACTTCTACTTAATGCCGACTTAAGCACCCTTCACTCGTGAACAAGTCCGGGATTCAACATAGGTGGAGAAACGCTGAGGTACTTGACGTCGTACGACCCGACGGGTCAGGGAGTGGTATTTTCAAAGGGGTCGGAAAGGGGCGGCGTGGGCGGGGGGNGGTGGGGGTCGGAGACTGTTGGCGACCAGACGAAAATCAGGGGTACCTAAACGGGTAAGAACCGTAAAACAAATTTACCTTACCGTATTATACAACGGACAACCCTGGTCGAGGAAAGTGAATCCTGTTATAAAAGTCACAAGTAGGTACACATCATCCATAATCACGAAGAAAAATACTTTTCCTTACAAGTCTAGACCCCCATACAATATAAACCGAATAAGGAGGAGGGGGTCACCTACCTATACACCAAACAAAGGTGAAAAATTGACAATCCTTATTACAACGACGTTTGTGAGTACATACTCAAAAACACACCTGAACAAACGTCAAGAGAACCCTTGTGGATCGTCACCTTAACGACTCAGTATACTATTGAAATACAAAGTATATAAAAAAAAATCTTTGACGGGTTGACAAAACATTCCACCGCCGAGGTAAAACGTAAGAGTAGTCAACACATTCTCCCGAGACTAACGAGGTACAGAAACAGTTGTGAACAATAACAGGTCTTGTTGTGTCATAAGATCTTTTGAGGATTAATACGTCCGTGGGTAAAAGACACTCCACTCTAAAAGATCCTAAAACCAAAGAAACAGAAACAGAAGGTCCGTTGACTCGATAACCAAAGTGAAATTGTTATAGATCAAAGTGAAGGGACCCCTGCTCTCCCTTCGACCCTCTTCAATTGGACCAATTACATCCATGTATAATTGGGGACAATTGTTCAACCGGCTCTTCTTTTCCGACTGACGTAATCGAGTTCACCACAAAATCTAATTACCGTCCATCGAGAGACGTCCTGACCCCGACACAAGAGCCGATGATACCATTAGACATTTGAAACACAGAAGAAATTATACTTACAACTTTCAGTTAATCGGCAAAAGACATAATAGACTTACTGGCGAGATATCCCTTTTGACGTCGAGTTAAAATAGCGGAGTCAAACGTAAACTTGTTCTTTAATTTCACCGTGGTAAATTAAAGTACGTCTCAAAAGTTTTGGAGAATTCCTCAGACCCCATTATAAAGGTTCCCGAAGGTGACAACGACTTTACACCACTCTCCACACGACCAGTCGTAAAGAGACCCAAAGGAGACACCTCGGGGACAGTGGTACCACTCTTCCTTCTATGCGACGGCACCTCACTTCGGAGCCACAGTTCTCCGACCAGTGGCACTCCACAGTCGAGGTCAGAAATTGTCAGTACACTTAAACGTAAGAGAGAACACTATAAGTGTATCATCGATAGATTGTAAATAGAATGACATTTTGTCAGAATTTCTTGTCAATTTTTATCGACGTGGAACTCTTAAGGGGCCGACCCGTCACTAATTCTGGCACGAAAGTATCGACTCCCACACCCAAGTTAGGGACAAACCACTTGATTCTGGGGTGTTTGGTACATCGCGTCGGTTTTCGTCGTTGTTCTTCTGTCGACCCTCCACAAGACTAAATGCCTCCTGTGGAGACATGGCAGGAAAGATTCGGTAGGCAAATAAATCATTTATAAATAACCAGGGGCTTGATCCCTATTTTTTCACATCTCTACAATAGGTACATAAAAAAACATACTTCCTAAGGAAAATAAAAATTATACCTAAAAGAAACAAACAAACAAAATTTAACTACATGTCAATTAAGTGTCGTAACACAATCAAAGTCCACATTTCGTTTCGCTAAGATAAAAAACACACACAAGAAGTCTAGGAAAGGGAAGAACTAATAATATTCTATAACGCACATAAACGGACACAGTGACAGATATACCACCACACACATACAGTGAGGGGTTTCTCGGATGTTTCCACGAGCTCCTTCGTCGTGACCGCGGACTATCTCGTCGAGTCCGCGTTCCGCTTCACTTGTCCTGGTCTCAACGGAACCTCTGAACCCCGACCCCGCGACTTCACAAGTAACTTCTACTGTCAAACGTCGACCCTCCTGGACTCGAACGAGACTGAACCCAGTGCACCGGATGAGAAAGATTCGTAGGGAAACGAGGGGGGTTCCCCCAGTCCGTGCCAGTTCAAGAATCCTTAAAGACCTCGACCCCGACACGACTCTCCCACACCCCTTCTCGATTCTCACCAGAGGGTCACCACGGGGCGGACCCGGAGGAGGGCCCTCAGGATGGGGGCGACACTCCGGGCCCAGGAGTCCACTCCTCTACCAACAATCTCGACGCCCACCCCGTCTCTGTCCGCACTGGTCTGGCGTCTAGGACGTGGGCACCCTCGCAGACTAGACCCAACCAGTCTCCCACTCACCTCGTCTCCTCTAAAAGCTTTCGAGGTCTTCGATTCATCCAAGTTCATCGTATGACGTTAGATTGCAGACATTATTGTTATGTCTGCTTGCTCTCTGTCGTTTCTCACTTTCGTGAGTCTCCCATCTCTTCGTAAAACTCTTCGTAGGCCCCCCAACCCCAACGTCTCTCGGTTCATTTCTACTGGCGTCAAGACCAAAGGAGAAACGGAGAAACAAGTTTGTGCAGACGGTGCCATACACAGTGAATTACAAGTCATTTCCAACAAACGCCAGATTTCTTTAGCTGTGTAATCATCTTTCATCGCATAAAATTACCGTGGGTTGAGGTCATGAGGACGGACCTCTTAGGGTACCTGCCTCCTCGGACCACCCGACGTCAAGTACCCCAGCGATTCCCAGTCTGTGCTGAAGTGAAAGTGAAAGTGAAAAGGGAAAGTACGTAACCTCTTCCTTTACCGTTGGGTGAGGTCACAAGAACGGACCTCTTAGGGTCCCTGCCCCCTCGGACCACCCGACGGCAGATACCCCAGAGTGTCTCAGCCTGTGCTGACTTCACCGGATCGTCGTCACATAAAATTCTCTGTTACTGTCCGTACTAAAGATTTAATCTGACCTCATCAATCTCTCTTGGTTAAACTCTTCCTCGGGCCAAACTTCGCTCGTAGGTCCACGGTCATATCTACCTGTCACTAGTCTATATAACCTTTTTCCCCTGAGTCAATGAATCTTTGGAATAGAAACACCATCTTGAAGAATAACAAAATTACAAAATAATAAAAAGTCAGAAACTTTTTCTGGGTATAAATCTCCTTCTCAACGACAAATAAAGACGACAGATTTAGATATTGTAAACATATTCTATCAATTTTCACACACTCCTATTACTGTTTTTGACAATGTATTGTGTCTGAGTCATCTTTTAATGTCTCCTTTTCTCATTACCCTGGTACCACTAAATTATATCTAATTTACATAGTTCCGCGTTAAAAGTGTTACAATTTTGTGTCCATTGGACAATTTAGGGACCACTCGCACACAGTCTCTGACTGAATGGGGTACTCACTCCCATCCCCCGACCCCACGACTCCCGTCCCCTGAGTCCCACGACCCCCTTCCCCAGTCTGTCAGGCCTTTCCGACTCTCCAAACGACTTACCCTCTGTTTTGGCCGATTGCGGGGTGTCCGTCATGTTGGCACTGGAGACACCAATAGAAAAGACTTTCCGTCTTTACTAGACGTAGCGATTCCCTACGTTTATTAGATGTTTAATTGGACACTGAGTGGATTAGTCGTCCTTTATCGTTCAGTTTTAATCTGTGTAAGAGACCTCTTACTCTAACAGAAACCCCTCAGGATACCCTGGGCGAGACTACACCATAACTTTCGCGGTGGGAAAAGACCCAAAGGCAAAGACCAACGACAAATTTTACACACATTCCTAATCTCTCCCCGGCGATTGTAAGGACTTCAATGGTCTACGGGCCCCGAGTCACGTGTCCCACACTGTCTGTAAGCCAAAGGGCCTTCGTCTCGGAACAAGAAGGTCGCGGAGGAGGGGAGTGGGGGAGGAGATGTGAACAAAACAAAGATTTCACTGACACGAGGCACAGTCCAGGGGGACGGAGGGGCGAGGCATGGTCGTACCTGCACCCTTAGTCCGCCGTTCGAATACAGTCCCTGTCTACCAAAACGACCCACAAGGTCTTTGTCCTCTTTAACGGTGCTCCAGAGACTTTGGGAAGCGGTACTTTAGGAAATCTGAGTCCACTGTTCCAGACACCCGCAAAGGGTAGACCCCGGACTCATTCACACTAACATACGAACCAATCCAGACCAACCTGAGGACCAAATCGCACCAGACGCCAGTGGCACTTCGTAACAAAGACCCCGCCGAGTCAAGTACTGTCAAAGGATTCATTCACAACACCCCTGAATTTTGACCTGTACACGAAGTCGTTCACTCGTCACGCAAACGAGGTGAGACGAGAACAGGGTCTACAACACACCGGACAGGGTGCACACGAGTACTCCCACACCCGGGACTCTCCGCAGACCCTGAGTCGTCCTAATCCTCTCGACATTCATCGTTACTGACGTCCCGTAGGCTTCACCCGTTACGGGAAGGATTCCCGGGAAAGACGACAAAGACTTTCCTAACGTGAAAATCCTCTACCCCAAACAAACAAGTCCTAGTATTTTGGATGCCACCTCCTTGGAGTCTCCACTACGTAGGTCGGGGGAGACACCGGCGACTTGGCAGAACTTGACGATCTGCGGACTACGAAGTACTTAAGAAACAGGGTCTTGATTTTCCTGACGTAAGATCCGTGACTAAGAGGGTCTCCTACGTGCAGACTCATTTAGACACGAGGAATGTATCCTTTTAAGGATTTAAAACACAATTTTCGACTCGTAGGGTCCTAGGAAGATAACAGACACTTTCCTGCACCCACGGCCTGGTAACAGATCCGGCTCAACGTCACTGACAAGAAGATTGTACACCATGAATCCCGACGTACACAGTAGAGTCTAATTCACCGACCCCTTGTCCAATCCCCTCCCGACCCTTTCTGACAACGGAGAAGCTAGCTCGAGTCGAGGATAGCAAAACACATCTTAACTTACATAACCTTAAAGACTCTCAGTGTACTGTTACAACTAGTGTGACCGGTCCACCAAGAGACGGAAACCCAAGAAAAACTTTATTTAACGAAGACACAGTTCATAAGGGTACAATCGCTACAAATCCATTAAAAATTGGATTAACGAATTCGGTGGATTACAAATACTATCATTCGTTGTGATAATTATTATTATATCCCCAAAATAGTCTCTCCTTCTGATCGAACTACCGGTCCTCGATCGTGACCTCAGCCTGACAGGTACCCAAGTTTAAGATAGAGGAAACAAACAATGATATACTGGACCTGTATTAGGTCACCCAGACACGGGCATCCCAAGGGTACCGGAGACCGTGCACCAGTCACCAGGCTTACCCTAGACAAGGAGAGAAAGGGTCTGCGGAGACTCGAGAAGTTGTCCGTTCAATGATAAATCGGGTCAAGGTCGACTCCTATGATCATACAGGGGGGAAAAGGTCTACACCCTCGACATAGTGAACAAATCCCAATTCACCGACGATCTAGACGTCATCCCTAAACTTGTGTCCAGAGAGACTACGGTCCACTAGTCAGGTGGGTGAACGGACGTAAGTACGCACGGTTCAGTGAAGTCAGTACAGACTGAGAACCCTTGAGGCACCTCACGTCGGGCGGTCCGAGGAGACAAGTACCCTAAGAGGTCCGTTCTTATGACCTCACCCAACGGTAAAGGAAGAGGTCCCCTAGAAGGACTGGGTCTCCAACTTGGGTCCAAAGAGTACAGAGGACGTATCCGTCCACCCAAGAAATGGTGGTCACGGGGGACCCTTCGGAGAGTGGACGAATCAGGACAATGCCATGTAATAATTATAATCACAAAAGACGGAATAGGAAGAATTGTGAGCACATAGAAGAATTTTACTCAAATAATTTGTGAATTAAACATGTTTCTTGTATACATTGTACACATTCAAACTGTTGGAGAGGACTCTCCATTGGTTGGCAGTGAGACTTAAAACCCGAATAGTCAGGAACTTTTTTTCACTTTTACAATCAGCGGGACAACGCAGACTGAGAAACACTGGGGTACCTGACATCGGGCGGTCCGAGGAGACAGGTACCCTAAAAGGTCCGTTCTTATGACCTCACCCAACGGTAAGGGATGGGGTCCCCTAGAAGGGTTGGGGCCCTAGCTTGGGCTTAGAGGATGAAACGACCGGTCAGGAAATAGCAGACTCGGCGGTCCCTTCGGGACAGTGAGGGATTCCAAAGAAAAAACTCAAAGGCGGATCTTTGTGTAGGGAGTTGTAAAGAAAGGGAATGCATTAGAGGATCAACTTATTCGTACTGCAGACCCCACACTGACATCTCGTCGAAACAAAAAGACGAGGACCCCCTGGGTACTTAATCAAGACTCGACGTAAGGAGGGGTCGGAGGTACCTTTGGACCCGTCCAGGGGGCTGAGGGGACAGTGAACACCCAGTATTTTTAGAGTGTCAGTGTAGGCCGAATTTGTTTGATGAGTGTTTACGTTAATTTTACGAACTAAAGTACATTATTAGGTTGAAATTGGAACACAATTATCTCCGAAAACTGAACCGTGGACAGAGAGGGACGGACAATGAGGTTGTGGTGGGGGGACTTATAACGACTAAGGGGTTGGGAACAAGAAAGTACACTTGGAGTTTTAGACGACCAACCCTACTGCGTGAGTATCTTAACCTAAAACTACCTTCACAAGAACTCAGAACCACTACGTTACCACGACCAAGAGGGAAGTATCTGGAACCAGTCCACCAGTGATTGAGTTCCCCACCCAAAGACCCACGAGTGGACCTACTCGTCTCTGGGAGACGACACCTGTTTCGAGAGTTTATCATTTCCAGACACAGCGACCGAACTGGCAGGACAAGTGAGTCGTCGAAAAACAAATGAATATAAAATTTAGATATGAGAAAAATTCTCATCAAAAGTTAAATGTCTTTTTAATTAGTCTTTCATGTCACAAGGGATTA
The DNA here is from genome assembly GCA_006410555.1 of Capra ibex. Lineage (NCBI taxonomy): Eukaryota > Metazoa > Chordata > Mammalia > Artiodactyla > Bovidae > Capra > Capra ibex. The sequence goes on along the minus strand of SJYO01048061.1, from coordinate 41,278,361 downwards.
TGGGCAGACGGACCGTATCAAAAGGGGACGAATATTGAAGAGTGTAGGCGGACCGTGTCAACATGGTCAGGTACTCGGCTATAACTGACGGTGGAACAGTAGGGGGTCTTGACACCGAGTGAAACCCCAAGTGAGAACCCCACCACGACAGGTAGGACTCAACCGTGTTTACGTACCACTGTTCGCGGGTAGACCTGTCGTAGAGTGTCTCACCAGAGTCGCGAACTCTTAGGAGACACGGGGGGTAAGTGGGAGGGAGGAACATTGTGGACCGTTGATGGCTAGACAAGTAACAGAGGTTCCGAGACGGAAAAGGCCTTACAGCCTATCACTCTCGATAGGTCATATACCGAAAAAACCTAACAGAAGGTGAATCACAATACGAACTTCCGTTGGGTGAGGTCATAAGAGCGGACCTCTTAGGGTCCCTACCTCCTCGGACCACCCGATGTCAGGTACCCCAGTGATTCTCAGTCTGTACTGACTCGCTGAAGTTAAAGTGAAAAGGGAAAGTACGTAACCTCTTCCTTTACCGTTGGATGAGGTCACAAGAACGGACCTCTTTGGGTCCCTACCCCCTCGGACCACCTGACGGTAGATACCCCAGTGTGTCTCAGTCTGTGCTGATTTCGTTGAATCGTCGTCGTCAACTTCCAAAGAGGTAAACAAAAGTTTACCGACTATCGAGTCGAGAAAAACGTAGCTTATGATAAGACGGCAGACCTGCGTGGTGTCAAATAAACAGATCAGTGGGGGGACTTCCAGCAGAACGGACAAAGGGTTACAACCGTCGATACTTATTTTGACGACATTTGCACAGTCGAGAAAACGAAAGGAGAGAACCAAAGAGTAACCATTTTACTCTGTAACTTGTGTTCAGAAATAACAAAGATTGGGCACCTTTAGGGTAGACACTTCTGTCAACTCCTAATCCTGGTTCTGGTCCTGGTCCTCTCACCCACTGTAGAGTCAGGGGTCTTCCTCGGACCTCTTCTTCTACTCCCCGCCGGCCCCCGACCTGTCTCGCCTCTCGTACTCCTACTTCGGAAAAGTTAGTCTTTTGTTTTGGGTCTCGTCGTTTGGGTCCCCGACGAACCAAATGTCCTGATCAAAAAGTCGGACATTGGTTACAGCTTACACTTTGACCGGTCCTTCCGGAATTTACACCCGTCCACGCTTACACCCACTCACACGGACGGATCGACCGGTCCCGAAGTGTGGTCGACTTTGTGCCGTCGGGGCGACAGACCCGCGTCCGTGGGTACACCCGTCGGGGAGCTCTACGGGTCCCTCCACCAGGTCGGACGTAGACGTAACCTCGGACCGAAAGTCGCCTCTGCGGCGGGGTGGAAACCGAGTACGGGGCAAAACTCTCGAGGACCAACGAAATGACACTTCGGTAATAGCACCTGATACTCAACGGACAGTGTCCCTCCCCCAACGAGAGGACGTTTAGGTTTGTCCGTTTTCGACTCGGTACTTCTAGAAGTAACATTTCAGGGACTTTTTTCACTACCTTTTTGGTAGTCCTCTTTTCTGAAAACTGAAAAGGACTCCAACGACCACTACTTCTACTCTTGGAACACTGAGAAGACTCCACCCCTGGATCCTTCAATACAACCGAAAAAACTGGTTTCAAGTAAGGAGCCTGTGAATCTCGTCTATATACGAAATGGAACTTAATGCACAGATTTAGGAGAAGTCTTACAAATAGTCTACTAAGTGTTCCGGTAGTACGAATTATAGTAGTTAAAACACGAGATTGTCGAAATATATATTAGATGCATGGTATTTTAAGTGAGAGACGTTAACATGTTCAGTCAATAAAAACCACTTCAAATGTCTCGACACGTTGGTGTCAGGGGTCTTCTTGGGAGTACCGGGAAATACCAGTGGAGAACAAAACAGGGGTCGGGGGTCGGGGGCCGGAGGTGAAGGACACAGACATCTCAACGGGAAGGACCTGTGGGACCTCAACGATCTTCGGTCGTCGTACACTCGACGACCCAAAAACCGACCCGGTGCGTCGTACACCCTGGAATCAAACGACCGGTCCCTGGTTTGGGTGCGGTGGACGTAACCTTCACGTCTCAGAATTCACGACCGGGAGGTCCCTTCGGGGAGGTACAGACAGAAGAACGTGACACAGGAAATTCCGAGGTAAATCGAAAACCTCAGACAGGTACAACAGTATTTACATAAAAATATATTGCTGTTGCTCATTGAGATATTATGAACTAGGGACACAAGAAACGATGTAGACTCACAGAAGAACGAGAATTTTCTATTATTCATTCCTATAGTGAAACAACACACAAACGTTCAAACAAAAGATCAAGATCCTAAGTTCAAGTCTTCCTGACCTACCCCCGTAAGTCGGTCGTCTTAGCTACCTGAGATCGTGACCGGAGGTAACCTCTGGATTCAAGGATAAAAAGTCAGAGTGGACATGAAACTCCATGTCATAATCTTACGAGGATACTGAAAACACACACACACGTTTAACCCCTTCTTTTAATTTTAACTCCGAATTATGAACTTCCCACATCCTCCGTTTTAGCACGTCTTATTGTCTAGTATCTGGACGACAAGGACGAGCCTTCTACGGCCACCTCTGTCGCTGTCCAGAGCAGTGTACCCGAGACAGAAGACAAGAGACAGAGGCGAACGGAGAGATTACTACACGCTAGTCTTCAGACGCGACTCGCGTCCCCTGTCTCGGGGGTGTCCTCTACTCTTGTCTCATCCCTGACGACGACCCAGATAGTCGACTTCGCAGGACCACGAACAGGTCAGACCACCACCCCACCAACTCTCCCCTCGTCTCCCGACTAAGGTACTCCCAAAGACCCCTCTATAATCCTCAGCTAAGCAACGTTCGGAGGGGAGGGTGGGGTTCACGCCGTCTGGGAAGACACCTTCTACGTCTAACCAAGGACCCCGTAGGGGCAGGGTGTCGTCCTCTCCTTCAGTACGGGTATTCCGACGAAAAGGGAGAAAGGAGTACTTTTCTTTACTCGAAGAAAAGTACTTCAGACAAAACCATTCCTCGGTCCACAGGCTAGGTCGTTTCCCACCTGAGGACCGGGAAACAGGAGTACCAAAGGAACTTGAGGTGGTAACTCTTGCACGACACCCCGGGTGCAGAGACACACACTGTGCACCACTGTCAGTGCAAACACAACCCTCTCGGACTGGTGCCACTGTACCCCGGAAGGGAAGTCCCGGCCCAGAACTTTCGCTCTTAACTCTATGTCTTAAATAACACCGAATTTAAGTCACCGAGGAGGTTCAGAGTCTGAATAAAGAGTAAAAAGAACCACCTCTCCACCCTTTCCTCTGTCTTTCTGAGAAAAAACCTAGAATGTTACGGTGTCAATCAAGACCTCTCTTCTACCGTCAGGAAGGGTGTCCACCATCCCAATGAAACATCCGTACGTCTGAGTCACAAGTGTTCCTCAGGGACTTGCAAAGTAGTTTATAAATAACTCGACAATTGTCGACGGTCTGTGAGACCCATGTGCACCATCGACTCCCACTGTTCCTGTCCGGACACGACCTCCTGTGCACGTGTAAAGATTCGTTCGACGAGGATCAGCCAGTACTTAGTCCGGAACACCTTCTTCGATACAAGGTCCGACCAGAAACGACGTTCAACCCAAGTTGGCACCGAGTCTTCCAGGGTTTGAAGGGTCAAGTACTCGGGACCGAAGAGTCGTTCAGAGAATGCGTCGGGGAGTCAGTTTTCTTTGTGAATTATTAAAGTAATAATTCGTCAAAAATTGATCGACAGGTTTTTTCCGACAACGATTCACATCTTTTTCTTCGTTTAATTCTTTTCGAATCGGAAGACGTCTTTAAATACACGAACCAAATCAAACTTCCGTTCGTCTTCAGAATTGTACATACGAGAGAAAAACAACCTCCATCCCTAAAAAAATTGGATTTTAAAATGTTTTAATACGTCTTTTGTGTTTTAAGGGTCTTTTACCCTTAGAGATCACTTACAAAAACAACAAAAGACCTGTTCAGACATTAGAGGACTTGTTGTCCGAGTACAACTGGAGTCACAGTCATGACCTCTCGGAAGTCTCCTGTGTCATATTGTCGCTATTCTGTGTCGTTCTTTACAGCGTTGGGGTTAGCTCTGTCAGTTCCCGATACGAATCCTGGTCCCGCTAAAATCCTTAAATCGACCTTTTACGTCAGCAGTGTTTTGTAGTTGTCCTCAACAACTTTTTCGGACAAGACAAAGAGGTAATTTGGAGTCATCCATATTCCGAAATTGAAGTAAAGCAAGAATTAAAATCTTCTAGACACAACTTTGGCTAGCCTAACAGTGTAAATTTCACACCCCGTTCCCTTACTTTCTGTCAAGAACAGCTTCCACTCAGTTATTTACTCCTGGAAACGTCCACGGCGGTGGAGGGAGGGGACGTCAGGACCATGACTACAGTGAACGACTCCCTCGGGCAACTCCACAGTATTGGTGCGTCCGAAGGAATGTCAGTGAACAAATTAGCACACAGAGGGTCGACCGACTCTGTCACAGGTGACAGGGGTGAGAGCAGGAGACAGACAGGGTTGTGGTCACCACCTCACTTACCTACTCGTCTACTTCGGAGTTCACTCCAAAAGAATAATGTTCTACTTCAGAGTCTTGTTCCGTGTCCACTAGACAAAGTAACCTTCGGCAGCCACGAAGAAAGGCCGAACGGACGTGAGCCTAATGGCCGGACACCGGGACTCGACGAACACAGTGGTGAGGCTCCGTTCCTCCTCTACAAAGACGACTCCACGTCGGAGAGTGCAGTCTCGGGAGCGAGATCCTCCCTGTCACCCCTGGGTCCCACTACGACACGGTAATGCCAAGACTTCACTAGCAATCGGTCCCTGTAATTGGTCGTCTGAACCCGCCCGAAAGGATTGAGAGACTCCGACCAGAGTGGTTCCCAGAGCGACCCAGAGCAGACGTCAACGACCCAGGAAACGTCGGGGGCCGTCGAGCACCGACCCCCAGCCCTTGTCTGGATCAGGAGAGAACCAACGGACCACGAGTGGAAGGACCCGGAGACCCCTCTGGGTGGGCGAGGGGAGGGTGAGAGGAAATAAATCCAAGTCCTGTGTAGGTAGTAACAATAAGAAATCAAAAAAAAAAAAAAAAAAAATTCGTGGATTTAACCAAAACTTGAGAAGTGTTTTCTGTCTTACATCACGAGTAAAGTGTAGTCCGGGAGACTCGTNCGAGCACCGACCCCCAGCCGTTGTCTGGATCAGGAGAGAACCAACGGACCACGAGTGGAAGGACCCGGAGACCCCTCTGGGCGGGCGAGGGGAGGGTGAGAGGAAATAAATCCAAGTCCTGTGTAGGTAGTAACAATAAGAAATCAAAAAAAAAAAAAAAAAAAATTCGTGGATTTAACCAAAACTTGAGAAGTGTTTTCTGTCTTACATCACGAGTAAAGTGTAGTCCGGGAGACTCGTCGGATGTATAAGTCTTACAGCACCTGGGGACACAGTACCCCCACCCCGGACCCACAAGGACTCAGAGTGTGCACAGGGACGGTGTAAGGGAACCCGAAGGTCTTCGAAGGCTGGACACGTCGTAACGTAGTCCGTTTACCTCGACCCCCTGCCCGGCCGACCACCGACCAGAGGGGTGTCCGTCTCGACCTGCGACACACTCCAACCCCTCAGGCCCTCCTGTCCGACCCCTCTCCCAGTCCTGACTTCGACCCTCCTCTCTCGTCACGAGCACCCGACACAAACCTCTCTCTCTTCTTTGGACCGGCCAGAGGGTGTGAGCGAGGGGGACGTCCCTCACCACCCGATCATCTCTCTCACGTCCCCGTCCCGGCTCAGGTGTCTTCCACACAGTAGAAACGGCAGGTCTTCTGGAGTCACACGTGTTGGGGTCCCCGCCGGTGAACGGACATCGTCGCCGGGACCCGTTCTTCGGCCTACTACCTCACCGCCATGTCAGGGTGCCTTCGAAGACCGTGTTCAAAGATAACATCTTTCTTATCATTTGGGGGTTTTCTTCGGTGACTCCCCGAGAGGACTCAACGGGCGATCAGGAAAAAACTTCCCATTTACACTCGACTCCTTAACCGTGACCCACTCCCGGACTCTGTGCACGTCAGAAAGGGAGGCAGACCAAAAGGAACGTGAGCCCCGACAACCGAAAAGACTCGGAGACCTCACTCCGACCTCGGGGAGTAATCTCCTCCAAAGGAAACGTCTCTGGTCCCAGGAGCCAGGAGCCGGCGTCTCCCTGTGTGCTACAGGGGTCCCTCCCGAGTAATGGTGTCGGGGGAGGAGATAGGTTCGTCGGAGGGGTGGAGGTGGGGTGACTCGAGGACGGCCCGGGGGACTCCACCCCCGCACTGACCCCTGGAGACGAGTCCCTGTCACCGGCCAGTGGTGACGAGACCAGAGCAACCATGGGCACCCATGGTCCCGTAGAGGACTTCCTCCTACAGACACTTGGTTGTCGGTACACAGTTAAGCCAATCTTCGCCCGTCAAATTTAGTCTGCTTGCTCCGTAAGGTCGTTGACAAAAGGATACTTTTGGTCGCACTCGTGCGCCCGGTGGTTCACTTGTTCGTCCTCTTCCACCAGAGACGTGGAGACAGGAGTCCCGACCGTCGTGCCGACGAGGGTGTGGGGGATTTGACCCCGGCTTGACCTACCTTTACCCCACCATCCGAATAGAACAAGAGAGGTTTTACGTCACAACATTTGGCCCTTAGATACAGGTCTCTACGCAAGATACGTTTCTTGTTTTGGTTTCCCGAACCCGTCATTTTATTCACGTGCGTCGTGTATATATATATATATGTGTGAGAACATTTGCAAAAATGGTTCACGACCTATATGTTCGACACAACTCCCCTAAAGCACGTCGGACGTCCCACTCGGGCCAGTGATACTGAGGCCTAAGACGATTTAGCGGAGAGCCTTCGTCTTTACGACGAAAACGAGGTCACTGGAAGTTTCACGGAAGATCTAGTCCCGGCGGGTAGACCTTTAGGAAGGAACGAGACTTATCAATCACGACAATGGCCCTCCAGGACAACGGTACCACTGTAGGCAAAGTCCCCACCGACGTCCGTGCTCCATCAGGAGTGACACTTGAACCCTCCAACGACGACGTCTGAATGAGTGGCTCTCTCTTCCCACCCCCGGCCCCTCCTCCACACTCTTGGTCCTTCCGGCAGACGTCGGGAAAGAAACCGCCACGGGGAGGACTTCAGAAGGTTCCGGAAAAGTTGGGGTCCAAATCTCACCCCACGTCCTCGCCCCAAGTCTCCGACCGTAAAACGACTTACAGCCCTAGTGCCGGTCCTTCGGGTCACGTCTACGTCTGAATGGCTCGTGTGGACCAAGCTGGGCGGTTGGGGATTGAAGTCTCTGGTATCCTTCCAAAAGGAGAGAAACCGGATTCCGGACGGAACCGTTTGGGAACCTTAACTGTTTCGTTTGTAGGTAGGAGTGACCCTTTGGGGTAAGAGTGGGCGTCCTTACGTTAAATCGGATCACTGGGTCTATTCCGGTCGGTCGGTCAGTGTGGAACATGTCTTAGGTGTGGAAAGGGCTTCTACGTCACTAGGTCAGAGCAGGTCGATGTCAAAACAAATATGAAAACCAAAAATCTGTCAATGTGCTAACCCGTAAATGAATAAATAAAATTAAATAAATAAAATTAACCTCCGATTAATGTTATAACATCACCAAAAACGGTATGTAACTGTACTTAGTCGGTACCCACATGTACACCCATAAAGTTACTTCGGTCTCGAGGTGAGACGACCTCGTAGAAGGGCGTAGAAGAGGACCTTTCTGTGACTCCTACGGTCCAGGGGTCCCTCCCTGTCCGAAGGAAACTGTATACGTGTACCCCCAACCCTTCTTGTCTCTCTCCCAGAACACAATTCCTGACTACCCGTCACCCCCTCCTGGAAGGAAATAGAAACTTTAATCTTGGGTGGCAACTTTGAACCCACGTATCCTTTACAATATTTAATACCAATTTAAGGGAAATAATAGTCGATTTACACCAAACGACCTGTCTCAGATACTCTTTTATCTAGTGGACATTCATTGAGAACCCGAAGGGACCACCGAGCCTACCACTCCTTAGACGGACGTTACGTCCTCTGGACCCAAGCTAGGGACCCAACCCTTCTAGGCGACGTCCTCCTTTATTATTGGGTGAGATCATAAGAACGGACCTCTACAGGTACCTACCGTCCAGGTACACCAACGTTTCTCAGCAAATCTTGTGTTGGACAAGTATTCCACCCCCTGACCTCAAACTCGAGGGTCAATCTCAGAGCTAAAGTCGTTCCAAGATCCCTTCTACAACCTTACTTACTCTCTTCTTTTCCCGGAATGTCCTTACCCCTCCCCTCTCACTCTACCTGTTCGAGTCGCTTTCCGTCACGACTGGCAGCCGGTCACGTGTCGGTCGGAGTGTCGGCTCCTACCAGACCAAGTCACCCGGGGAGAAGGTATCAGCCAGTGACCGACCTACGTCTCCGGTGTCAGGTCATTCTGGACCAAAGACGGAGAGTTGGAACAGTCTCACAGCACGTCGGTCGTCTGTCCCTGGTCTCGACGTCTCGTCGCACCGCTCCCGACTTTACCGTCACGTGTACCCTAGGGGGACTCCTGACCCCCCACAGACTCAACCCTCCTTCCTCTGACACGGAGGGTTCTTTCTCGACTAAACTCAATTTCTATCAATCCGTCTCACGTACAGACAGTCCTTTCCTCTTCGTAGAAGTCCATAAGGTTTTTCTCTTCGATTCTCTTAATAGGAGAGTGAGACGACTCTTTGCTCTCTTCGGTCTTCTCGAGTCCACCTGTCGTCACCCTTCCACGACGGAGGGTTCCGACCTCCCTTTACCCCCCGATCCACGACCGGGGGAACATATCCTCACTCTGGGACCCTACCCCGAGTCTGTCCGCCCCTGGGGTCGTCCTCACCCTCGACCCCCCCACCCACGACTTGTTCGGACCCGGCTCTGGGCTCGTCTCCCCTTTGGGAAGCAGAGGGAAGTGGGCGGTGAGCCACAGAGGGTACCCGGGTGGGTGACCGGTCGTACCGGCCTTCGGTAACCAGTCCTCTCGTACCCCTGGCACCAAAGGGTTGTGTCTGTTCTTACCGACGCTTGCCGAGACTCTCGGTCGTTCCTTCACCGGGTCTCGTAGTGTCGTGTTCCTCCCCAGTGACACTCACAGTCGTAAGTATCTCCCTTCCACACCACCCGACCCGACTCTACGCTGAGAAAGACTCCGGGACCCCCGCCGGTCCCTGTGAGTCACGTCACCACGGACAGGCAAACGTGTGGCTTCCTGTGACACCGACCCGCGGCTCACTCAGTCTGACATCCTGTCCTCTGACCAGTCCCATCGATCGGTAGGGCCACCTCCACAACCTCGACCCCGTTCCCGTCCTGACGACTTTGCGAGACCTGGAGTCCGGTCTGGTCACTCTACCCTTCCCTTTCCTTCTCCCGACCCTACTGGGACCTCAAACCGGTCGAACGCCGTCACGACCACGACCTCGGCGCAGGGGACGACGGTCCCGACGGGGAAGCGACAGCACCGACGTGCCGCCCAGGACCAGAGACACGACACGACACTGAGTCCTGAGACACGTAGGTGGGGACTCGTAGGTCTAAAGACCCAAAAGAAGGTCCCAGCGTAAAAGATATTAAATGGGATTGGACAATACTTTTGGAGGAATAAACATGCACTCGGACCATATACAAGGACTTAAAGTCTAAGTTCATGTTCAAGAATAAATTTTTAATGACTAGTACCAACAAAAGTCTCTTAAGAGTAATGCTTACTTTTCTTTACAAGGGAAGATTTCAAGTATGCCAGGTCTTAGGTCGACCATCTGTTACCTAAAGTGTTATAAGGGTAGATTTTAAGAAAGAACATCGAGACAAGTATTTATAGAGACCGACTCGAGGGCATTAAATGTTCTGACCGATGTTTTGGTGACTAACTTAACGTCGGGAACAATGACTTATCTCCAGTTTCATAATCAAGATTTATTACGTTCAACCATACAATGAGCCTTTAAGGTCCTTTTCGAAAAAAGGCACTAAAAGTCAAAGCAAGGTTCGTTGTCTGTTGTTAGTGCAACAAGTATCTTATGATTCAGTGACCAGAAAATTCTTCGTACAACGGGGTTAATCTTTGAGTCTATGTGTACATAAAATGACCTAGGACTTTGAATGTATTTCGAAATTCGTGTGTGAAAAATCACAACATTTTTAAACTTGTATAAGAACAACCTTATTGTACCACCATACATTACTACTCAACAACCATGTCTATAATCATTCCGTCCTACTGCCTATATTTTAAGTACAGGTATATTTGAACTTATTAACACGTTTAGTGTCAAGAATGAGGGTTTCTCAATTCGTCAGAACAAGACTTCCGTCGGTGTACTTGGACAATTTTACTATTTATATTTATATATCGTAATCTTATGTGAAACCATTTCGGTAAACCACTCGACGGACCCGAAGGACCCACCGAGTCGCCATTTCTTGGACCGACGGTTACATCATCCGCTCGGACCACCCGACGTCAGGTACCCCAGTGTTTCTCAATCTGTGCTGATTCGTTGACTTGTTGTTGACCTTGGGTATCTCATTCCCCAAATTAGGTGGAATCCCTTAATCGTTACCGAAGAGTTACTGTGGACGTCTATGAGAATTTCACAATCTGGTTCCTTCCAAATCCGAAAAGATTTCGACGAAAATGGCTCAAAGGTGATATTGTAGCTCGGTAGGAAGGTCGGTATAACAAGAGGAATTACATCCCAGTCGACAGAAGAACCAAACGTTTCTTGAAATGCTAAAGTGGAGTCTCTCAAGGTGTCGGACCTCCTGGGGGCAGGCACCCGGTTGTCTGTCAAAGGATATGGACACGATCTGGGGGGGATCTTGGCCGGTAACGGTACCGTGGTGGACCTCAAATGGTACCCAGGACGAGTGGAGGGTGTCCGGTCGTCTCTATGTGTGACAGGCGTAGAGAATAAAATATCTACCACGACTTCGTGTCTACTGTCTTTACCGAAATGAATTCTAAGTCCGCTGTCAAATCTGGATCTGGACCGGGGGTCAGGAGGTACCTTGTAAGAGTTTGGTGGGTTGTACTTTCGTTCCGAAGGGACGTGGGGGACTCGGGAATCCTAGTCGAAGAGGGTACCCAGGAACCAATGTCTTCCAGAGTATCGCGGGAGACCAACACCACAGTTCTGTGACAGAAGTAGGTCGGTCTAATGTTCCCCCCTACAGACGAGAAGACGTCGAGTATTGTCCTGGAAATAATAATGGATGACACGCCAGTCACGGATACTGACCTGTACCTTCATCCGTATTCGACAGACGAAGTAAAGTTCTAACACTCTTCGTCGTTGTCGGTGTTACGGACAGGGAGGGTCTCATCCACTCCTACCCGCCCACTACGACCGACAATCCAAGTAAGACACCGACCACCATCTAAAACATAGGTTGAAACCACGGTCCCACTCAGCCCTACAACGACTATGCCAACTAAGTCTACGTCAGGGACCGAGAAGTCCGGGGAGTGGAGAGACAAACTTGTCATCTGGAGTCTTCCGTAGAAGACTACTTCCCTCGACCAATTCACCTGGAGTCTCTCCGAAGGCCCAGATGTAGACACCTCGGAGGGACCAAGGTCTACCTTAGTTGGGAAATTGATACTAAGACGGACCCTTAGACGGAGTCACCCGTGTTCGGTCCCCGTTTCCTTCTGCTTGGACAGTCTTAGACCTCACCTCCTCGTCTCCTCTAGAGACGTACTCCAGCCTAAAAAAAGACGTGTACTTTCCCAAAACGGTCTAACCCTGGACTGGAGTTCCAGACATATGTGGAACGAGGAAGAGAAGATGAAAATTGCAACAGAAGTCTTATAAAAACCTTGGGACTTGATATGTCAGGTACCTTAAGAGGTCCGGTCTTATGACCTCACCCATCGAAAAGGGAAGAGGTCCCCTAGAAAGGTTGGGTCCCGAACTTGGGTCCAAAGGGTGTAACATCCGTCTAATAAATGGTTGACTCGGTGTTCCCTTCGGGGAGTCTTATAGGTAAAACTGAACACAGTACTTCTGAAGGTCCTGAACTGAATTCAGTCTCAATAGAGTGACACCTGTTACTGACGTTGGTATTTTAGTTCTGCGAACGAGGAACCTTCTTTTCAATACTGTTTGATTTTGTCGTATAATTTTTCGTCTTTGTAGTGAAACGACTGTTTCCGAGTATATCAGTTCCGATACCAAAAAGGTCACCAGTATATGCCTACGCTCTCGACCTGGTATTTCTTTCGACTCGCGGTTTCTTCTACGAAAACTTGACACCACAACCTCTTCTGAGAACTCTCAGGGAACCTGACGTTCCTTTAGGTTGGTCAGGTAGGATTTCCTCTAGTCAGGACTTATAAGTAACCTTCCTGACTATGACTTCGACTTTGAGGTTGTGAAACCGGTGGACTACACTTTTTGGTTGAGTAACCTTTTCTGGGACTACGACCCTTTCTAACTCCCACCTTTCTCTTCCCCTGCTGTCTCCTACTCCACCAACCTACCGTAGTGGCTGAGTTACCTGTACTCAAACTCATTCAAGACCCTCCACCACTTCCTGTCTCTTCGGAGCGCACGTCGTCAGATACTCCAACGTTTCTCAACCTGTGCTGACTCGCTGACTTGTTGTCGTTGTTAATCGTCTGGTAAGAGCCTAGAGTCCCGACCGAGAACCTGCCCGTTCGAAACCCGGACCCGACACTGTCTTACACTCCCTCCACGAATCCTAACAGTCGTGGAGAATTTAGTGGGACCTCTCTCACGGTGAATGAAGACGTGGCCGACGGTGACCGAGACAGTGTCCTCATTCGAGGTCCTCTACCACTTCCTGTCCCTTCGGACCCACGACGTCAGGTACCCCAGCGGTTCTCAGTCTGTGTTGACTCGCTGACTTACTACAGTACTTCGTAACTCGAACCTCAGCCTACGGACACAAGTTTAGGATCGAACTTCGTCATCTCTTCTCGTATCGGAAACCTCACCCTCTCGACACCCTGGGAGTCCACTGAAGGGATTGGACGGGTCCATGGGTAGACTACCACGTATTTTGTCCCTATCAGGACGACTGGAGCATCCGAACGGTCACGGTAGAACAAAGACTTCACGGAGCGTGACCCCAGACTGTCCGTGCGTGGACCATTTGCTACTACTCGTGGGAGGGACTAAGGTAGAGACTAGGAAGTGACTCTCGTCCCCTCGGTACGAGGGAGCGACCCTTCCGGCCCGACCGGACTACCCGTCTCCGGTAACTCGACGTACAAGTGACCCCCATCTCGTGTCTGCGACACGCCACCCGCAGACCGGGCTCCCTCCTTCCTGCTTGCACGCGATAACCAAACTACACTTAAACACAGGCCTAAAGAGTATCAAGTCATGATGGGAGTTGAGAGACCTGAGGGGGTCGGTCAATCGTAGAAACCAGGCTCCGGGGAGATTACACCAAAGGAAGGGTCTCGGACTGGAGTCCAGTTCAGTCGAACCAGGGAGACGAGACCACCGGGGGCCCCACAAAACGTAGAAACAGTAATCTCAAACCCCATAAAACATCTGTTATACGTCGAGTAACAGAACTCTAGTGTTGAGGAACGAACTCCGGAGGACACATGATTTGTGAGGGGAGGATACTCGACGCAATTTAACTTGGACCAAGTTCAAAGGGACACTATAAAACCTTATAACAACCTCACACACACACACACACACTCTCTCTCTCTCTCTCTCTCTCTCTCTCTCTATTAACTACTACAGAAGATAAAACTTATTGCTCTTCTGTTAGAGCTTGATGCGGAACCGAAAAAGTAAGATCATCAAAAAGTTTTCAAAAGAACTTTGTTCACGGCCACCTAAAGTCTCAAATGGTAGTATTCCTTACGTGTTGGGTATCCGTTTTAAACGTAAGAAGGGAAAAGTAAATACTTAATCCTTTTTTATTGTAAAATAATTATCATTAACTTATCATTAACGTTTACCAAAAATACACTAGCCGTCCGGACCAAAAGACAATCGTTGAGCATTTGTTTTATCGATTCGGAGGTAACTACTTCCAAGAAGAACCGTACTGCCCGGATTGAGGGACGAAACAAAGGCGACGTCCGCCACTGACGCCTCGGGTTACACGTGCCGCCCGCCCTTCCGGTCCGGCCTCCGGGGGTCCTTCTTCCGGACGCGCACCCCGGCCCCCTGTAGCTCCGCGCGCACCCAGACTCGGCGCGACTGGACGCGGGCGCCCGGGGGCCGGGGTTCTTGTACTGGTGCCGTGTCTTGCCGGTGCCCGCGCCTCGACGGCAGGGACTAAGGTAGAGACTAGGGTTCCTGAGGACGTACCCCTGGGTGGGCCGCACGGCGTTGCCGCCGACGTCGCCGCCGCCGCGTCCGCGAGCCCTCCGCGCCGAGTCGGGCCGGGCGTAGGACGCAGAGAAGAGACGTCCGGGCCCGTCCTGCGCGCGGCTGGCGCTCGCCGGGGCCGGGCGGCCGGAGCACCCGTCGAGCAGGTGCACCTTGCGGGACCGGAGGAAGGCCTTTTACCCGAGAAAGTTTTTTGACTTCAGGAGCCAGGAGGTCCCCTAAGTCTTGGCCCTCCCCACCCTATACCGCTTCCTCCCTTGGAACCTGGCGCTAGACCCGTTCAGGCAGGGGTTACCGCGTCGTCGCCCCCGGGGACGCCCGTTCACACGGGGACCCGGGCCGAAGCGGAGGCTACCGAGCCTGGGGCTCCTTGGCCTGCTGCCGAAGCGCGCATCACGGGAGGCCAGCGCCTCGGAGGCCGCACGGATACCGGACCCCGCGTAGGCGGAGGAGCTGGGCCTCGGGGGGCCCGGCCACCGCACGCTCCGCGGCCTCGGCGGTCGTTCGCTCGGGCTCGCCTTACCACAGACGGCCGCGTCGTTCTCGTGACTGTCGGACTGGAAGGAGCCCTTCTCGAGGAAGGCTTCCTTCAGACGGAGCGTGAACCGGCTCGAAGCCCCGAGCGCTCTTCCGACCCACGGGGCGTCCTGCGACTCGCCGAGCAGGCGGCTGAGACTGCCGAGCCCGCCCCCGGGGTGCTCCGGGTCCGCGACCTCCTCGGGCGACGCCCACGGCCTGGACCGAGCACACGAGGCCGAGCGCCCCCCACCGTGCCGGCCGGCCTGACCCCTGGGGCCCTCGCGTCGCGGGCCCGGCGCTGGCGAGTCGGCCGACGTGCTACTGATGAGGGCGGCGCGCCGACGGCCGGGGCTCCCCACGCCTGCCCCCGAACGCCTCGGGGCTCTGGGCCCGGACCACCCACGTCCGCCTGGCGGGTCCCGTCGCCAGGTTCCTCCACGGCGAGGAGCGAGGGTCCCGAGAGGCAGGTCGGGTGGCCGGGCCCTCTACAGCCTGTCTCTGAGGCTACTTGGCCCTGGACCGCTGGTCAAAGGGAGGCTCGGACTCGTAGGAGAGCCCGGAGACTCCGGGTGGTGTGGGTTCGGGGGGTCGGGAGCCTCAGGGCTACGTCGTTCACGGTTCACAGGGTCGTCACAGTCGCGCGACAGGGACTCGAGTCGTCTGTCGCTCCTTTCCCGGCTCCCGGGGCAGGTCTCCCTCGTTCCAGAGCCCAGGAGGGTCCTCCGGCACGGTCGGCGGACACTGGTCCCGTCCCTCCTGTCGCCGAGGTCCTCGGTGCGAGTCGGGTCGGAACCTCCCGGCAGACCAGGTCTTCTGTTCTGTCTTCTCCATTCCTAGGAACCACCGGACGGTTCGTACTGCCCACGGACAGTCGCGGTGGGAGGACGGTGACTCTACCCGTGTCCACTAGGGAAGTGGAAGGACCTCCGTCGCGAGGTTCGACACAACGGGAGTCCTCAGAAGAACAATCCAACGACAAAGAGTCCAATTCTTCGCTAGAGAGAGAAACAACACTTTACATGGTGATAAGACACTTCGAGGACCTCCACCGTAAATATGGTGTGTCAAGGAGGTCCTCTCTACTCGGGTCCGAGACTCGATCTAAACCCTCTTTTCAACTTCCGTAGAGAGAGCATGGGGTACGTCGAGTATCCCCGAGAGTTTTAAGATTAGAAACTCTGCAATAATACTGAAAGGAAGAGGAAGACGAAATTTGACAAAGGTACGGGAAAGGTTGTCTCAAGCACACTTACTCTAAGAAACAATTCCCTGGTAATGTACAAGCTTCAGCTGAAGTAAAGGGTTCTCACTTAATCTTTGCACATGACAATATGGACAGTTGGGACTCACTACTATCGAGTCTCTTCAAAAATACTACCAATAACATGAATAAAAATCTCATCTTGTGTTCGTAGAGTACTTAGTTTAAGTGATTATGGACAGTTCCGAGGCTCTCGTTACAAGAAAAGTAAAGGACAGTTCCTAGGTCCGTCGGAATGACACATTAAAGATGAGATATTTACGTAAGTCATTGCAAGGGAATGTCTCGACTCTCGTCTCCTCTACGTACGAACACAGACATAACGTCTCCTAAGAAGGGTATTCGAGGATCTGACACACCAAAAACAACTCAATGAGTCAACACAGGTTGAGAAACGCTGGGGTACCCGAGGAGACAAGTACCCTAAGAGGTCCGTTTTTATGACCTTACCCGACTGGAAAGGAAGAGGTTTCCCAGAAGGGGTAGGTCCTTGACTTGGACACGGAGGACATAACCGTCCGCCTAAGAAATGGTGACTCGGTGGTTCCTTCGATCTGACATAGTGTCCATATTTAACACGGTCGTCACCAAGGAAGGGTAACCGGGGGTCTCTCCTGGAGTCAAAACGGAAGTACGGACGTCTCTCGCACTACTACGTCGTTTAAGCCTTCGGTCCCGTCGGAGACTTGACAAAACATTGGAGACGTAATATCCCTCGGAATCTTTCCCCCGGATGGTGTCTAGTGAAAGCCCTCTAGATTCAGGTGGAGTGTCCAGGGACCCATCGGTCTCTCACTCTGACGGAGTGAAAAAGACCGAGGTCCGAACGTACCTCTGGAGCCCCGGTTAGACAGAAGGTCCCCAGGACAAACAACTACTGGTGAACGAGTAAACGTATAAGGATTTTCCTCAGCCACATCGCCAACATTCCTTTACCCTGAGTCACGGTCGGTTGCCTTCTCAGGGCGGAGACGCTACCCAACACAATAGGTAGTTCCGGACTCGGTCAGACCCGAAGTGAAGACGGAAGTACTACTCTACTGGTCATTAAGGAATGTGGTTCGTGGGGCAAGACGGTATGACTATCAAATCCTGTGGGCGGAGGAGGAGTTTTCTCCCTAAACGACACCAGTTCTCCCAAGAAACACAATTTCCACCCCTGAAGTAAAAGACAAATTGTTTTAATTATTATTAAAAAATTTTCGGTAATTTCATAAAATAAGGACTCGTGTATAATTAATTTATATAAGTCCTCAAAGACTGAATAAATGAAGGGTCCCATTAAAAACTGGTAATATGTTAAAGTGTAAATATAAACGACAAGAATCAAATACCGTGAATCAAAGATGGGTGTTCCCTAGTGACTCCTCTCTTTCGTCCTGTGTTCATCAATTATCACGTCCGAACAACTATTACGATGTCTAAAAGAAATTCTACAAATAATGTAAAAATCCAACGTAAGTAAAGACGTTTTAAGAGTACATTGTGCAGTTCGAAGGAGAATATACACGATCAATTTCATTTACTGCTTGTCTCTTTTCTGACTAAAACGGGTTAAATGCAACACATACGACCATTAGAAGTCGTATAGAAGAGACAATGAACGTCTCTTCATGAACATTTTCTATTGTACTTTGGAAGAGAAAATAAAACAGTAAATCTTCGTTTCATGTTCGTTTTACTTCGTTTGTTTTGTCTGGTCTTTCGTGGAACGAAATTTTACGTCGTCAAGATTAGAGAGATCCAATCTTCGTCATAAACAGTTAGAATATACCGGTGTTATTTTGATTCATAGTCGGAAATGATAGAAAATTACATGTGACAATAAAAGAATCAAACAACTATCATACCAAGGTGAACACCCGAAGGGTCCACCTCGATCATCATCAGTCAGTTCTTGGGCGGACGGTTACGTCCTCTGTGTTCTCTACACCCAAGTTAGGGACCCAGGTCTTCTAGGGGACCTCCTCCCATACCGTTGGGTGAGGTCATAAGAACGGACCTCTTAGGGTGTCTGTCTCCTCGGACCTCCCGATGTCAGGCACCCCAGTGGTTCTCAACCTGTACTGACTCGTTGAATCATGCATGCATCATGCATACTAAGGTGAATGTACAAATTTCGATCGAACTCGATACCAATAACAACTTAAAATTTTCTAACTTTCGACATGTAAAATACTATAAATTTTACGAATAGTACGTCAAAATTTATTTCCCCTTATTGAATCTTAGTAAATCTTCATTTTCTCTGTTAGAAGCTTTTTGACGCGTGTCACCTTGTTCCGACACAGAGTTTTGGTGGAGGTATCGCAACATGAGGACGGTGGATCACCATTTGCAACAACATTGTTGCTACTGGACCCTTACTTTGACTTTAACAATGAACCATCTTTTTACGTCAACTCGCAAATATGGGCAAGGGAATATTCCCTCGTCCGTGTCCCACATCACACCGACGACCACAGGGACGTCTCAGTGGGTCATCGAGTGACCGACTTAAACCCCGGGACAGGAACCAGGACGTCTTTCCTACGGGATCAAGGACCACCACGACTCATACGGTGTCCACTTGAGAAAGTTCACTACTCTTAGGTAACATTGAGGAAATGTCCTCGAAGTCTGAAAATCAAACGGTAAACTTTCTACGGGTCGTAACCCGTCTGGGAATTTGTGGAATTCCCATCTCGTACCCTCTCGAGAGAGATAGAACCTCCAGATATTCTTGGTTCCTTTAATACACCGTTTGCGAACCGGGTCGCGAAGGGTCGCCGGCAGCGCCAGACGACAAGTGAGAGGAAAACACTAAAGAGGCAGGATCTAACTGGACTGAGGAAGTCTGTCCCCGGTCCATTCCAGTCACAAAAGATCTTGACTAAAACTGTGGGTGGCACAATGTGGGAATACCTGGTTTAACGGCTCAGGGATAGTCCAAGGCCTGTGAGTCTACATCGAGACTCCTTGTCACCCGATACAGGCTACTGGGTTCTACATAGATTCAGTATCATCTTATGCGGCTCACTTAATTTGGGGTGTTGTCCCCATTTTGCCACTACGACTCCCTAAAGTGTTCCCAACATCAAGAATGGGTGCGTGGTTTAGGTCCGTCCGAATTATCCCCACTAGTTTAGACCAAACTTCTTCCACTCTAAAGACGACCATCGATACCTCATCTTCACCTCGCCAAGTCGCCAGTCTCCGTGTCTGCAAAAAACACTAAAGTGTCTTATCCTGTGTTGTCAAACTAAACCACAGCCCCTTGGTAGGGCCAATTCAACTTTAGTAATCCAAGTCTGACACCTAAGAACCTAAGGTGTATTTCCTAGACATACAATGAACTATTCGTAACTCCCTAGTCTCTACAGAAACTTATCTCTTCCCGGTTCGAGTCTTGACACACAAACTCTTCAATTAGGTGGCAGAGATTTTTTCTTTTGACCCCTCTTTCTACTGGTCTCTCTTTCGATAACTTTAAATAACGGCGTCTCTAGAGCCTCCATTGTCCCGAGACTTCGCAACCCTCCTCTAGGTCCTGTGCTCCTTCCTGTCTCTCACTTTGTTGTCTGCGTTGTTGTTTCTGGGTCGCACCGGTTTGTATTGATTTGTGTATTTATAAGAAATTTTTCTATGGTGTCGCGGACTTTATATGAGTATCATGGAATTCTAACGAATCGAACTATAGAAATAATAATTATAGTAATCGTATATAACAAAATATAAAATTTGTATACCAAATTACAATCATAGTAATCGTATATCGTAAATACAGTATACATAATATGTAATCTTTATTTTAAAACAAAATAAAACAGTATAATAAATGGTATATTAATTTCGATATCATAATAAATAATAACTATAATAATGATGATTATTGTTTCGTACTTACAATCGACAATAGTCTAAGTAACAATCAATTTTAACGGCGGAAGTCAGTCCGAGGAGTCATGTCTGGTCAATTTGAGACGTTTAGTGAAAGGTGGAAGGTCGGTCTCAAAGAGACTCAGACGTCACCCGGGTCGGTCCTACGTGTCATTCCCGTGTCTGGGTCCTACGTGTCATTCCCGTGTCTGGGTCCTACGTGTCATTCCCGTGTCTGGGTCCTACGTGTCATTCCCGTGTCTGGGTCGTACGTGTCATTCCCGTGTCTCGGAGTCGACCTCGAACACGGAACCTCGACACTGGACCTGGACCTTGTCCCGGGTGTCCCCTTATCGAGTCCGTAACTCCCATCTGTGGACGACAGAGGCGGTCTGAACAGTGCCAGGACTACAGGACATCCAATCCAAACCCGCAAAGAGAAGGTCGAGACAGCTCGATTAGGGACCAAGTCCTTCCTCTCCGCAATTGAGGACTTTCTCAATTTGTACTGAACATTGGGACCACAAAGGTGACCTGAGACAATAGTCGACCTGTACTTGGAGACATCTCATGTTTACGGTCAAGGGTCTTTACCGAAATTTTGGAAAGTTCGGTCTTCCTTACCACCATATTTCGTAAACCAGATTTTATACAACTGGAAGTTACCGATGAGGGGGAAGCTCCCCACCCCCATCGCCGACCTTAAAATGGTCGAGTGTAACCTTGAGATTTTTACAGTAACTGAGTAGGTTGATTTTCATACGTATCGTTGGAGACAAATAGACTAAACAAGTCAATTATTTCCAGGAAGAGTCGGCGGGAGAGTTCCAGTCGTAAACCCCAAACGAAGTCTGCGACCCATTTGACTCCGGACCTCTGGCATGGCAGGGGAGGGTTCGGGGTACCGACCCGGACCTCGACCCGGAGGTCCCCCTGGCCTCGGACCCCTCGGAGACGACCCTGGGCGTATGTTTGTGTAAGACTGGTAAAGACCAAAGGGTCAGAAACCACGTTAGGAAAGTAGAAGGAATAGACATTTTGTCTTAAATTTCATAGGTGACATACCGAAAATCCTAATTTACTCTACCCTAGTCACTTCCGGTCAAAACTCTACGACCGCAGTAGCGGTAGACGTGCGAAGGAGTGGCAAAAGAGAACAGGTCGTAGGAACGGTGCCTCACACCTGGTCGTAGGAACGGTGCCTCGCACCTGGTGGAGGATGGAGACGCCCAGGAACGGGTCTCGGCTCAGGAAGGAGAACTAAAAGACCCACCTCAACCGTCGAACCCCACCCGGCCCGGTGAGTGACTCCTGGAAGTAAGGCAGGGAGAGGACCGTCAAACCCACAGTAGTGAGATACCGTGTCCTCTCCTTCGACACACCTGTCACCACCCGGACACCGAGTCTCCCGTCTCGAGACGGCCCAGGCCTTCCAGTCTCGGACCCCACCCCACCCGCCGGGAACCTGTGTCACACACTGACTAGGTGAGGGACTATATGCTGTGTTTACACAGTATACAAATGAATGTCGTGCCAAGGTGACGTGCAGACCTAAACAAGAGAGACTCCGTATTTAATAAGTAGACTTTATGACTATGACGTTAAAAACTTAATTCGTGTGACCTCTAGAAAACGTCGTAGGTGCAATCTAAGAGACCTCTGTGGTCCACGGCGAAGACCAGCACGGAAGGGAGGGCACCAGGGACATGGGTGTCGGGGTCTGAGAATTGGTCCCACAAGAACCACTTGTCGTTAGAGTAGTCCAAGTCCCAAATGAACCGGTCAGTTCACGTAACCTACCTGAGAACAAGGAAATTTCCTCCCTAGTGTCTAGATCAGTAGTAGTCACTCTCAACGGCTTTTCTTTCTTAGGGCCCTTTCAGCACAGGAAGAAAAAGCCTGTGGTGGGGGGACGGGGGTGGGGGGTCAAGAAAAATATTTCAGTACAGACCTACATCCCACTCTTGACGAAGGAACTGTGGCTCTCGACGAGTGAATAAACGAGGAAATAGGGGTAAGTAGGGAGTTGGCAAGTAGTTTCAAAGATTGATGACTAAAGGGTCCGACGTCTGAAACCCCTACACTACTATCGTAGTCTAGTAAACCTTTCTTACATTCATCGACGAAAGTACTCTGTGGGTCTATTTGTTTAGTTCGGATATTTTTATATCGTCACCAAAATTGTCTCGGTGTCTTTTGTCTTGAATCTCGGGTCCCCTTAAATACTCCAAAAGAACGTCCTTCACTATGAAGTTAACTTACAACTTCCTACTTTAAAAGTCCACTTGCCCCCGGTTTTCCATATTACCTCCCTCGTCGGCAAGAGAGTAAAGGTTAACGTAGTCTATTGCTCACCGTTTGTCACTCAACAAACCACGACCACTTCGACCTCGACCTTTCCGTGTAGTCTACTCCAAAACTTGGCGGTCGGTACTAGACTACACACAGAATCACTCTCAGAATCCTCAGAATCGGCGTGAGGAGAATCCTACCTCTCACCTAGTCTCTGTGCCTTCTCTCAATGACGGAGATGTTCTCGGCACTTGTCTAAGGGAGACTCTGACTTACAACCGTCTTGCATCAGCAGTGCACCCACCTCCACCGACCTCTCCCTCCCCCTCCTCAATCCCCACGGACTCTAGAGGAGCCGACTTTGTGCCTCCGTCCGTACAAATACTTCCACGACAAGACGTAAGATTAGGTCTTTTGGAACCAAAGGACCTAAGATGTCCGTAAGCCCCGACAACTCACCGTATGACACCGAACTTCACGTGACTACGACCCTTGTGTCTGTGGTAGGAAGTCGTGGGAGGGGTCTCTCATTCGGCTCGGGACGGAGGGACGGACGAAGGGACGTAGGACTAAGGAGAAGAGGAGACATCTCCTCGAGTCTACAGTAGTTATTCCAGAGGACAGGTTCTTCCAAATCTGTTATCCGAAGACAGTATAAGTCGAGATTTTGTACCTAGAACTAAAACCTTGTAAAGATAACAACAAGTCAGTGCAGGTTGAGAAATAACAAGTACAACAACAACAAAAACAACAAATCAATGAGTCAACACAGGTTGAGAAACACTGGGGTACCTGACGTCGTGTGGTCCGAAGGGACCTCAAACGAGTCTGAGTGCAGGTAACTCAGTTACTACGGTAGGTTGGTAGAGTAGGAAAAGAGGAGGTCGGGAGTTAGAAAGGGTCGTAGTCCCCGGAAAAGGTCCCTCAGTCGAGAACGTGACACGACGACAACTAAGACTCTACCATCCTGTCAGCACCCACCCCGCCCCCCCACCCGTCCCACACTTCAGGGGGTCTACCTTAAGGAGACTTACTAATAATACTTCCGTCCCCTCCCCTCTGCAGTTCTCAGGTCTAAAAAGCATCAATAGTCATTCCCAGAAAAATACGAGTCTCTTGACGCACTAGTCATCATTTAACACAGGTGCACTTGCAATTATAAACGTAAAAATTACTTAATGGATAAGACGGGTAGTTTGTTCAATGTTTCCGGTATCCGAGTGTCTGAGAAAAGTCGTGTAAATTAGTAGTCAAAATGTGGACAGTCCTGTTGACTTCAGACATTGTGGTCACGACGTGAGAGGTCCCTCTGTCGTTCGTAATTAACGAGTACTCAAAGAGAAAACTCCCGAAGGGTTCACCGAGTCACCATATCTTGGGTTGACGGTTACGTCCTCTACGTCCTAACTAAGGACCCACCCCTTCTAAGGGTCCTCTTCCTTTAACGTTGGGTGAGGTCACAAGAACGGACCTCTTAGGGTACCTGTCTCCTCGGACCGTCCACGTCAGGCACCCCAGTGTCTCAGCCTGTGCTGACTCGTGCGTGTGAGTCTCAGTCGTCATAAAGAGAAAACTAAGGTATAGGTCGAAAGAAGGGTGTCCGATGCCTTTCGTGAAATTTGACACGGCCCTTCGTTCCCAATTACTCCGGTGTGTGTACAGACACATGTTTGCAACTACTGCCCACACTTAACCGTCCAGATCCAGTCCGAAAGACTCGGGACCCACCAAGACGCGACTCGACGACCTGACACTCTTCCATCTGGTCCACCCCGAGACCGGGCCGGTGGATGTGAGTCTCTCTCACAAAGATTTCGTTCCTTTGTGAGAACCTCTTGTACCTACACCAATGGACGACTAGAAGTCTCGCAGACCCCTGGTGACGGACACCGTCTCAACCCCATCCAGAACCGAGCGACCACAGACATCAAGATCCTTCTCAGCGTTAGTTTCGACACAGGGGACCTACCGGTATAAAGTCTTCGTACATTTCAAACGAGTCACTAAGTCAAAATCTTAAACACCCTGTGAAGTGTACACAGAACGTTCCGTATACAGAGGACCGTTTCGGAGCGACAAGTCTACACTCGAAGTCAGTCCCCAAAAGGGGGTAGACAGGGAGAGAGGAAGACCTGAAGACGAAACTCATTTCACATGTAAAACCAAAATACATAATGTTAAGACGTGGTGGGTCTTCCGCTCGAGAGAGGAAAGGACAGAGACCGCTCCGACGTGCCAAAGTTTCGTGTCGGTGTCGACCAAGAGGGACTCGACGGGGCACCCGTACTCGAATTTCCTCGGTCGCAGAGTAAAGGACGGAGACGTGTGGAAGGAAAGTGGGCGGGGGTAGTGAAGGACCTCGCACAAACGAGAGTCTTCCTAAACAATGGACTAGACAGGTCGGCGACCAAAAGGATTTGGGTAGACAGACAGAGAGACAAAAAGAAAAGACATAGTTACTCCTTTCGCCCAACGTATTCACTTTTTGTTTGTTTGTTTGTTTCGGGTTGTTGTTGCCGTACATCTAAACACTAGTCAAATAACAGACGTTAAAAAAACATGAAGATGAAAACGATCGTACGACACAGACTTGGAAAAATAGTGTCCTACTACTATATTTACTCAAAAAAAGAGTGACACACGAATTCAACAGACACGACAAACTAAATCATTTACTTGATTTGTCGGGTATTATCGGACAAAATATATACACGTATGACGTTTTTAATATTATTATGTTTGAAAAGGGATCAATAAGAGTATAAAAGGGTACCACAGTCTCCTTTTACAAAATTATGTGGGAGCATACAAAAAAAAGACCTCCATACATACGTTTAATTTGACTGTTTTCAACTGAAAATAAGTACACTCAATTCACCCTCAAGTGTCTTTTGACTGACGTTCTTCACCAATCCCGTAGAATTGTCCCCTTTCGCCATCCTTTTCGGTGAATACCTTTTACTCACTGAAAATCCTTTCTACTCCCGGGACATCTTGTCCTCCCTCTGTCCGATCAAAACACGGTCACAGACAAATCGACTCCCGAAGAGGAGAGTCACTATTCTCAGTCAGAAGGGACCAACCTTCCTTTTCTTATGGAAAAGGAACGTTCCCTCCCTTCCCTAAATACTGTTGACTCAAGAGGACGAAAGTCCATTTTCCTTTCGGACAAGAATGCACAGAGGTCGAGTCAGACGTCGAGTTTCACCACAAATAAGTGGTACCACACAAGACCTGGGACAGGTACCACTGAACTTAACCTGTATCTGCAGGTCCGACATTTTTAGCTTGACCGTCCAGCCTTCCCTCACCTCAAACGGTCTCGGGTGACGGAAGACTCGTCTCCACTGAACCATATAGACCTCTTTCTTTACCGTTGGGTGAGGTCATAAGAACGGACCCTTTAGGGTACCTGTTTCCTCGGACCACCCGATGGCAGGTACCCCAGTGTTTCTCAGTCTGTGCTGACTCCCTGATTTTTTGCTGAACCGTATACCCGCGCAGTACCGCATCACCCCTGCCCAATGTTCCGGGTGTGGACCACAGACAATGACGACTGGCCGACACACCGGGACTCGTTCAGTGGTCTGAAGGGACCCAGAGTCTAATCTTCATGTAATGGACGTAAAGTCCAGAGTCAACGGTGACTAACCGCTCTCCGCCCCGAGTGAACAGGTCAGGAGTCCCGTCCCGAGACCCCCAAACTCCCACCCCTCTGTTGGTCTCGCCGGCGAGACGGACGGGACGGCAGAGAACTGAACGGACCAACAAGGTCGAGAGGGACCCACCCCAAGACAAAATAAAGTTCAGCAACAATGTGTCACAGAGCCCTGCCTCCCCGACTTCTGTGGTCCGAGGATCCCTGACGACGAACGAGACTCGGGTCTGCACCTTCCAGACGCCCGACTCGGGAGCACCAACAAGAAGGCACGCCGAGAAACTCTCGTCACTGAGTGGTCCCGACTCCACCCGCCCGTGAGACTAGGGATGCCAACGTGAAACAGGAGGGTCCTGGATCTACCCTCGTCACCGACTTCGGACCCCGGTGCTCGGTTGGGGTCCGGTCCTCCTGATCTGTCTTCAGACGGGTGAGGGTGTGGAAGCCCAAAGAGGACCATGTACCGTAACGGAGACTTTGTCAGTGAACTCTTGAACCCTTCACAGTAGCTTAAGGCCCGCCGTCTGAGAGGTGGACACCCCAACAGACCAGACCTTAGAGTCTAGGACTCTCCAATCACCACTGAGCAAGTCCGTGTGGGTCGACCAATCATCCGACTAGACCAAATCGCGAACGGGGTAGTCTGGTTCAGGGGCGTACGACCCGGTGCGTCGTCGGGTCTGAGTCAGGGGAATTCTGTGTAACAGACACTTGGACGACTCTCTCCGTCGGAACCTATCGTTTACGTCGGAGACCCGGTAAAGAGGACGTCCGGACGCAATGGACTCGAAACAATCAATAGATCAAATATATATCACCACATATATAACCTCTTCCTTTACCGTTGGGTGAGGTCACAAGAACGGACCTCTTAGGGTCCCTACCGTCTCGGACCACCCGACGGCAGATACCCCGGCGTGTCTCAGCCTGTGCTGACTTCGCTGAATCGTCACATATACACCCGAAGGGACCACCGAGCCACCATTTCTGAGACGGACGTCCCGTCCTCTGGGCCCAAGGTAGACACTCAGCCCTTCTAGGGAACCTCCTCCCGTACCGTTGCGTGAGGTCATAAGAACGGACCTCTTAGAGTACCTGTCTCCTCGGACCCTCCGACGTCAGGTGCCCCAGTGTGTCTCAACCTGTGCTGATTTCCCTGATTCGTCGTCACTGCCGTCACACATAGACAGTCAGTGTTAGGGGGCTGAATAGGGAGAGAGGGGAATAGAGGACCATTGGCATTCAAACAAAAGATGTAGACAGTGAGTAAAGAGAAAACATTCATTGAAGTGAACATGGGAAAAAAATTTAAGGTGTATATTCACCATAGTATACTATGAACAGAAAGACACAAACTGACTGACTACTATTAGAGACCCAGATAGGTACAATGACGTTTACCGTAATAAAGTAAGAAAAACTCCGACTCGTTATGAGGCAACATAATTACATATACATGATGTAGAAGAAATAGGTAAGGAGACAACTACCTGTAAGCCCAACAAAGGTACAGAACCGATAACATTTATCACGAAGTCACTTATAACCCCTCTTACATAGAAAAACTTAATATTAAAACAGACGTATACACGAGTCCTCACCCTAACGACCTAGTATACCGTCGGGACAAAAATCAAATAATTCCTTGGAGGTATGACAAGACGTATCACTGAAGTGGTTCAATGTAAGGGTGGTTGTCCCATCCTTCCAAGGAAAAAGAGATGTGGAAGAGGTCGTAAGTAACAAACATATAAAGAACTACTATCCTTAAGACTAACCATACTCCACTATGGAGTAAAATCGAAACCAAACGTAAAGAGATTATTACTCACTACACCTCGTAGGAAAGTACACGAAAACCAGACAGACATACAGAAGAAATCTCTTTACAAATAAAGCGAAAGTGGGTAAAAAACTAACCCAAAAAAACGTAACTCGACTTGCTCGACAAACATATAAAACCTCTAAGTAAGGAGTCAACGGAGAAAACGTTTATAAAAGAGGGTGAGACTCCCAACAGAAAAGTAAAAGAAATACCAAAGGAAACAACACATTCTCATATGATGTTTCGATGTCATTAGTCTTGTCGTACCATGACCGTGTTTCGGTTTTTACAGTTAGTTACCTTGTCCAATCTTTCAGGTCTTTATTTGGGTGTGCAGGTACCAGTTAATTAGATGCTACTTCCTCCGTTTTTGTATGTTACCTCTTTTGTGTTAGAGAACTTATTCACCATGACCCGTTTGACCTGTTGATGTACATTTTGTTACCTTAATCTTGTTAGGGATTATAGTGTGTGTTTTTATTTGCGTTTTACCTAATTTCTGAAGTTACAATCCGGCCTATAATATTTGGAGAATCTCTTTTTGTGTCCGTCTTATGAGAAACTGTATTTAACGTCCTTGAGGAGTGATCTGATTACTTTTGTCTTTGTTTTTATTTGTTTACGCACGACGAAAAGAATCATAGAAAATACTACCAAGTAGTACACAGTGGTTGTAGTGATGACTTTAATCCCAAAATTAATTCGGAGACTAATTTCTGTCCAAACGAAGAAGGGTAGACACAAAGTCAGCACAGAAAGACCGTATATCAGTCGAACCACCCCACCCCGCCCCCGAACAAAAGAAATGGAAGGACCTATAGTGGGAATGGATTGAACAAGCGCAAACTTTTCCAACACTGGCTCCCCAGGACCTCCGTCCGAGGGGGTGGCCTCCTTCTCTCCTGCCTCCGAGTCTCCTAGGGGTCCTTCTCTGACCCCAGACCCTTCTCCAGCTCCGGGGCTGGTGAGAGACTGATACCTGTCGACCAACGGGCTTCAGACAGATAGGGTCTTCTGAGCTAACGGCACCTGGGGGTCTTTCTCCTGCGACACCTGTCACTGGTGGTCGGGTCGTACCGGGGGTGTCTGGGACGTCTGGTCTGAGGACGACCCCCGACAGAGGTCCCCCCGGGTTCTTCTGCGGGGTAGAGGCACTAGCCACCCCAGCCGAAGATACCCTCGTCGGTCTGCCTCCTCCCCCTTCGGGAGGACGGGGTTCATTCTGGTCGGTACGACGGGCGTCTCGGAGGACCGGAGACAGGAGAACGACGTCTGAAGGGTCTGTGCAAAAGGAAAGAAGAGAGACGGAGCCCCTACCACAGTAGGCGAGTGTCGGAAAGAAGGACTGAGACTTTTGTACGTACTTAATCTTGATTGGGTGACTGTAAACCTACCGAGACTGATTAGAAGACAGAAAGACCCTAGAGTCTATTATACACTTTGACCAAACGACAAACAAGATTTAGTAGACCCCTTTCATCGGTACGTATAAATCACTCGAAGGAGCTTCTTCTTTAGACCTTTCTTTTACGGCGAATAGGGATTTTACCTTTCTGTTCTTCTTTTAACTAAAAAAAGATCTACTCTTTCATTAAAAAAAAGACGGTAAAATAATGAGAAATGTACAGTCAACGTCGAAACATTGACAAAGCTGTTATCTAATTTTAGAATTATAATAAAGGAATCATATAAAATCGTTAAGTTGTTTATGAATAGTTAATGGGTCTTTCGGGAAACTCCTATGCTTGTAAATTTATTTCCGGGGATAAGTCTTCCTCAAATATAAACCACTCCAGAATAGGGTCGGTGCCAGTTCACAAGTGTACTCATTCACACCCAAAGTAAAAAGAAAAAAAATTGAACGACCAACTATAGTATTTATTGAGTCCTTCTTTCACTTTTACCATCAGTGAGTCAGTACAGGATGAGAAACACTGGGGCACCCGACATCGAGTGGTCCGAGGAGACAGGTACCCCAAAAGGTCCGTTCTTATGACCTCACCCAACAGTAAGGGAAGAGGTCCTCTAGAAGGGTTGAGACCCTAGTTTGGGTCCAGAGGACGTGACGTCCGTCTAAGAAATGGTGGACTCGGTGGTCCCTTCCGGATTTATTGGGTATGTAAGAGAACTTTCCCGTCATTGTATAACCATAACCTAAAAGATAAACGTAAGAGGGATATTGGGACCGTGTCACGAATAAATATCGTTTATGGGGGGTTTAGAGAACGAATTAACTTGATTAAACTTAAGTCAATTCCACTTTCGTCTAATACAACTTCTTATGACGTCTGAAAAACAACACAACTCTACGAGATGTACGTTCCTTTATCAAGACTTCCACCGACAGGAGTGGTACCATAGTGTCCTTTACTAAGACTTACCTTCGTTTAGAGAAGATGATACTTTGTGTCAGATCCCCGCTAGATTCGTGAATTCTGTCAAAAAGTGAAGGCTCGTAGGTTTTCCTCGTATCATTCTATTAAAAGACGGGGGATTCGAACAAATCCCTTGACCCATCTCTTTATGACTCTTTCGGATACCTTTCGTACCTGGTTGTACCGGAAGCCACAGTAAAATCCCTACTGAGTATACCTTCTAGGACCCCCGATATCTACCAAGATTTAACCACCTTTTGGTTGAGAGGAAAATCTGTTTCGAGTAACGGGACAATCAATTCCACTCGTTCTTGGCACAAGGCGTCTACGACCAGGGACGGACGCCCACCCACACACACACACAACACACACACCCCCCTCCACATACCCTTCCTTGACAGTGTCCGGAGTCAGTGACCGTGGCGGAGCCGAAGGGACCCCTACGACGACCTGCGCACACCCACCTCCGGCAGTGAAGGAGGTGGCACCAGAAAGGACTCACAGGGGCACCCACACAGGACTGTCGACCGACTGTTGGACTGTGGGACCCCCAGACGTGACCCAAAGGTGCAACCTCCTTCCAACGGGAACTCAGACACGTCGGCACTAGATCCCGAAGCTCCGAGGGTCGGGGTGAAGGACGGAGAGGAGTGGCGGGGAGGAAAGGAGACGTCGGGCGGCGGGCCGGCGGGCACGGGCGTGTGGTCCACGGCGGGATGTCTCGCCACAGTCGGGCCGACGCCGGGACGCGGAAGAGGGTCTCGTGGGGGTAACCTGACCTGGCACACCCTGCGGCCGCCGTGAACTCTCGCAGGTTGCCACTCAGAGTGTCAGGGGGGGCCCGTCCAGGCAGAGGGCCTCCACCCACACCTTAGCAACGAGTCAGACCCTTGGGTTGGACAACGTGGGCAGACCGGACGGGACCCGGGTCCCTTCCGTGGGGCAGGTCTCTTCCACGGGATACCCGAGACACAGCAGAGTCACTGGAACTGGAACCCTTCAGACCCAGGACCCAAGGACGACACCACTAGACTGGTACTTACCCGAGGACCCCTAAACAGAATTGGGAGACTTTCGAGAAGGACTCTCAAACTCTAAGTGAACAAATAGATTATCTACCATATGCGTACCTTCTGAAATAGATTATGTCGGTACGTATACGGCCGGACCCTGAATGGGTCACTTGTGAACGGCTAGACTGAAGTCCAAGGACTCGCGCCTGTGGCTACAGACTCGGTCGGGCGACCAACCTGTCACCGGACCGACCGAGTGCCTGTCCCTATCCTGCCCGTCAAAACACCCCGTCTGCGGGAGGGCACACGAGACTCCTAATTAAGTAGACTAGAGTTGAGACACGACTCGCCTACGAAAACATTAGGAGCGAAATGTCTAGTCTTTGGGGTTCACATTTATCTATTTGGTGGGTCCTTCACCGTCTCTTCCCTGAACTTAGATGTTAGTCAATCTTAAAAGTGACGTCCGGGTACAAAAATTGGTGACTCGACACGCCTGAGGAATTTATCTCCGTCACTTGCCGATCGGTGGCCTCTCGAAGTCTGAAAAAGTTCTGAAAAAGACAGAACCGAAACTCCTGCTCGGAGTGTGTACTCGTACTCACTCCCTGCCCCGAGAACCTCCGGAACGGTCGACCACCCATGCGGGAGGTACACTACCACCACTGGTCTCGGTGTTCTTCCCCGTCCTAAATTTCTCAACAAAGACCTCTGAACCTCCTCTCATAACGAGCCACAGTGAATCTAAAGTCCCTAAGCCTCCTCCCTGGTCCCGCGCACTTCTTCACTGGGTCTTTACCAATGGGACCCTCACACAGGACCCTCCAGAGACGGACCCCGACTCGCTAGTCGAACTTGTATACCGACTCCTTAACAGGGGAGGAGAGGGTGGTAACTCACCGGACTAAAGATGGGGTCCTCCTTGGGTCAGACTTGAGAGTAGTCTGTCCCACTGTTCTTTCTCCTTAACCTCCCGCCGACCCCCGCTCCTTCAAAAGCTCGTAGAGAACTAAACACAGGAGAGCCGGCTCGTCGACCCCGGGACCCTAACTCGGGGGAGGGAGTAGGGTCCCGGGGACGGAGAGGAGCCCGGTCCGAAGGTAGGTGTGACCAAGACTCGCGGATAAGGACAAGCCAAGAACGACGACAAAGGGACGCTTGAAGGGACACCAATGGCCTTATTTCGGGGTCGGAGCATTCCTCAAGCGTCCGAGACGGCGGACGGATAGACGGCAGACGTGGAGAGGAAGAGGACGGACGAGAGGATGGGTGGTGGGCCGAGCGTGGGAGTGAGACGGGTCTTGGAGGAAGGAAGGGAAATGTGTGTCGTCGCAAACAAGGCGGGTCTTGAGTCTGGGTGACGGGACCCCTAGGGCCACTGTTTACGTAGCAGTCAGTAGGAAGACGAGTCGTCGGGGAAGACAGGGTGGGTCAGCAGTCACAGACCACTACATAGAGTCCTTTCAACAGTGTTCCTCTCTTTTCCGTCGCAATGAACACTACCTCTCTTCAACTTCGTTCACAGGTGAAAACCACCTCATCACTCGGGTCACAGATGTCCACTGACGAAGTTTCGTCGAATATCGTAGCAGTCCTTTTTCAGACATTGTTGCCCCTTTCACTGGTGACATTGCACTCTTTTCATTCCTTTTTTTCCTTTATTTCAGTGTGTATATAACAAAATAAATGATCCCGACGGTAGTGTCTCATGGTGTTTGACCCAGGGAAGTCGTCGTCTTGTCTTAACAGAGGTAAGACCTCCGACCTTCGTCCCGCCAAAGGAAGGCTCCGGACTCCACCCTTGGGAGACGGCAAAGAACCAAGGACCGCCGGAGCCCAGGGGACTCGATCCGCAGACCGACATAGAGGGACCAGAGACGGAAGTAGAAGTACACCACGGTATTTCTTAATTCCGTGACAGGCTTACTGGTGCACAGTCGACCTAGTAAATCCTTCTCGAACAAGGTTTATTCCTGTGTAGGAGCGACCATGACCCCCAATCTTAAAGTCGTAGAAATCCCCCCATGTGTAAGTCGGACATTGTTTGGTACTAACGTCGGGATACGTCGTACGAGTGTACACCGGTTTCCAAAATTGTGCTCACACGTTTTCACTTTTATGACATCAATCCGTCCGTTCTTACACCTGCCAAAGAGGAGGTTGCGACATGAATGTACTTGTCAAGTAAAGACATGAAAGACCTTGGTACAAAACAAAACAAAACTCAAATCACAAGAAAACAACTCTTCATCGTTTTTGAGTGGGACGGATCGACCTCGTTTTTCTCTGACAGAACCCTCCCACAGTCACAGGGGTTTTAACTACCCCACGGATCTTTACGTAGATCCTTTGTGGACCGTCAGTCCCACCGGGGACCCTCGGCCCCTCTGTACACCTTCCTCGACTCCTTCTGTGGCAGGTAGACAGGAACTCAGTGAGTGAGTCCTCAGTCTCAGGGTCCTTCCCCCAAGTCGGGGGGTCGAGCCCACTACCCAGGTGGTTGTGCCCCGTGTCCCTGGCCCTCATCCTACCCAGGAGGTCCCTACTCCGCCACTGTCACACCTAAGGGGCTGGTGCCACCTCCTTCCAGCGAGGAGGCCCCTTTAGTAAGTAAGTAAGTAAGTAAGTCACAGACGGTTCCCGGACGGTACACGACCCTCGTGTTGCTTCGGGGAAAGTAGAGTGTCCAGGAACACACCCCTGCTACTCAATTGTTCCTCGACATTGTGGTGCCCCCGTAGCACTTCTTTCCACTTCGTCCACCTCCCACAAGAAACCCCCCTCCTCCACCGCGTACGTCGAACGCCCTAGAATCAAGGGACTGGTTCCTGACTTGGGTCCGGGAGTCGTCACTTTCGCGTCAGGATTGGTGACCTGGCGGTCCCTTAAGGGTCCGTAAGCAAAAAATTTTCCTGTCCCGTGTGGTTAAGGTACAGATTACTCTTGGGAGAGTCAGAAAGGGACCTTCGTCGGGTCTCCGAGTAGTCAGTGACGACCACAGAGGTTCAGGTCCCGGAGGCTAGTCCACGGAGGGAGGACGTCCGGGTGGTGACAAACACAGGTTTTCATTTAACTTCGTTGTGTACGTAGAGTGTCACCTTTCTTCACCCTCCTCTCCTTTGTCTTTTGTGTTTCTCTAGTGTGCACGTGTACGGGCTGCGGTCCTTTCCCGCACGGAGGGGAGACGCCGACCGACGCCCCGTGTGCGCGACAGAGCGGAAGACGTGCAGACCAGGGGCGCGTGACGTCTGGGGGATGAGGAGTGTCGTGGACCACGAATAGAGACGGGAGACTCCACGAGGTTCGGACAAGAGGTTCTAAGACTCGAACGAAGGTCAGTAGTGTCAGAGGAAATAAGGGGAGAATCAACTTTTGGACAGTCAGACGTTTTTTTCTTTCTTTTTATACACCTCGCAGGCGAGACTCGGTCCGTGGTGACAATGACAGCCTCATTTCGTCTCTCTCTCAGTTCGTAGCGTTTCGTCCACTTGTCTTGGTCACTCACCTATGCGTCCCGAGGGAACCCGTGATCACTCGGAAGACCTCTTCCCCTTCCACCCTCATCCCCTCCCGCTGGAGTACAGAGACTCCTCCACTGGAATCTCGGTTCTGAACAACCTTCTACTCGTCCCTCGCTTCTAGACTCCCTTGTCTCCAAGGTCAGTTTCCTCGTAGCTTACGGGTCCAGTCCGTCCTCGAGTCACACAGGCTCCAAGTCGCTCTTCCGGCCCACGGACCTCGAGCCCTCAGGTCCCGGCCCCTCCGGTCCCGTCGGGCCTCCGATTTCTCTCAGACGTATCTTTCCCGTAGCGTCCAAAGCTCCTCAGTCCCAACAAGGTTCACTTCGCCTTCGGTAACGGTCGACCCGAAGTCTCTCGTTCCGGCAACCCCTCACTCCGGTCTCCTTCCTCCGACTAACTTCCAACGGCGTAAACAGGTTAACCCTTTACGACCACCGTCTCTGGCGTCTCCTGTGGTGCAAAAGGGGCCCACGAGTAAGGAGTACGTGCTCCTCCAAGTGGTCGGGCCGGACCCGAGTCTCGGTCACCGTGGTCCCGACCCCACGACGGTCCTCGGGGAGGACTCTCCCCTCCTCTAAGTCGAAACTGTCTCGTCAATGACCTACCTTTCTTTTGTGAAACGTTCACATAATAATTCACTAGCACTTGGGGGCACAACTGGGGAGGTAAAGACGTGACGGCACTTGTCGCGGGGGAGGCCCCTCTAAGGTCGTCCTGAGACTATCCGTTTTGTTTGTTTGGGTTTAGATCTTATTCACAGAGAAGGTCCTTTCTGTTTGGTGGATAACACTTTTCCCAGGTGACATTAGTCGAGGGGTGTTCATCGGCAGACCCAGGAAGTTCCGTGGCATAGTAATTGAAACAACTCCCCTGTGGGCACCAAATCGGGTCCGAACCGTAGGCAAAGACGGTGGTCCCGGCAAAATAAAAAACTTGGGCGACTCAGTCGTAGTTCTACTGGTCCTTGTTTCTACCCGTAAACGCCCCACATGTATTACAGTGTGTCAACAATTTGTCGGAGCAAACGTCACCTAAAGGTACCCTGCCCACCAAAGGACACGGCCCCACACAAGACTATACAGGTCAGTGTAGGAGGGGTCTCGTTAGGCCATTGGGTGTCACAGGAAGGGTTCGAGGAGGTCCCCGAAGAGTCGGTTCGGTAAGTGAGGTCAGGTGTACACATTGGGGATGACTCCGGAGAGTCAGTCTTTAAAGGCTGTCTCGTAGCGAATCTTCGACCCCCTGGAGGGAAAGGACCCGAGGTAGTGGTTCCTTAAGTGTCCTTCCTTCCCAACATCTTTACCCTGGGGGGTGGGGGGGTGGGGTACCAGTAGACGGAAGACGGAGTCCTCCTCCGAGACTCAACCTTGGTCAAATCGAGACCCGCACCCCGCTCTAGGGGCCTAGGGACGCCACCACCGAGTACACACGGAAGACGGGTGACTGAACCCCTAAACGACGGGATGCTTAGTTCGTCGTGGAAGTACCTCAGGGAGCAGTCAAAACAGGGATCCCTGGGACACTATTCAAATCGTCTCGGTCTCCAGGCCACCCTCCCTGGTAGGGTCACCGGTTCGACCGGGACGACGGGTCCTGTCTTTACTGTAGACGAGAAGGCACATCTGGAGTGTGGTGGTGCCCTCAGGACCTAGGGAACCGGGGGCCGGGTGATTGTCTACGACGGAACAGGTAGCACACCAAACCCTTCGGACCCCCTACCACTCTTAGACTGTCCGGTCGAGGTCGTAAGGACAGAGGGTCTGGGGAAGAAGAGGTAGACGGTCCTCGACCGGGGAGTCGACGGAGTCCTTACCCGTCAGACCCCCGGGTCAAGGGGAGGGTGGCTGCACGACCTTACGTGGGTCGAGTCCTCGACTCTCAACGTACGTCTTAGGGACCATCTACGGTGGGTTTACCTGTCTAGACCAAACTAGACTTAACACAAACCATTTACATCACACACCTGGAACAAACCTAAGACTATGGTTGGTTGGTCGACATTTTTCCAGTAAAACTCTACCCCTCCCTGTAAAAGTATACCTGAGTCATAAGTCTCTTCCTTAATGACAGTTAAAACAAGTAATAGTGCCATTACTATCACGTCAATAAAAAGTCAGGAATAAGTAAACCCACGTATGATTTATAAACAACGTACTTTAATATATAAGCTCTAAACGAAATTTTATAGGTTTTTCTGGATCAACCTTTTCTAACTATTTTATAACTAGGAATATCCAAGTAGTATATTAAAAAGATGAAGACTCAAACAAACGTTAAAGGATCTTATTTTGGAAAAATTTTATCACTTGTCATATAAAGGAGGAGGGACCAGTCCACGAGAGTTTTTATAAGTTTAGTTCTACGTGGGCCTTTCATTGTTAAAGAGTTTTACATCTCAACTTGCATCGTTACATTAAAAAAACTCTTCGCTTCTGGATTAGGAAAATCCACTTTCACTTGAGCAGGACTCAAGGGAAGGTCTTGAAGGGGAGGAGGGAGGGAAACGAATCTCGTGGCAGAGTAGAGGGGGGACCGAGTACCCACAGACCCCTCTCCACCGTGGCTCGTCGGGACCCAGTGCAAGTGGGTAAACGAACCCACACCGTAACCTATTGTCTTAAGGTGGCGCTCAATGGCTCCACGAAAACAGTTCAAGTACCGGTTTGGGACCCCGAAATGACCGCCACCCCCGACACGGGGAGCCAGTAGGAACCCAGACTCGTCGGCACGGACACGTACGAGCGAAAAGGAATCCTCTGACAGAAGTGACGGTAGACACAAAAGGGAAATACTATAAAAAGAGGATGTAGGTTCCGTCGAATAAGGTACCGTCGGACTCAAAGGGTTTGAACGAAGACAGCGACGGTAAGAGGGAAGCCATTGACGAGGTGGATAAGACCAGTCTTCAGGTCAAACTAGCGGGAAGTCTTAAGAATAAGAGCACAGATGCGTACGAAGAGAAAGATGGGTGGGAGGGGCAGCTCAAGTCTACTCAAAAGAGGACATTCCGTTTGGTTCACTACAGACTTGACAAGGGGTCCTTCCTCTTGTTGTCTCCTCTCTTTTACCGGTCCAATCCATGTTACTATTGATTCACAATTTTCACCTCTTTTCGTACTCAACTGAACTAACCTGAAAGATACCGAAAAATTTTATAAAACTTTAAATGAGTTTAATAACGAACTAAACTAAACTAAACTGAAAGTATGGAATTAAAGAATACTTACATTATACCAGTGAAGTGTTCCATTCTTTCTCCTACTGTAATTTAGTCCCATCGATAGGTTACTCGGCCCGGTCTTAGACAGAAGTCATCCTACTACAGTAGTAAATTCAACAATTGTTCCCTCAGGACTTCGAGTTTGAGTATTGGTCGACACATGTAAAAAGTACACCTTTTTTTGTTTCTTAGGTAAGAAATTTTCGAACTATATATCTCACTATACGTATATATATAAATATATTTTGTAGCACAAGATGTTTTGTTATTGGTTTTAATACGTTGTCCGGTGCATAGACACTTCGTGTAGTCTCGATCGGTCCCCAACCACGACGACGATGACGACGATTCAGCGAAGTCAGCACAGGCTGAGACGCTGGGGTACCTGTCGTCGGGTGGTCTGAGGGGGCAGGGACCCTAAGAGGTCCGTTCTTGTGACCTCACCCAACGGTAAAGGAAGAGGTTACGTACTTTCACTTTTCACTTTCACTTCAACGAGTCAGTACAGGTCGAGAATCACTGGGGTACCTGACGTCGGGTGGTCTGAGGAGGTAGGTACCCTAAAAGGTCCGTTCTCACAACCTCACCCAACGGTATAGGAAGAGGTTCCACAACTACTCTCTCCTCGATAAAACTTTTTGCATGAGACTCCAAAATTTTTAAAGGTCAAGCGACAGTCATTCTTTCGTTCTTTTTTATGATGTCTGGCGTCTCGTTAACTAGTCCCGGATGTTGTTCTTATATTTAGATCTCTATTCTCACCCCTAATTCTTAAATGTTTCATTCCATGAACCACCACTCTTCAAGTTCTATGAGGTAAAAAGGAAAACACCTCTTGTGTGTCTCCGGGAAACATCTCGCCCCACCCCCAGGTTGAGGCTTCCCCACACCGGACCTGGCGGAGGTCCCAAGGGCGGGCGTGTCGTCCCAACGGGAACACGAGACACCCCAGGCGCCTCCTCCCGCGTGTCCCCGACCAGGTTGAGTTGGGCGGGATTCTGGTCCCACGAGACGCCCCACCCGAGCGCCGGGATTGTTGGACGGGCCGAAAGGCGTTTGGATGCTCTGAAGGCCCCCTTCGGCGGTCCCTTGGCTCCGGAGAGGGTTTGGCGTCGGCGCGCGTGGACCGCGACCTTCCGGACGCCAGGACGCGCGCCCTACGACACAACGGGGCGCCAGGACGCGCGCCCTACGACACAACGGGACGCCAGGACGCGCGCCCTACGACACAACGGGGCGCCAGGACGCGCGCCCTACGACACAACGGGACGCCAGGACGCGCGCCCTACGGCGCGCGGCCGCCCCTCCCTCCCCAACGCACGCGAGGGGGTTGCCAGCGGGGGAGGGGCGGTCCGAAAGGAGCCCACTTGCAAGGGGTGTCAAAGTTCCGACCACACAGGTGACCCTCTCCGCACACAGGTCTCCGGGGGTGGGGACTTCGGGTCGTGAAAGTACCTCGCCGACCCCACTGGGGAGCCCCTGCAACAAGGGAGGCGTTGAAGGCCAAGAGGGTCGACTAAAACCCGGCCCCACGTGACTATAGAGTCTGGCCCTCTAGAGAAACACATCCGCGAGAAAAGAAAAGGGGTGAATCCTTGATCACAGCCAAGATCTTCGGTCGAATGGACCGGGGGAATACTTCAGCTACTCGAATTATAATAGACCTTTATTGCGCCCTGTACGGTGATCCTCTAATTCTCACCGAAAAGTCCTGCACTCGTCCCACGGGCTTTGGAAAAGCTCGACTCAAAAGTGAAGCGGGAACCCAATCCTCTGTGGAGTAAAATACCTACGTGTCTCGTGTCAATGTACGACGACACGTATTGTACACACACATGTGTCCAGGGGACACTATTCTCCCCGGGACCCCACGTCCGACCGCCCAAGGTCCTTCGGTCAGCGGCTCGAGTGTCTTGGCGGACCGTCCACCGGCCCGGGCCTTTCGGTGCCGTCGCGGGTTCCTCCACTCACATTGGTGTCCCGTCGTCTAGGGTAGGTCCCTCAGGGTCCGAAAGGACCCTTTCGGTGTCGTTTCGACTCTAACTTCCGACTCGCCCTGAATCCACCTTAGACAACGACCTCTTCCACACAAACAAGATCCGACCCTTCGTCGGTCATGTCTCCCACCCCCGCCCTCCTCCTCTCGGACGAACTCTTCGAGTCCCAGTCCAGCGGGGAGTCTTCGAAAGAAATGGGTTGGTGTACGAATTGGGTTGGTTTCCCTACACAGGAGCCACGTCCACCACGGGCGAGGACGGGTCCCGAGTGAACCTTACCGACTCTCCGCCCCCCCTACTGTGTCGTGGGTAGTAACGAGAGTACCCACCCAACACAGGAATGGCCCTCAGTCCCTGTACCGACGTCGGACCGAGACTGTCGACACCAGTAACGACGCCAGTACCTCGAACAGATCGAGGTATTCGTTTACTTTACATTTACACTCTGAGTCTTCTCTGAGTGTAAATTCTGTTGACTTGAGAACTATTTCTACTTAACGATTTTTCAATAACGTCAGTCTATTCTTAACTCTCGCATTTTACATCTTTTTGGCCCTTGAGACTCGAGTCTTACGAAGGCCAATAGTGAATTCTCGTAGGTCTTGACCGGTAGTGTCAACCATGTAGCACCAGAGTGCACGTCTTGGGGGCAGGGCACTACTGCACACTCCCTCTGGAGACCAGGAACCCCTACTGTGACTACTCCGTCGACGTGGAAACATACATCTTCAAATTCCAAGCCCCGCACTCCACCTACATAACCCAGACGGCGCCCAGAAAGTCCGTCTAACTGGTGTGAATCACCGACATCACCCCACTAGACGCCCAGACATGGTCCTTAATCTGGTGACGTCCATCCTCCCTTGCCGGACGAGTCCCGGAAGGAGTCCCGGACAGGACCTTCTCGGTCCTTGGTGTCCTCCCAAAATTCACCAAGCGAAACGCAAACCATTGAATGATCGATTTGACACCTGGACGAACCCCTGTCTCGCCTGTTGGTCACCTGTCTCGGGAATTCGTCCTTGTACTACCAAGAGAACCTTTTCGTTTCTGGACTTTCGGGTCGGTAACAGACCTACAAACCCTCCGTCTGGGAGGGACGTGGACCCACTTCCCCTCATATCCTCTTTTGGTGTGCTCACGCCCCGAGTCCAGGTAAGGTCCGGAACCTCGACCTCCGTGACCACCCTGTCGACCCACCTCTAGAGTAGTGGGCTGGACGTGCTACGCCAGACTACTCCTGCCTCCGGGTCCGAGCTCCCCTCAAGACCCTCCTCACCAGGTGTGTACCGACCGACAAGAGGTCCGGCCACTCCCTCTCCATGGTCGTCCCACACACACCTCACTCTTCTCCCCCGTCGTGGCCCCCCGGGTACTTCCTTTTCTTTAGGTGTCACTTCTATCTTTACCTTACCGGTCTGCCCACTCACCACAGGTCAACAGGTTCCTACGACTCGGGATCCATCCGTCACGAATGGCACAGTGGACACTGTTCCCAGTTCGACTCACGAGACTCGGTAAAGATACCCAGGTCGTCGTTAATCCTTGGACGACCCAAACAACAACAACAACACGACCCAGAAGCAACGAGACGTCCGAAAGGAGACGAAAGCCACGTACCCGAAGAGTAACGACACCGAAAAGAGCAACGTCGAGGGTCCGAGATCTCGTGTCCGAGTTATCAACACCGCGAGTCCGAATCAACGAGGCACCGTACACCCTGGAAGGTCCTAGTCCCTAACTTGAGTACAGAGGACGTAACCGTCCACTCAAGAAATGGTGACTCGGTGCTCCCTTCGGGTGTCTGAACCACCAAAACTCTTTTTGTCAAAACCAAGTCACCCTTCCGTCTCGGTCCTACGTGTCTCCCACAGACGTTCCAACACCCCTTTTCAGGTGTGGAACACATACTCACACCTCCCCAAGATAGACAAACCAAATAGGGACGACCAAAAGACTAAACTATCGACTTTTAAAGGAGATTCACAATCCTGATTAATTTTCGATAAACAAAGCGATGGTATAATTTTTAATAGAACCGAAATACAATGGTATACACTTTCAAGTAATTATCCTGGTATAGTTACAATAATTTATAAAAACTTCATCAGTACAATTTATATGTGGTCTTTCAAGGTAAGGAACCAAATCTCAAGACTACATTACGGGGTTGTAATTCTTTGACCCCCGTTAAATTAGTAATCAGCGAGTCAGCACAGGTTGAGACACGCTAGGGTACCGGATATCGGACTGTCCAAGGAGAGAGGTACACTAAGAGGTCTGTTTTTATGACCTCACCCATCGGTAAGTGAAAAGGTCCCCTAGAAGGGTTGGATCTATAGTTTGACCCCAAGAGAACGTAACGTCCGTCTAAGAAATGGTAGATTTGGTGTTCCCTTCGAGACTAAAAAAAAAAAATTAGTTTATTTAAAATTCTTTAATGACCGAGTCGTCATTTCTTAGACGGACGTTACGTCCTTTGTACCCAAACTAGGGACCCAGAGTTTCTAGGGGACCTCTTCTTTTACCGTTGGGTGAAGTGATAACAACGGGCTCTTTAGGGTACCTGTCTCCTCAGACCACCCACTGTCAGGTACCCTAACTTTTTTCAACCTGTCCTGAGTCGTTGATTTGTTGTCGTTGTTCTTTAATGGCTCGGTATAAAAAACTTTTCAGAACAACATTACAATTATTTAAACAATTCTGAGAAATCTAATTAAAAAGTATACCAGTCTTGTTTTTTTTTATCCAAAAAAAGGAAAACGGAATCAAAAAACAACAACTATTAGGATGAATATTAGATAGTAAGACCGCTACAAGATAAGATCACTAACAATACTTTCAACTAAAAGAATACTTGACCGTAAACCCAGTGGTTTGTCTCAACTCAGGGCCAGGGAGTAACTGGAACCGTTCAGTAAAGTGTGGGGTCAGAATTACAAGAACAGAGAGTCATCCTTTATAATGACAACAGGTGTCTACACACTCTTGCTAGACCATGAGACATTCATACGTCATTTCTCTTCGTCAGTATTAAGACCACTGTTTACCCAACATAAAGGTCGGTC
Organism: Capra ibex; assembly: GCA_006410555.1. NCBI lineage: Eukaryota > Metazoa > Chordata > Mammalia > Artiodactyla > Bovidae > Capra > Capra ibex. Next base: position 41,235,277 of record SJYO01048061.1, on the reverse strand, counting down.
TCAAGACTCAATGATTGAGTCGGAGTCATTGGTCGTCAAATTGACAACTGTCCAGTAAATGAGATTACACATGTCTGTCGGGATCCTCAATAGATCCTCAGGTACACACTGTCACAAGACAAATTAATAATAGGTCTACACTCAATTTAGGTAGATTTCCCGTCTGTGAGTCCAATAACCCGCCCCCCCCTCCATTGAGCTGATTTACAAAAGAAAACTGAGAGAACTGGGGTTTAAAGTCTGGAGTAGTCTCTAAAGGGTTTCATACAGGATCTTTACGGATTTGAAAAACAACTTTCTTCTTTTCTTTTCGTTATCGTCTACGACTCCCCACAGATTACGGAACTCTAATGAAATCGGCGTGGTCTTTTGGAATAGACTAGAGAATAAGAGACCTATTGGAGACGTAGACGAAAGGATTGCAAAAGAGAGTTACTCCTTAGTCTCTCTTTCATGTCTCAGTAGACCAGGAACGAGTCGTGGCAACCTCATCCACTAATATCGCCTCGAGGACCCTCCGACCAACTTCCTACCCCTACCACCTCGGGACTACCAGTCAACACCTACCCCGGCCCAGACCAAGAAACGACAGAGGTAGGGTAAAGTCCGAGAACGGACCCAAGTACCCGTGACCCACAAAAATAAACACTTAGTTCTCCTAAGACAAGGAAAACAGACTTCTGTCGGGAATCTGGTGTCCGGACGTTTAGACTCTGTCCACAGTCGAGGTCGTCGAAACCGACGACAGAGTCGGAATAGCAACGGGTTTTAGTTCAACAAAAAAAAAACTTTTCTTTCTCACACAAGAAGGACAGAGTCTTTTTGTAGTACTTCACATAAAAAATTGCAAAAAGGTAGTTTGAGAACTTTAAGAGTAGAAAGATTGGAAATTTTGTAAGAGTCAAGATTGTGTACATAAATAAGGTTAGTAAGATTTCATGTCTCAAATTTTTCAAAAGTTTTATGGCACGCAGATTACGGTTCAGAGTCTTTGACCTAAAATTTTTCTTTTCTTACCCCTTGATATAAGTTATGGGATATTATTTACCATTACCCTTTCTTATACTTTTTCTTATATAAATAAACATACACATATTGATTAGTGAAACGGTATACGGACACCGATTGTGTTACAACATTCAGTTGACATGTAGAGATTTTTTTAAAAAAATTTTCTCTTCCTTTTCTTTCTTATAATTTTCAGTTCTCCTTCTCGCGTCTCTGTTTGCACTTCGTTTAGTGGTGGTTCGGTTCGTGGACCGGACGTACGGACAGGGACAGAACACCTACTCCTTAGACTCCGAACTTTTGAAATTCCGGTACGAAAAAGAGCGAGTCGATTTACCCCGAATTCAGTATTCTGTCACTTCGGCCACTAGTCTCGTCTAGTCTGTCTGGGGTTTCGGACGCAACGAGGGTATGGTGAGTGACAGAGGGTCTACGATGCGAAAAGGTCGTACCTTGTGTTTCAATAAAACAAATACACGTGTCTTCAAGTGGGCACACAGTCAAAAATTCCGGTGCGGATTATTAACGGAAAATAATTTTGTTTCTGTTTTCACTTCAAGTAGGTGAAAGACTAAACGAGAACAATACAATCTTTACACAGGGTCCGGAACTTCCTACTTTTAGGGTGTACCGACAAGTGTCTTCTACCGTGTCCGGAGCCAACAGTGCAACTCTGCCGTGGAACAGAAAATTTCCCCTTAAAACCTAGACAAAGACTTAATCGGATTTTCAACATCAACCTCGGGTTCTCCTGGTCACAGAAACCCGACACAAACCTCGCCCCACCGCAAGTATTCCGTAACTCTCACGTAGAAGACAGACAATCCCACCCGCCCGTGAACCGTGGAGGCCACCTTTTCTCGTCGAAACTTCTGGGTGCCGAGTAGGAGACAGAAGCCAAGGGTGACGACGAACAACAGTGGACGCGAGACAAGGGACACACAACCTCACTGCTCGGACGGGAGACACGAGTCCGCAGACCGACGACTCGTCACAAAGTCCTTCTGGACGCATCCCGGACGGAACGGAAGACGGTCGTCCGTCGACTGGTTTTACCCTAGATACCACCCAACACGCTGGCACACCCGATCTTTTGCAATACGTGACACAACTCCCAGAGACAAGACACAAGAAGACGAAGAGAGTTTTTACCACATTGATACCGAATATTCTAATCACGACCACAGACAGACATTAGGTAAGTCTCATGTCCCTGGGGAGACCTGTGAGGTAATAAATACGATTTTCTGTTCCCATGACACCCAGACTCACCAACCAATCAGCGAGTCAGCACAGGTTGAGAAACGCTGGGGTACCTGACATCGGACGATCCGAGGAGACAGGTACCCTAAGAGGTCGTCCTTATCGACCGAGAAGACCCAGAGGACGTGACCGTCCTCCCAAGAAATGACGGTTCGGTGTCCCTTCGGGTACTCAGACTGATTGAGTATCACCCACTTCGACTAGTGAAGGACAAGTCTTTAGTGGGGGTAGGGTCGAAATCCCGTAGTCGTCGCTCCCATCACTGACCCACCTGAGTCTCGGGAACGACACAAGGAGCACTGAGACCCACGAGTGGTCACCAGACCCGACCGCGAGTCAGGTCGCCCCCGTCCTCGACGGAGCCAAGACTACACAGGGTCGGAGGTCGAGTGAGAGACTTCGACCGCCGTCACGACCAGCCCCGTGTCGTACGGACAGGAACCGTAGGATGGTGGGACACCGACAGGACGTCCAGAACCACCACCCCACCATGGGTTAGGACCCCACTCCCTCCAAGATCTTATAAGGGTCCAATTCCCTCAGAGACGCGGTACGTCCCTCGACGTCGAAACCGTTTCGGCTTCGACCCTCACAGTCAACGACTCGTCTACCGGTCACGACTGGAAAGACGGGGTTTAGGATTCCGCCGGTGCAATCTTCTGGACTTGGTAAAACATGAATGCCTCTACGGTCATTGAGCCTCGGTTCACGTCGGAATTGCTGGGGGACCAGTAGAGTTCTCGACCAGGACCTCCCATTTCCCTACTCACGGTCAAATTCATCTCCGTGGTGGTGATTGAATGGGGGAGGAAAAGGTCTTTACACCCACATTGACACACACCCAGAATCCCGGTGAGACGGTTTTTATCGGAATCAAGGAAGATAGACATCTGATTTGCACTAGTATTGTAGGACACACGAAGGTTGAAAATAAAATAGGACTGAAGGTTTATAAACTATAATTACATGTCAACCCCAAAAAGACGAGAGGTCACCCTGAGTTAGGAAAAGAATTAAGAAGGATGGTCATCAGTTCCAACCACTGTAGGATCAGAGTTGGGACATCGTCGCAGAATAGGTTCCTCTTATCTGATAAGGGTCCCCACCTCCAACCCCCATCTCGCACCTCCCCTAGTTCTGAAGGAAGTCGATATGAATTCCAGAAACAACGTTATAAGAATAACAAGACCAATTATATCCGAGATTAGTGATTTATTAAAAAATTTAGAATTTCAGTTTGACGGAGACATCCAAGAAGGTTTCATAGAATCTTCACAACAACCAAGTAGAAGGAAACTCCTTCTACGTCAAAACAAATAAATGAAAAAAAAGGAAGAAAAATAGAAATACAAACAAAACTCACACACGAGTCATGTCATTCAAATGAGTCGTTTACGGAAACCAAATTTTAGGATTCTAGGGTTCCTGGAATTAGAGGGACTGGGGTAGAGACCTAAATCTTTTTCAGGAACCCTTTCTTCGACGGGTCCCTCTCACTTTCCCTCGGCACCTGGGTTCAATTTTGTCACGGTTCCTTTACGTCGGTTCTCTCCAACAAAAAAAAAAAAAAAAAAAAACTTTTTGAACGTTAAAATTGTTGTTGTTTTCTTTTTTTTAAAAAAAAAAAAAAAAAAATTCTTTTATTTTCGTGAGACCTAAAGGGAACGGAGGACGACCTAAAGTCAGAGGGAATCTTTCACACGAGTAGTCTTACTCAAGGGCGTAAAGGGACGAAACACAGAGTCGTAAGTCGCAAAGTGAAGTAATTTTCGTCCAGGTGGGAACGCAAGGTGCCCGAAGTGAGTAAACACTTAATTGTCAAGAGTCTGGACTCAGTCCGACACTAAGGTGTCCGGCCCTACCCCGGGGTTCCCAAGTGAAGGGTGGTCGAGGGACCAGTGGGACACGACGACCAGGGACCTGTCGTCGGAAACTCCACCATCATGTACAATGACACTTTTTTCCGTAAACACCGGAATACCCTGTAAGACACAATTTGTTCAACTGTGTCCACAGCATTAGACCTGAACCTCGGATACCCTTCGTCGGAATCGAGTATCTGTCACTCGACGAGACCCTTCGTTGAAGCTCCTCAGAAAACTCAGGGAGGACGTTACTTCGTGACGGAATTAATTCCTGTGTATGTGAGGATCAGTTACTGACAGAAAATTAGCAAAAATTTTTAAACTGAGAAAATTAAGTAAAAATTCTTTATAAACGTTCCCCCATGAAGGGATCACCAGGTCACCGATTCTGAGGTTCGAGGGTTATGTCCCCCCACCCCAAGTTAGGGACCCGTCCCTTGGTCTAGGGCGTATATCTGGTCTGGACCGTGTTTGTTTGTTTTTTTATAAATTTCTATATATATAAACGGACCCTATCTAAATTTTGGAGAGATCAAAACACTCACATCACACACACACAAGTATACACACGTGCAAAACGGAGAAACATCAAATAACTTCGGAATCGACCTAAATTCTCACTCTACGGGACTCAGTCATCTTTGTCGGTGTCTATTAATTCCTATTCTTTTCGGAGGTCCTTTCGTGCACCAGCCCCACCCACAGAATCAACTAAAACGTCAAGACGGGTAACTGGGGAGGACGACACTTCAGACCCTTGGTCGGTCACTAACGCCTGATCCCAACACTCTCGCCGACGTCAGGACAAATAATTAGGGGTGTGCAAGAGTTCTTGACCCTCGCAACACCCTCCGACCGACAGGGGTGACATATCTAGTCTGTGCTCGGGGACTTCCAGACTCGACCACATCACTCTACTCCCCAGACAGTGGGGTCTCGGACGTATGGACCCGAGTCAAAAGTCGGTAAATAACCCCCTGCTGGTGTACTAGTGATACGACGCACACAACAGAGGAACGAGGACTTCCATCTTTCAATCGCAGAAGGACAGGACTCCTTTACCTTCCTTCGACAAACAATCATCCACAGCAAAGTGTTATCCTGAACGAGTGACATCTGTTGACCCTTTTTTTGTTTTTACTCTCTCCTTTATTCACTGGGCGGAGTAGATCTCTCTCGGAGAAGTTTCTTCCTTGTTAAAAGACGTGATATCTCTTGTCCGTTAAATATGTCATTTTCTATACGTATACGAAAAATATATCTTCCGTGTGTATAAGTGTGTGTATGTAGAAAATTTGTTTTAGAGAGAATTTCACTCAAGTGTCTAAACGTCAATTATATTTACACTACAGTTTCGACTTCCAAAACCGTGTGGTCTCGTACCTTAGGGTTGATGTCAAACTTGGATCACTGGAGACACGAAGAAGGGGGTACTTTATCCAGGAAAAAAAAAAAAAGACTCGGGAAAATAAAGCAAAAATAAGCCTCGTAACAACTAAACATTACAACACAATTAAAGACGACATGTCCTTTCACTGAGTCAGTATGCATAGTGATATATGAAAAAAAAATGAGAGAAGGTGACACCAGACAGTGTCCTACAACTTACATCAAGGGACACGAGACGTCATCGTGAACGACAGACAGACAGGACACACACTATCGAGTGTAGAACGTTTGAGATACCCCCCAGTCCGAAGACCCAATATTACTTTTCGTCGTCCGCGGAACGGAACGACAGTCACCGTAGCCTCCGAGGCCCCTGAGGACTATCCAAAGACCGACCGGCAGACCGAACGCAAATCTGAAGGGAGGGGCGGCGGGACAGACCCGACGTTCGAGTCGGTGGGCGCCCACGACACTCGACACTCCGAGACCGGTCCGCCCGTCTCCGCAGTCGTCACTTATTCGCGAAAGACGCAAAGGCGTCGGTCTCGGACACACTAGGAGGCGCTACGAGTCAGTGGGGTGTCGGGACGAGACTTGCGCCGACAAAGGGTGTGTGCTCCTACCACCGCTCCCCCCTTTACCGTTCTAAGACCTCAGACCTCTCGGAAGTGGGCCCATACACACGTCTGACTGGAACGACGACTCAGGAGAGACAGGAGCGTTCCACGTCCCGAGACACACGACGGAGAACAGTCCGACACACACACACACACACAGACACACAGACACACAGACACACAGACAGACACACACTCGCTCAGAAAACAGACCTGGACCCCAGGACTCCCGTCAACATCGACAACAACAAGAAGTGAGTCAATACAGACTGAAAAACACTGGGGTACCTGACGTCGTGCGATCCGAAGGGAAAGGAAGCGATAGAGGGGCTCAAACGAGTTTGAGTAAAGTTTTCAAGATCGACACCTGTGTCATTTAGTCTCCGACCAAACTCAACACGTCGGTGACCATACTTTATCTTTTATCGTTCTCAGTTCGCACCTAACAAGAAATACTCAATACCTAGACCAAGAACACGATCCGAAACGAAGACAATGTACTTTGAAGAAATAAGTCCCCTGACAACAACCCCAGGTATTGTCACAAGGAACGATTAAACCCCACACACTCCAAATTACCATACTTAACTAAAACCTTTTTATCAGCTGACAAACGTTTTTCACAATGATGGGTCCTGAACCAATAACAAACCCCGAAATAAGGTAATAACGAAAAGTCACAAAAACACTCACAACAGTGATCTGATCAAGGATCCACTTGAATCTTTCCACCAAGAGAGTGTGATCCTCCAATAGCGGACCTTGGGTACATAAGAAAATTTCCTCATTCACGAAGTACCTTTCGTAAGACCGGCTGAGGATGTGTAGCACGTTACCCTTCGAACTTTTTTCTCAGGACAGAGGCAAAAACATAATTCACTTAAGGTCAGCGAGTGGGACCTTACTTACCCTTAATGTCCACTGTCGGCCTCCCGTCGCACCCGGAGGGGCGTGACGTGACTCATGAGACACGCAGAACGACCGGAAGGGACAAAACTAACCGAGGGTCACGACCGGCTCGTGTCTGTCCCCACACCACTCCCGAAGTGACTGCGTTTAAGTCTTACTTTTTTTTGTTCACCGGGTCACCAAAGACTCAAGTCCCGAGTCCGGACGGGCGGCTCACCGACACGAACAGTGACTCACCGACCACTGGGGTCCAGGATGCACCTCCTGTCGACCGACGGACGGCCGGAGGACCCGACCCCCACGCGGACACAAATGGGGTTCCGTCGGCCGCTACCTCGGGCGGGGGGCGTAAGGAGGTGGGGTCTGCCCGTGTCCCGGGCCAGGAGGGAGGGTGCACACACACACCTCCGGTTCTCTTCGACCCAAGTCGGGGACACGACTCGGGTTGTGAGACCCTCCACGTCGGCCGGTCCGGAGGACGATCCCCAGACGCGGGAGGGAGGGGTTCACGGCAGCCCGAGGTCCGAGGTCGGGACGGGCGGAAACTCAGACCGACGGTTCTCTTCCTTCCACGCCCGAGACGACCCCAGTAGAGACAAGGGCTACCAAGACACACTAGGGTCGTGACAGAGAGTACATGGACGATACGATTCACACATACACACATTTGCACTACCTTTACTGGTGTCTACGTTGTCGTCTCTTAGTTCACCTCTCGAACAAATGACCCCCCTAAGACAGAGTCTACTCTCGGGACTCACCCGTCCCCTGGGACTCCCTGTCGGACCGCCGGGGGGTCTCTTTCTAGACCGTCCTCGCCCACCCCTCCCGCCCACCAGTCGTCCGGACGGGACACCGGTACCAATCGCTCCGGCTCCGGGGCCCGTCCACGGGTCGTCCGAACGAAACCTCGGTCTGTCTGGTCCTGAACTTAATGTCGGGGTCCTGACCCCTCGTCGAGGAAGTGGAGAGCCTCGGTATCAAACGAGAACACAACTGTCTGTGACTACCAAGGTCCTGCGAAGGTCGCACCCCGGACCATGTGTGCCTCAAATAGGACCTCTACACCACTTTCGTCGGCCCAAGGAAGGGTCCCGCCACGTCGGGCGGACGTTCCGTGACGGTCCTCGGTTCTCCCCACGTCACCCGTGCTCGACGGCCCCGCGGACCCCCCTCCTCGTCCCGCGTCTGTCTCCGGGCCCGTCGGTGGTAGTCTCGACTCGGTCTCCTCACCGTCGTCGGACGACTCACCCCTGTCTACGGTTCCCTAGTCGGGTCCCCTCTTGGGTCCCGGATTTGGGCCCGAACGTGGTCCTCGACTCTGACAGGACGGAGACCCGGGGGTTCTCGTGTCTCCGAGTTGGGGTCGGACGGGTAGAGTCCTGAGACTCCCGCAGAGGACCCCCGCATGTCCCGTACCTCCTACGTGTCCCGTACTGAACGGGAATTTAACTCTTCATTTTTATGTGCACCAAACTCGGTTTCGAAAGATTTGTTTGAAAAATATCCTTGTCCGGTGGACCCCCAAACCATAATCAAGTCAAGTCAGCGAATCAGTACAGACTGAGAAACGTTGCGGTATCTGACGTCGTGTGGTCCGAAGGGACAGGTAGTGGTTGAGGGTTGAGTAGTCTCAGAAAAGATTCCTCAGTCAAGACTCCCCACTGACCATATTTATCCCTCCAAGACCCCGGAAACCATATTTACTTCGAGATAGAACCACACTGGGAACAGTAACGAGCCCGTAGTTCCCATCGTTCCGGGGTCCAGATTAGGTCTACACTTCAAGACAGGACCCTCCCCGTAAAGGTCCTCTGGGTACCCGTAGTACTTCCCCATAGTCACCTCCCGTCGCGCAGGTTCGGTTGATAGGAAAAACTGACATAACAGTAGCTGCACAAATCTTCTGAGTGTCTCGTGACGGGGTACACACCTTACCAAACTTTCAGATCCACTCCGTATTCCCCTGCCAGGACTACCACAGTCCAACTCGGGACTTGTCCTTCCCACAGAGGACATTGATCCACACTCGACCGTAACTGGTCGTGCCCGAAGGACCAGGGAGCTCCAGTCGCGACCCCGTCCTCCCCACCTATATTCTCTGAGTCTTGTCGAGTCCTCCCACAATGTTACTTCGACGACTTTATATTCCTGTCCCATTTATGCCACTCGTAAAATTTCACTCATTTAGATTATGCGAAGATCCTGCACTCTCCGTCTCTGACAAGGACGGTGGACCCCGAACCGGTCACCGCCCCCTCACCGCTTACATCCGTCCTCAGGGTCGGAGTGGGGAGTGGTCCCTCACTCTCGAGCCGTGGGCCTTCCTCCTTCCCCTCGAATACCCGAAAGACCCACCCCGCAGCGAGGTCCACCTCACCAGTCACACCTGACTTCCTGGCACAGGAAAAAGCGACTCTCGTCCCTTGTGAGCGACCGTGTGTCACCGACTTCGGCTCCACAACTTCGTCGGTCTAGGTTTGGGTGACGGGAGGTCGAACAGAGCGACGCCTCTACTCAGAGTGTCGTGTGGAGGGTCCCGTCCAGGGACGTGACCCCAACTCCTTCACCTCGAACCCGCGGGCACCAAGATCTTAAGTCGGTCCATAGTCTTAGCGAACCTTTCTCTCGAGACCTTTCTCTAAGAACCGTTTGTGGGGGAGGACGAGGAGGGGGACGGGGGCGGGGGACCTCCTGGACCGAGAGACCGGGTCACGGTCTCAGACACAAAAAGACTTGGGAGGGGTGGGAGTGGGGGTGGGGGTCGGGTCCTACCCTTCGGTACCTGGGACGCACAAACCCCTGCTGACTCCCCCTCACCGGGACTCCAGTCCCCCTCCCACCAAGACCGTAGCTCCGGGGGACACAGGCACGAACGTGGGAGACCGTAGAGTACCGAGTCCCCGGCGGGACCCACGTCCCTGTACCGGCCACCAGGTCGGGGGCCGTCGTCGTCGTCGTCGTCGTCGTCGTGGGACAGTTCAGGTGGGACCCGAGACTCGCGTCCGATGGACGGGTGGGTGGGTCCAAACGACAAAACGAGAAGTCTACCCTTTCTACCCTTTACTCTTGTCAAATAGAGGTTGGGCTCCTTCGGACTCCCCAGTCGTCCAAAGGACTTTACACACAAAAATTACCCAACAAGGTTCACGTCCTTAAAAGGGCTTCACTGGACACAAAATCACCCTTCGGAGGGGGTGGGGGACGGGGTCATCTCACGAGACGGGCAGCCCACGACTCACAGGTGTGGGTACACCGGGCGTACCGTCCACGGGTCCACACTGAGGGTGACACAGTCGACAATGGAAGGAGAGTGGACAGTGGACGGGAGGGGTTGGGACACACTGTCCATTCTCTTTCCGTCAGAGCCCCTGCGAGCCCGGTCCCGGACCGACCCTGGGGTCGTTCGAGAACACGAAAACTTTAAGACAGTGAGACTCGTTTTCGGGAATTTAGACGTTTTAATCCGGTCTACCCCCTCTGGACACAGGACTCTTTTTGAGGGGCACGCTGTGCCTGGCCCCGCGACACCCTCCCGGAACAGGAACCGCGCATAATATCAGGCTCCAAGAGGTAGCCACCACCATAACTGTACAGGACAGGACTTTTGAGCAGACCTCCCGGACAACGGTCCAAAACAAGGAGTCTCTGCACTTTAGGTCCAGGTCTTTCTTCAACAGTGGGAGGGCTCTCTGCACCTATGACGAGAAGCGACCGTAAATGAATATTCGAGTGTACCAGAGATGGCTCAAACGTCGTCAGGACTGATACTTCCGTGCAGACGAAACCGGTGGCACCAGAGAGGACCTACAAGGACTTCGGCTCGACCCGGTCGCGACCTCCCACCTACCCCAAAGGAGTCTAGTCGCGTACGTCCTTCTTTCGTCTCGGACCCCTCCGTTCTTAAACCCAGACTTAGAATCCTACTCTGACACACTCCATACCCGTCCACTCCCCCCTCCACCAGGTGGGTCGCGTCGGGGACCTCAGGACCTTACAGACGGAAAGGTCCCCTGCAACTGTACTACTAATTCGTTCGTATCCATCAAGTGTAATGCGTGCACTTGTTACGTGTGCTAACGACGTGACAGGGTCTCAACAGGGACGTCCACACGCACGACAGCACTCACACGTCCAGAAAATCTGGGCTTTCTGCAGGGGAGACCCGTACCGACGTCGACACTCCCGTGTCACCTGTCTCCTCGTTCGTACAGAGGAGAGTCTAAGGACAAAATCCCCAGCTCCAAAGGCAAAGTCAAACGTTGTCAGAAACGAGTGGTAAGTGTTCTAGGAAAAGTTTGTGTCGAAAACGTGTGGATGAATAAGTTGTTGGGACTTGTAAGTAACCTTCCTGACTACGACTTCGACTTTGAGGTCACGAAACCAGTGGACTACGTCTCTCGCCTGAGTAACCTTTCTGGGACTACGACCCTTTTTAACTTCTGTCCTCTTCCCCTACTGTCTTCTACTCTACCAATTCTACCGTAGTAGCTGAGTTACCTGTGTTCAAACTCGTTTAAGTCCCTCTACCACTTCTGTCCCTTTGGACCGCACGACGTCAGGTACCCCAACGTCTCTCAATCTGTACTGACTCGCTGACTTGTTTTTATTGAATAAGTTGTTTTCTTTACTACGGCGACCGTTCCTGGACCTCTGAACCTTCGGGTTCACGAGGATCACCCTGTATCTCGTCGTGTCGGTGGTACCCCTTGTCGCACGTCCCTGGAGTCTTTCGATTCATCTTAAAGGTGTGCTGGGACAGTAGGGTGGAGGCCTGTGTGTAGGTCCTCTTAGGTTTCGTCCTGGACCTCCTCCACAAGTGCGTCGGCACAAGTTCTCCACCTTCGCGGGGTTTACGTGGACCTGCAAACGTACCTACTTCTTTCGAGTCATAGTCCACGTCACCTTCCTTTAGCCTATGTCCGTTGGTGTACCCACTTGCAACTCCCGGAACACGACTTCCCTTATTTAGACGATGTTTTAGTGACACCCTGAGGTGAGTCACTCCTCACATTTCACAAGTCTCGGGTCTTTGTTCCGCCTTCCGAGTAACGGTCCCTTACCCCCACAGTCAGAAGTCACCCCGGTCCCACAGTCAAAGCGTTCTATTCTTTCAAGACCCCAACCAACGTGTTGGTGCACTTACATCAGTTGTGACGACTTCACATGTGAATGTTTACAGGTCCTACCGGGTAAGATACACAAAAAATGTTGATTTCCTTCCTTTCTTCCTTCGATTAATTAATTCCAAGGAGAAAGTAATAATCTTACATAATTAGACAGGATTAAAACGCCTTCACGTAAAACTCTCAGTCATCATTCAGGTGTTGTACGTTTTGCCGGGATTTATTTCTTAGTGGCGACTTTTGGTCTGTTCTTTCTCACCGTGTATTATTGGAGGTCCTTTCCGGGGTACACTTGGACCCAGACGTCCACTGTGTGTCCGGAGCCACTCTTCCGCTGTGACCACTCTCCCACCCGAGACACCCCCTCCCCCCGGAAATTGACCTTCCCTTACCTCCAAGGGACGTCTCCTTAGACGTGACTCCGTCAACCAGCGACGAGACCCCAAAGGTCTTCAGCCGGGACCTCGGTGTATCCCACACCGACCTCTCCCACCACCCCTACCCTCCGTCCCTCTGGACCCACACATGGGGTGGAGGTGGCTGGGAACACGGGGGTCTCCTCCTCAATTGGAGGACCCTCGGACTCAAGGGAGTGGTCGTCAGACGGCAAGTAATAACTCACGGAAGACGTGCGGTCCCCAATGTGACCCACGACCCCATGTTCTTATCTGGGGCGGATAAGGGAGTTCTTCAAGACTGGAGTCTTCCCTTTGGGAGTGTTTCCGTCCTCACACCCCACTGTCCTCGGGACGAGACACGTCTGTCGTAGTCTTAGACGGGGGTGGGGAGGGTGGGTCTGGGACCTCTTTGGGGTGAGGGACTCTATGCACACTTGGCATCGTGTCCTCGTGTCTCCCGGCAGCTTAATCTTCCCCGAAATTCTAGGACTTCCGTCAATTCTAGTGTTCCCCCCTCCTGTTCCCCGAGGCTGTCTGACCCCACCGCACCAAGGGGGGTGGGTCAGTCGACACTTATGGCGCGACACCAGCCCGTCGAGGGGCTCCCGAGGTAATCTCTGCCCGACGTCCGAGCGCAACGGAGGGACCACAGACGACTCTCTGAGCACACGGATCTCGTCCACACAGACGGAAGAGGTCCAGGAGAGGGGTTGGGGGTCTGTGTGGGAGCTTTTCTGACGTCTCGTCACACTGTATCGTGTCCCGTCCCCGCCGGCGTGCCGCGAGTGTGTGTGTACGCGTGTGTGTCGTCCTTGGGACCCTCCACACGGGACTCGCTCACCGTCCCGACCTCCCTTCCCGCCTCCTCTCGACCCCGGACCACACGTCTCGCCTCCCCGGGCCAGGACCAATCTGTCCACAAACGTCCCGTGAGCGTTGCACCGGACAGGTCTCCCTACCCGACCCCTACATTCTACGTGAATCCAGTGTTTCTGAACCATGTTTCATTCCTTATCCTTTATAGAGTGAAAATTTTTCAATTTTTATTAAAGGTTTTTAAAGTAAAAATTTTTGTCGAAGAAGTCAAATCTTTATCTGGACAGGGACTCCCCTTTAAGGTCGACCATCCAGGAACTTTCTTAGTAATCCCGAGAGGGAGGCGGTAGTGGCAGGCCGGTTGGAAAGAGGAAGACGGGACTGGCGTCGAGGAGGGAAAGGGTAATTAAGAGGGTCACTGGACCCTAAAAGACTTGGCCCATCTGAAATAGGAAAGACAACGGGGGAGCAATGGACCTGGACGTACAGGAACTTAAAGTGTGGGGAAGGGGCGGGCGGTCGGCAGACAGACTACCTCTTGGCACCACGGAGGACGAAGTCAACTGGGTGGAGGACGTTGACCACCAGACGGGTGTGGGGGATGGGTGAAGTGCGACACCGGCTCAGTGAGAACATGCAGGGTCGTGTGGTTGTACCTACAGGAGTGGCGTCACTGAGAACAATCGCTCAGGGTTGATCTTAGTTCCTACGATGCCTGAACTGTGTGTAATAGAGTAGATTAAGAGGTTTTTCTTGCTCTGATGACAAATGTTCTCTTCCTAACCCCGAGTCCCTCTACCCCACGGACCAACCCGAGGGACGGACCTCTCCCCGTCCGAACTTAAGTCTGAGAATTGCGGACCAGAGACAGACGTCGTGGTCCCGGGGTAGTGAGGGGACGGGTCCGGGGAACGAGAGGTCAGGGAGAAACAAGCTCCGGGACCACAGGGTTCACGTCGATGTACACAGGTGTCAGTCCTCGGTCCGAGGAGAGGGTCCTCTGGGACAGGAAGAGTGTCCCTGCGAGCCACTGTCTACTCGGAACCGCTCCTCGGGTGGTAGGACTTTCCTCTATCCTCACCGGTCCACCAGGTAGGACTTACGACGGGGGTAGGAGTCTTCCACGACCCATTGAGAATTAACACTGTGCACTCGGGACCGGAAACGACACACCTGCTGATTCTTCGGGTCGACGACCCGAGGTGAATCCTATGGGAGTCGTGGAGGACTAAGTTGTCGTGTGTGACACGGAACGTCCTTTTGTACCGTTACCTGTGAATTTTTTTTTTTATATATATATATATATACATATAGTTTAAAGTTGAAACAAAAGGAGGAGTTCGAATAAATCTTTGTGACGTAGACAATGTAGGTGAAACCTCGTGTTTAAAGGTCGTAGTGTACAACAAACGAGTCATAGGACTGAGGCCCTTATTGGGACGTACAGTGGCAGACGTCACCAGAGACTTCACAGGGGAAGGGTGGCTGACCCTGTGCTTCGCGACCGAGGAGGATCGCAGTCGACGATAGAAACCTAATATTATCGAGTCATCTGTAAAAGATTACCAAAGAATGAGACCCATCCTGTTTTTTACTGTTGAAAGGGTGTTCCCGCGTAAGAGTCTCGAGTGTCCAAAACAGGAAGATAAAAACGGTAATCGACGTAGAAAATTTGGTATGGCAGTAAGAGAGAGAGAGTCAAAGAAGGCTACCTCCACGCCTCGGCAGACGGGATCACCTGCTGTTGCCGTCGCTCCTCCTGAAGTCGATGCTCCTGGACACAGCCCGGTTGGGGGCTATGGACGTCGGCCCACCCCTCGTCGACCGGTAGTTGCTCCATGACCTCAGGTAAAGTGTGTCACCACCGGCCACACAGACCCGGGTCTTAGGTGAGGATGAACAGAGAGACCAATAAAGAATCACTTGCACAAGATTGTGCCTCTTGAGGTCAATCCGTAAAAGTTCCCGCTAAACACACTAATTCACAACGGCTACTGGTTTCGACAGGGAGGGTCAGTCGTCCGACAGTACTGTGGACCTCTCCCGAAGAACCAGGTCCATCACGGGACGGATGGAGATATTTCCAGAGTGTCGGGAACACCCGTCGCTCGCAATCAATGACGGGTGCAAAACCGTTTGTGAACCTTTGATTCTCCGACTCGCTGGACGATCCCACCGTCTTGTCTTCACTTCGTGCTGAAAGAGGCCCGAAGAAAGAGGAGGAGACGCAGCAATCGTGAAAAAATGTCTTCAGAAACGTCGTCGGGGAGATCGGAACCCTCTGCCAAATCTCCGAGTCTTTGGGGGACCCCCTCACTTGTCAGGTCAGTCAGAGTGAACAACCCACTGACTGAATACCTAACTCACCCGAGTCCCCAAGGAAATTCTCGTGCACTCCCACGGGGGGACCAAGAAAGGGGGCAACATAGGACACTGTAGTCCACGAACTCGTAGTAGGTACACCCGCGAACCCCCGCCCCCACGAGTCCCAGGGGGCCGAGCCACGACTCACGGGTGGAGAGGTAAGATCGACTAGCCGCTACCGTCGCACCAGACGCGCCTCCGGGACACCCTGGTGCACTGGTACCTGCTTGTCCTCGACCCGAAGTTCCGCCCCCTGCAGTAGGTCCAGGACCTCCGAAGCGTGTTCCTGACCACCACCCCGGCGTCGCGTCTGTCCCTCCGTACCAAGGGCCGGTCGAAACATGCCCACTCACAGGACAAAGGCCACCGCCCCGCCCCGTCCCCGTCACGGTCCTGTGAGAAAGGAATAGTGGGTGACTTGGTCTGGAGAGACGCCAGTCCCACCCACCACCTCGTCACAGGTGCCCCCAGTCCATCCGTCGACCACAGCGACGACGCAAACACTACGAGCCGACCCGTGGACGGCGGGAGGACTGTCAGGACCCCTCACCTTTAGTCCCCTGGGTCCGGGCCACGGCGGGGGTGACTGACAAGAGGCGCACACCGGCGTCGACGCGCAGTTGGTCCTCCTCGACAGCCTCCCGAGGTCGCCGTCGGGCCCGCTTCTCGTCCTCCTCCTGTGCCCATCCCGGGCGGTGTTCGTGGGGCTCTCGTTCGTCGTCTACGCCCGGTTGCACCAGGTCCTCTAGTACCTGTGACTCGCGCACATGTAGTTCGTGGAGGCTCTGTAGACGCTCCACCCGAACCCGCTACGGGGTCGCCGCCCAGGGACAGAGACAGGGCGCCGGGGAGGGGACGAGGCACCGGGGAGGGGAATGGGCGCCGGGGAGGGAGGGCCGAGGCCACAAAGGTCTCGGGACGGGCGGGGTGGGGGTGTTGGAGCGGGTCGTCCCGGCGACCGAGTGCTCCACGATCAGGTGGGACCCGTCACACCTGCCGAGCGGCAGGAGTCCCAAGTCAGGGCGGTGGGACTCGGAACCAGTCTCGCTCACCGGCACGACCCTCCGCGTGGAAACTCTGGGCGGGCTGGGGGAGACTTCGGGGTGCCCCAGGCAGAGTGGGTCTGCGTCTATCTCTGTGTTCATAGGAGACCACTGTGGGGTTGAGAAAGGACGCCACAAGCCCTAGGGCAACCGTTGTCAGAGGGGGGAGGGGGGGGGGGGTGGTACCATAAAGGGCAAAAACACCTAAGACATGTGACCACCCGTTCTGACAGGACACGGGTGAGACCAGTGAGCTCGGAGGACCGGTACTTACGTCTGAGACGTGAAACACCAGTCGACTCCCCCGGGTCGTCCTTCGTCCGGTTCACGCGGGGGAGACACCCCAACCGAAGTGGGGGTCTATTCCTGGGGGTCGGAAACCGAATACACAGAACAAGGGACCCTTGGGTGCGAACTCCCTCGTTTCGGAGTAAAATCCCCTTGTCGGGGACGACTACTGACGACTCGTGGCGGTACGGGGAGGCGGCCCCATTCGACTGGAGCGTCGTGAGTCCCGACCAGGCACGAGGGGCTCCCGTCTGCTCCTTCGGGTCCACGGGTCCTCATTCCCCCCAACCTCATATTTGGTCTGGACGGTGGGACGTCGGACACCAGACAAGACGACATCAGTCAAGTCAACCACGTTAATGTGCCACGGGTGAACCCCTGTTGACATCCACAAGGTGCCGGAAAGGTAAGATTACGGTAAGGATGGGGGCACGTAGGTCCCACATCTCTTAATCGCCACGACAGTAGTCACGTCGGAACCCACCCTCTATAGGTCCAAACACAGTAAAAAGAGGTCTTTCACCCACGGCCACCTCTTCGGTAGGAACCGGGACCTGACCCTGTCCCTTGTCAGTCGCTACACGACCCGTCCGGAAAAACCGACACTGCACCTCAATTCCTACCTTCGGACCCGTAAAATCCTCAAATCTCTTTCACACCGTCCTGGTTAAAGACTCGAGATTACAAACTTTGGTTTGGTGGACAAAGTACTCATATTAGACCTTCGAAAGACACCAAAGAACTTCAGCGAGTCGTGCCGGCGACCGAGTGCTCCACGATTCAGGTGGGGCCAGTGAGGCTGAGAAACGCTGGGGTACCTGACGTCGGGTGGTCCGAGGAGACAGGTACCCTAAGAGGTCCGTTCTTATGACCTCACCCAACGGTAAAGGAAGAGGTATTTGGGTTGGTGTGAATGTAAAAGAGAAAGGAAAACAGGAAAACAGAAAATTTATAGATTCCGTGTAGAATCGACACCTTCATATTAATCGGGTAGTCCCTGGGGGAGTCCAATTATATTAAAAGAGATCAATTTCGACTGAGATTCCGAAGGGACCACCGAGTCACCATTTCTTAGACGGACAGTTACGTCCGTCCCAAGTAAGGGACCAGACCCATCTAGGGTGCACGAAACCTCGTTGAGTCGGGGACGTGGAACTGACGACTTCGGGTGTGTGGACCTCGGACACGAGCCGGCATTCTCTTCGGTGACGTTACTCTTCGGACGTGCGGTGTTGATCTCATCGGACGTGAGCGGCGTTGATCTCTTTTCGAACATGTCGTTTCTGGGTCTTGTCGGTTTTGATTTTTTATTTAACACACACATATATATATATATATAAAATTTTGGGTGAGAATTCTGGTACAGAGACCCGGGAGTTTTCGTCATAACAACTTTATTAAAGACACTTAAGGATCTAAGTATTTTTTCTCAAACGAAAGGACACAACATCCCGATGTAATCTGTCACAGCTTTCGTGTGCCGTTACAAGAGCCAACGTGTTGACCGGTGGTAAAAGCCTTTGTAACTTCTGTAAATGTCTAAGGTTTCTTTCAAAAACTTTCTGGAACTCTTCGTCATGTTATTTCTCCTTGGAGTGGACTCACTTTATCCCAGGACGAAGGAAGTCGTGCATGCAGTGGAAAATGAAGAATAATTATTGCAGTGTAACTCAATTCATTAAATCTTTACAAAGAGAACGCTTCTTCTCCCCAGGCAAAGACAAAATAAAGAAACAAACCAATTGAAGGGTATCCTACCTCCGCAGTGAACGTTTAATTCGACTAATCAAATATACCAAGTAGAACTGGATTTATGGGGTCCAGATATAAAAAAAGTTTCAAAAGAGTGAAGAGACCCCAAACCTCAATCACCTCATTCAAGAACCTCCACCGACCCTCCCGGGGGGTCCCTCAGGCCCAACCCCCCGTCACCCCTCCTCCACCCGTGCACCTGTCGTCCACGTCGGGTCCTTCCTCCAGAAACTGGGACTCCGTCCCGAGACGCAGGGGAACCAGTGGCCCTCTTTGGGTGGTCTCCCGTCCTCCGTTGGTCCCGTCTTTAGTTACGGAGGGGGAACAGGGCCCACTGCACCTCCCGTGGCGGGGGGTCTCTCCTGACACGGGGGCGGTGTGGGAGACCCCCAGGCACCTTCCCCGGCCAAACCCCCGTCCCCCTACGACACAAGAGGCGTCGGAGGGGAGGTGGGGAAGGGTGTGTCTCCTCACCCACGGTGCCCGAGGGGACAGGCCCTACCCCCACCCCTCTGACCACAAAAGTCGCGAGCGCCCCGGCCTCGAGGGTTCGACTGCGCCGAGGTACGGGAGGGGTCGTTCTCCCGAAGCGGTAGATGAGCCTCATAACGTTGTTGGTGGGCCCGCGGACGCGCCTCGACCGTCCGGACTACGCCGTCGCGGCGATGGCCGTGAAAAAGCTCCGGACGGCCAACGAGGTCGTCTACTAGCTGTAGCGCGACCTGCCGAAGGACGACTGCGGGCACGTCTTCTAGACGTTCATGGGCGACGTCGACCGGCTCGACGAGTTCATGTGGCGCGGCCTCGTGTCCACCCCCGTCTCTGGACCTGCGCCTCCCGGCGGACGCAGTGTGACAATGATGGAGCACCTTCGTCTCATGGCAATATGTCCCCCTCCTGTGTGTCCTAGGGACTTCCTCGTCCGTCAAAGGTCCCGCACAACTCATCCCCGGTGCCGAAGGACTCCAGGATGTCCCGAGGGTGGGGCAAGACCACGTCACGCCACGAACGAGGCAGGGGTCGGGCGGGTGGGACAGGGAGACCGAGACTCGTGTCCCGAAGACCAACACCAATGACTTACGAGGTGGAGGGAAACCCCGAATAAACACTTAAGAGGACTTCCTGGGGGGTTTCATAGGAAACGAAAGCTTATCGTCGAAAGCAAAAGGGTGCACATGTCTTGGCACAGACTAGAACGACACTAACCTACAGTCGACAGTAGGTAAGCCAGTCGAGACCCTGCACCTACTCCCAGAGGGGGTATCCGGACCAACGAACCGCGGGAAAC
This sequence comes from Capra ibex, assembly GCA_006410555.1. Lineage (NCBI taxonomy): Eukaryota > Metazoa > Chordata > Mammalia > Artiodactyla > Bovidae > Capra > Capra ibex. The sequence goes on along the minus strand of SJYO01048061.1, from coordinate 41,215,151 downwards.
GAATGTCGTTACTAGGGAGCTAGTCAAAAGTTGTCGGATGTCGACTCCCGGTCACCCCTACGTCGACAGCAGGTCGTCATAAAATCCCATTACGAAGACACAAATACTTTTGGTTTGGAACAGGGACTGTAGACACAGTATCGTGTTCCGGAAGGGAGGCGGACGGCGGGAGGCTTCCTGTCCCCAGGCAACCCTTCTCCCTCGGTCCTCTCCTCTCACGGACCTCCTTAAACGACGTCGTCTGGTGGTTGAGACGAATTGTAGACAGATAACGGGACTCTCGTCAGTCTAAGAGGTCCCTCGCGGGCGGGACGTCCCAAACCCCTGCCGAGTAAGAAGACAGGAGCCGGCGACCTGAGGACGTCTCTCTACCCGGACCCTTTCCCCCGAAAAGTGTTAATCTACCTTCCATCTTCCCTTCTCGTCCCAGCGAATTACTGTACGGGTCTGTTACTACAATCAAATTTTCTTAGTTCTACTTTCCTGGTTCTCTTTCCTCAAACAACTTTTTTTAATTTTTCTTCGAACAAAAAAAAAAAAAGAACTACCCTTTTAGTCATTTGAAGTTATTTTTTTTATCGTTTCAGTCCGTTCAGTGTTTAAACTTCTTTAGAAAAACTTCTCTTATTTTTCTGCAGTACTACTCCTTGGTCTTTTTTATTTTTACGTTGAATCCTTCGTCTTGTAGAACTTTCTACCCTTTCGATATGGTCCCCACGTGAGTAGCGGGAAGTCGTGAATTAAAAAGAGAAAAATTCCCGTAAAAAGTGACTCTTCGTAAACGTATGAAACAAAGTAGTTTTTTTTTAGTAAAATTTCCTTTGCTGTTTTTCGGTAAAGGAGTAGACTTCATTTTGTTTGGTTTTATAAAATTTTCTGGTAATGTAAGACAGAGAAAAGACCTTAATATGTTTTTTTTTAACATCTTTTGTCATTAAAACGTATGAAAAGGAATAACGACCTCGGGAGAGACCCTCCAAATGAGGGTAATAAAACCGTTGGGGACACACGGTGAACCACCAAGAAAAGAGGAGACGAAGACAGACTTCTCTCACCCCAGACTAGACGGACCTCTACCTCCACTCCAACAACAAGTAAACGATTCAGTACAGACTGAGACGCTTGTCTCCTTGACGTAGCGCGGTCCAAGGAACAGGAGGTCATAGAGGTCCTCAAACGAATTTAAGAACAGGTAACAGGTACTACGGTAGGTTGGTAGAGTAAGAGACGGCGGGGGAAGAGGAAAACGAAAGTCAGAAAGGGTCGTAGTCCCAGAAAAGGTCACTCAGTCGAGAAACGTAGTCCACTGGTTTCATAACCTCGAAGTCACCCCACCCCTCACAAACCATTTGTCGTCTTAGACGAGGGTCCCGAAAAAGGGCCAACACTTCCTGACGTCAGGTCAGGTGGGCTCTGGGACCCCGACACGACAGGACCTTCTGTGTCCTTTCACGACCCCCTTTCTGAATCGAGAATCGGTCCGCTGACGAAAGATGTAGGGGTTTCACAACCACTACCCGTCCCTCCGGACCGCCCGACGTCAGGTACCCCAGTGTTCCTCAGCTGTCCTGACTCACGGACTTGACTTGACCTTCACAGTTACGTCTTGTTCTCGACGTACATTTGGAAAGACCGGGGTCCAACCGAGAGGACGTCGGACACACGTCTGGTCTCGGAGACAAAAGGGCCACAGAGGTCCCAGACTCCCCGACGACCCGTCCCCCTGCACCGTCAAAACAAACTGGCGTCACACACCTTTCGTGGTCTTTACTTCCACGAGCCTGTGTCCTTTACAGCCAGTCGTAAATGTGTTGAGTGAGTACAGGAGGGTACATTCTGCTCCGAGTCGGTTAGTGAGGACCTTACTCACCACTGGCAGTGTCTTGAAATGTCTCTTTTGATCGAGACACACCTGGCCTCGGTTTTGTCTCCGGACAGGGAAGAAACAATTACTTTTAGTGGGGAGTAGTGACACTGATTTTGAATCAAGAACACCGAAAACGAAAGTAAGTGACACCAAAGACCCTTTGCTAACTACTGTAAGAATAAGGTCTTTTGAGACGACTGTAGACCAGCCGAGGGAATCGGATGCGCCTGACATCGGATGAGTACCTCCTTGTCACCGACAACAAGTCTCCGGTAGAACAGATCCGACAGTCATATGTTAGTTCCCACCTCGCACAACGAAGTACACAGGAGCCGACAATGTACCAATTTTAATTGGTGAATGAAACGTCACTAATGCTTTTATATTTCCGCCGTATGCTCCGGTACTTCTTACAACGGACGGACTAGTTACTCGCCTTTGCGTTCGACCTTTCGTATCTGTTCTAACGCGCCACCGTCCACAGGTAGCACCCGACCCTCCATTCAACCTCGGGTGGCGGGAGTCGTGGCTTGGGGGGAAGTGGGGGGTGGACACCAGGGGACCACCCTACTGTGTGAAATGTTGGACACTATCCAAGGGAGACGAGAAACGAAGGTACCACACTACAAAACTAAGTGCGACAACTTCAATCGTCAGTTTACGAACTGGGAGGTGGAGGTGACCCTTCATGGGACTTCTCGCAGAAGTCTCATGGGTTATTAGTCAAATAACCCATGTAGGAAAAAGGGAGGACGGACTACCACCCGAGGTACTCCCGCCGACCTCGTGCGAGTGTCTCGTCGTCCGACACACCTCCACCCTCACGTGCAGGGGATACTGGACCTGCTCTCCCTACGAGGTAGACATTCCGCTCCCCGTCCGTCCTCTCCACAGTGGACGTCCCGACCACTCCTGGCACACTCTGTCGGACTCACCACCAGGTCGTACGCGTGTGTGTGTATACGTGTGTGTGTGTATACGTGCGAAAATAAATATTTTTCTTGTCACTGTCGTCGATCTCGAACATGAACATGACCTAAGTGTGTACGGACCGAGACCAGATTCGGCAAATTTATGTACTTGAGCAAATTGGGAGAGTTGTCAGGACCCCTCATCCTTGATAATAATGGGGTAAATAGTCTACCCCTTCGGCTCCGTGTCTTTCCACTCCCTCGTCTTACCCGGGGACCGGTAGTGATTCCTGTTCGGGCACTGCTCGTCTGCCGATACTCTAGGTCGTCCCCCGCAGGGCGGAGACTAGTCGACAGTCTTGAGTGAGAGGGGTTCGTCACTCTTCACCTTGAAAAAATTGATTTCGCCCACTGTCGTCACTCGCGACCTCTCTTTATGACAAAATTCCACGAGTGTCAGGGACCCAGAGTCGGAGGACAAGGCACTCACTCCTTCGACCCCGTGTCTTAGGGACGTCCGATCATAAAGTGTCAGTCCTAGGAAACGGAGGTTTTTATGACACATATTGACCCTAGTTCCTTCTTATTTTACAATTTCCGGTCATAGTATCGTTTATCGCATTTCAATACAACCCAATCTAGGTTGGACTTATGATGTCTTCACACAAAAAGAAGGACGGGAACGTGAGACTGCAGAGCCCCTAACAAACAACAGGCTTCGAATGGTCAAAGAACGACCGTAGCACGGTAGACCGGAAAACAGAGGCCCCGGGACTCGACCAATACGCCCCTCGACGACAGACTGACTGAATCTTCGAGGGACGGACGTCGGATTCACAGGCCGGTGTCCCCTGGGGGCGCGAGAGTCCCGGACAGGTCCGGACGGCGGGAAAGCCGAGGGCCACCCCAGGGAGGTGGGTCGTAAAAAGTGGTCCAGAGAGACTATCTCCCTTGGGGAATCCACCATGTGTCTGAGCGAGTGTAAAAGAGTACCTCAGATTTTCTATTTAAGGGGTGGACTCCTCCGACAGTCACTCTAGACTGGCCGGAAACCCCCGGACGGGGTGTTCACCCGGGGTACATGGACCGGCGGACGTCTCCCAAGGACGGTCCCAGGGGGACATGGGGGCCGTGGACCTCCTCTGGAGGGAGGTCCGTTGGAGCCTGCACGAACGTGGGGACGGGGGTCCCGGTCCTGGAGAACCTCGCGTCGAGCCTCGACTAGGTGAGGCCCCTCGACTGGTCGCAGTGCGCCGTCCCGTCCTCGGTCGTCGCGTGGAAGAAGGACAAGCTGGTGGTCGACCACAAGACGTTCTTCCTGGACGACGCGTCCCTGCACGAGATGATGGCGCCGGCGTGGCTGTGTCTGCGGCAGCTCGACCACCTGGACCTTCTGCCGGCGCTGCCACGGGCGCCCGACCCGGAGTCCTTGCGGAAGTCCGACCGGTCGGCGTGCCCGCTGCTCCACGTGGACAAGACACGGTCCTTCGGGCTCCTGTTCCGCGCCACCGACGTCCGGAAGTCCCTGCTCGCGGCCGCCCACGTCCTCCTGGCCCGCGACCCACTCGGACCCCGGGACGAGTGGGGGTGCCCCTCCTCCGGCCCTCGGTGGACGTCCAGGAGCACAAGGACTTGAATGACTGCCCTGGCTGGCCCGTTCCACGACACCCAGGTCACCAACAGAGTGTCTACTCCTTTAACTCCGGGTCCCGGGGCGGGTGAGAATCGGATCTCGTACCGACCACCTCAAATTGTGACGGGTGTGGCGGAGGGCGGGTGGGGGGTTGTCGGGGGTGTCCCTCGGACTCCAGACGAGAGATCGAGACGAGACGTGTAGTGTGTGCCACGTAGGTGGAACGACGGCCCAGACAGGGCCGGGTCGTCGGCGGAGGGGCGGGGTCTCGAGTCCCGGCGATTCCGTCGGAACGAAGGACGGGTCGGGGGAGGACAGAAAGTCGAGGATGAGGGGTTCCGACCTCGACGGTCCGGACCATAAATGCTGCGGGGTGGGCGGATGTGGGTCCAGAGGTTCGGGTCGGGTCTCGGTGGGGGCCCGTACCGTCCCCAGACTTGTGTCTACCGGTATACCTCTGTCCCGGACCCGGGGCCTCTGTCACCCCACATCCCACCGTAGACGTCGGGTACCGGGGGTCTGGAGTCCCCGACTCCAACCGGGCCGACACTCCCCTCGAACGGACCTTTGGTCCTCCCCGAAGTCGTCGGAGGGGACTGAATGTACTCAGGTGGTGTCTCTGAGAGTGGGTACTCTCCGGAGGGTCCGGAGTGGTCAGTCCGTCTCGTCACTAACGAAGAGTCGAGACGGAGTCTGTCCGGACTGACATGGGGAGAGCCGTGTCGGTACGAAGGGATATCGACCCCGAACCCCCTGTCCCTACCCACCTGCTCGTCTACTCCCCCTCCTCGCTTACACAGGAGGTCCCCGACCGTCCGGACACCGGGTCCGTACACACCCCACTCTATCCGTTGGGCCGGAACGGATCGGACAGTGCATACAGGCCACAGAGGACGAACCTAAGTAGGACCGGAGCACTTGGTCCGTCCACACCTCTCGCCTTTCCTCCACCTCCCGGCCCGCCCAGATCCCAGACCTCGGACCTCCCCTGGGATCCCGGACAGTCCTGTCCCCAGTCAACACAACTCCCCGGTTCCGGGTCCCGTAAGATGGAAACGTCTTCCATCTCCCCCAGGGCCGTCACCCAGGTCCGGCCGGTCGACGGGTCCGTCTCGAGTCCAGAGACCGAAGTCCCACCTCTCGGACGGGTCTTGTCGTGTCGGTGGGCCGGGGCGAGTCAGAACGGGAACCGGGAACAGGTACACCAGACGTCATCCCCACGTCCTCGGTCGTGGGGACCGAGTCTACAGTGGAGACGAACCCCACTTCGGTTCGAAAGTGTCCAGGCCACCGAACCGGAGGGGGTCGTGGGAGGAACACCCCCCTGTCACTCCCTCCGGGACACACAGACAGGTAGACCCAAATGTGTTCACCAGCGAGACGTGCCCCAGGGTCGCACCCTTTACCACCACACCGGTAGGTCTACTATCGGGAGGAGGAACAGACGGGAGAAGCCGGGGAAGACGGAGGAATTGTCAACTCCGAGAGACGAAACCAACATCTCTCCTGGAGTCCCAATTGCACCCAAACCACGTCCAATATAGGACTTTACAGAAGTACTCAAAACTTATGTATGGTGTAAACACAGATTTAGGTCCTTACCTTTAAAGTCTTTTAGTCTTCTTTGAGCGGTACAATTTACGAGTTTTCCGTCGTGTGCCTTTCAGTTTTCCACTCAAAGCGTCTGCCAAAGCAGAGGAGTCACACACAGTCACAACCTTAATTTCACCCCTCTTTAGGGGCTCCAACACTGCACACTGGGTGAGACTCACCTCCTCTGTTCACACTCAATTTTCCTGTCTACTTTCGTTGCTTGCCAAATTTTGGTGGGCGTAACCAAGACTTGCCTGAAGTCACGCACGAGGGCACACGTCTCCGCAGACATTCTACCGAATTGAACCCCGCCTCCGGAACACGTCCCCGTACCCACCGTTCTCTCCCTAAGAGGTGTCCCGTCGGTCGACCCTCCTCGCGATTCCCAAGGGCCAGCGGGCAACACGGGGAAGGGACTCAAGGGAGACAGCAAGAGAGAGAGGACGACCCCCTGTTCCCCTCGGACACCTGTCTCGGGCGGAAGGTCTCGGGGACGAGACAGGAGGAGAGGACGACTGGTAGTGTCAGTCGAACACCAGAAATCGACTAAATAATGGGGAGTCGAGTCGACCATTTCTTAGGCGGACGTTCCGTCCTCTAGGACCAATCTAAGGACCCACCCCTTCTAGGGGACCTCTTCCCTATCCGATGGGTGAGGTCACAAGGACCCGAAGGGAACACCGAGTCGACCATTTCTTAGTCGGATGTCACACCCGCTGGACCCAAACTAGGGACCAAACCCTTCTAGGGGACCTCTTCCCTTGCCGATAGGTGAGGTAATAAACCCGGACCTCTTATGGTACCTGACATAGCAGGTGACCCATCGTTTCTCAGTCTGTGCTGACTCACTGAAACTGAAGTGAAGTGAAGCCTGGTGGCCCCGCGTCCAAATTTTACGGCCGAGATTTCCTTGTCAAGACCAATAAAACTACTCCGCAGCCACGGTGGTTAAGATTCGTTCAATGAACGCAAGTGGGTTGAGAGTATTGGGTGGGGGCTGAGGGTCGGCCACCCGTGACATGGGGCAGAGGCTCTGACCTTTTGGCTCCGAGTCTCTTTGGGTCATTGGGGAGGTCGGCCGCCACGCGGAGGGGTGGCGAGGGGGGTCCGTCGCAGGTGAAGGACGGGGCGGTCACGGCCCGAAGGCCAAGGAAGGGCCGGAGCCCCGGCAGGCCCCTGCCCCAAATCCACTCCGGAGCCCCTCCGGTAGACACAGGTCGTGCGTCGTAGGCTCACCCAAACAACCCGCCGGCAACCCCAGGAGAACCATTTACACTGATCTCCAGCCGGCCCCTCACGCCCCGCGAGAAGGGAAACCCGACTGGACACTCGACTCACCGACAGGGAGACGTGGGGGCGGGGTCCGATGCCGCCGACGGGGTGCCGGGGGGGCGAGGTCTCGGACGCCGGCCAAGTGGTCGCGGTGCAGTGGCACGGGTCGTCGGACGGCGTCGTCGTCCACAAGCGGGACCGGCTCGGGTTCTCCTTCGGCAGCGAGAAGACCGTGTGAAAGTTGTTCGAGCGGGGGAAGTCCTTCACTACCCCGGCCCCGGGTCCCTGGGCCACGACTCTCCGGAGGGACCCCGGGGTGAGGTCGGCTCCTGTCCTGGACCGGGGCGGACCCCTTCCTCTCCGGGTCGACGGGCGAGTCCAAGGCTTCAATGCGACCCGCCCCGGGGTCCTCGTAGCGACTACTGCTCGACCAGGTCCGAACCTGGCTCCCACGACACAAGGGCCTCCTCGTCCTCCTCCCCCCAAGCCAGTGACCGGAAGGGCAGAACTTCCCCGTCCGCCACGACCCCGACAGGGAGAGGAGATCACCCTCCCTTTCCCACAACGTCGGAGCGTCCCCAGGACCCCACGGACCGCAGAAGACTTAGGTGGAGAAGGTACAAACCACCACCCCTCTGGTCCTGCCGCAGACGTACGTCAGGTCCCAGGCTCCACGTGTCTCTGGACACACGGGGTCTCTGTGGCTCCGAAAGTCCCTCCCCCTGGGCGACGAGGGACACATGTGTTCAGGGGAGGGCTCACGGTAGCGGACCCGTCTTGGGTGTTTGGACGAGTGTGTGTATGTAAACGTTGTCTTTTGGGTAAAGGGAATCAAACTGCTATTTCACTTGTACGTCTGCGTCGTCGAGTTTTTTGTGGGTCACGGACAGGCAGACAGGAAGGACTACGTCGTTGTCACTGTGTCTGCCGGGAAGACGACGACGCTTACGTCCCCTGAGGTCCCCGGGCGAAGGGGGTGCAAGGAGGCAAACAGTGTACTTGGGTTCGTCATCACGGTCGTCACACCACTACGGGTGCAGCTGTCCAAAGACTTCTACACAAAGAAAACTTTCTCTGGACTTGTCCAGGTCTCTCTCGTCAGAAGAGGTCGCTCCCGGTGCACCGTCTGTGGACAGTCGTCAGTGGGGGGACGGAAACAGAGCATTAAAACTACTTTTATGAGTATTTCCACGGCCCTCCTCTCGGCGGGCAGGAGAAGGTCCGCCCCCAGGTCAGTCCGGGACCACAACAGACGAACTCCTAGAGGGACACTACGACTTTCGTGCCTTCAGGGAGAAAAGATGGTCCGGGGACGAACTCGTAGTCGTGTGGACACGACAGGATTGCCCTATGGACTCGGAGGTCCACATCAGGGTCTCGACGGGGGGTCCCTCCACGAGGGAGACCCGTGGAGCCCGGGGACTAGGGCCTACTTCCGGGGAAGACACTCCCCGAAGGGCCCTCCACGACACCGAGGAGCACACACACACACAAAGGAAAAACTTATCTACAGAGGTAAGATCAACGTAAATATATTGACTGGAAAAAAATGATTGTTCCGTATTATATAAGAAGAGCACCCCGGGGGTCTTCTTTCACATCCGCGAGACACGATTTGTCTCAACACACACATATACCGTCAACACCTGCCAATCCAACGAACCAACAAACAAAAAAATTATTTTCTCTTAATGAAACTCCTTCATTCCGTTTAGTCAACGAGTACAATGTAAAGGTCACTCCTGAACCGAGGTCACGTCTTCGTGGGTCGCCCGGGAGTAGAGGGGACTGGAGGGGGTCAAGGGGGTCGAGGGGGTGGGGGTCTCGTGCCCCTGGTTCCCTACCTCCACGACAACCGTCGGGACCAGACAGAGGGCCGGCTAGGGGCTGAGGGACGAGGGGAGAGAAGGAAGGGGGACCCCGAAGGTCTACTTCCTCGGTACTCACGGGGTCCGACGAGTGAGGGGTGGGGGGGTCGGAGAGACATGTTCGTCGTCGGCGAACCAGTCTACAGGTAGGGTCTACTGAGGACGAACCCAAAGGTCCACTAGACTTTTTAGTGATTTTATGCAAATTTTCCTACATCGTAGGAAACTGGAGAAATTTAGACACACAGACGGAACCCAAATAATCGTCTACGGACGTCTTATCTATCCGGCCCCATGATAAAAGTGTAAACGGTTTGAAGGAAGAACTAAGGAACACGTAGGGTGAACCTCTTTTTCCATTAGGTTTGTTTGTCGGAGGACAGGTCTAACACATACCTGAAGAGACCTTTAGAGTGAGAGAGACAGGACGGCAAAAAAGAGAGAAATTGGGATGTGACGTATTATACCCACCTGGACGGGCGGTCTTTCTATCTTATTGCACTATTTAAAGTGAATGAGACAATGAGTTCAATTTCAGAGACGATTGAAACAACTTTCTGGACCCTTTACCGGAGTCCAGGCTTCGTCACAAGAGGCAAAACTACTTCGGATTTTACATCTTGCCAGAACGTTATCCAACACTCGATAGTATTTCGCCCTATAGAGATTTCGAGACCTCTTCATGGTAGGAACAGAAACCGAACCTTTGACCTTCTTCGTCGGCACTAAACGGTCGGAAAAGGACCCTGAACACACAAACAAGAGTCGACTAGACTAGAAGTGGGGAGAGGGGTAGGTCGCCTGGACTACAATAACCTTTGTAGAGACAGGAGTAGGGGGTAGACGGGTGGGGGTGGGGTGAAGACTTAAAACGGTACGGAAAAATAAGTATGATGTCTCCGACTCGAGGTACGGACAAGTCTTTTAGAGGGTCTAGGATGTAGCGACGACAGATCTGTGTCTCGTTTTCACGTAAATTAGGTTTTGGACAAAGTGTTGTCTTTACAAGCCATCTTCGGTGTTGGGTCGTGAAATAGTCAACCCTTAGAGATGTTCGGGTCGGACGACCAAGAGCTGCGTCTAGTTGAGCCAATGGGTCGACCCTGTGCGTCGGGTTGGTGGACTCGGTCCCTTCAGACCCTCTTCTCTTTGTTTGCACAGGGAGTGGTGACTCACGGTTGTTAATACCTAGTTACACCGAAGGACCGGTCCCTACGACCCGTGTGCTGTTCGAGTCTGACGGGGTTTCAACAGGGGTATTATTAGAATTGGATGTTTAACAGAAGGACAATTTTACAGTGGACCGATTACGACAAGAGTCCTACATACGTTGTTTCCACCTTAACTTCTCTGAGACTTTTATTGTACATCTTTCGTAGACTAGAACCTTTTTTGGGCCTTGAATCTTGTGACCTACGTGTAATCACTGCTGTTTGAATTGTAACGGAAGAAACAACAAATAAGCCATAGGCCGTGCTTAAATAAATCTTCTATGACATTGACACTAAATTGTTAACCAGATAAAAAAAAAAACATTTATAGTTGTAGGTAGTACAGACTGACTGACTGAAAAGTTCCGAAAGGTCCGGGACAAGGAAGTTAAGGTTGAGCACTTGTAGTCCTGCTACAATAGACAGTTCCAGTTCACTGTCGAAGGGTTGACTACTGCATCGACAACAGTCGACTGCACACAACATATTCTAACGAACATGCTGTTCATACATGAAAGAGACTTCAAAAACATTTTTTTTAAAATAAATGTTGCGATAAACTTACTAAAGAACATTTACGACACTTAGATATAAACAACAAAACATAGACATATAATTTCAATTAAACAGTTTGACTGACATCATTACGTAAACTCACACACACACAACGGACCACACACACACCCAACACCCACATAATGCATACATACATACCACATATCCACTCACATACACCCACACATCTCATACACACAGCACACTTACATACTCACACGTATCATACACCCATACACACACCACCCACACCCACACCCACCATCCCCACACATCACACTCACACATACATCACACTCACATACTCACCCACAAATCACAAACCCACACATATCATATACCCCACCCACACCCACCAACACACAAACACACACACACACACATACGTACACACTTACATATACACACACACATACACATACGCAGACACACACATCGTATAAAATTCACCTCTCATTCACAGATCCTTCGAAAGACCCTAAATGTTGAGTAAGGGACGGACCTACGGTCATCTAAAGAAAAGTCGTTTTACAGTGGTAATTACTGGACCAGTCTGACGACCCATTCACACCTTCTCTCCAGAGGCTCCCTTGTCTCCTCGGGGAGCCGAACCCCTTTTCGGGGTTTGTAACTTTTCTCTGGCCTCTTCGATTTGGACTCACTCTTCCGGGCAAGACCAAGGGTCCCCGTCCTCCGTCGACGACCGGGAAGGGGTCTCTCCGAGTCGGTCGGTACAAGTGACTCGGTCCGGTCACCCCTTTAATCCCTTAGAGGGAGGGATTGATTGTCGAGCCCTTTCAGTCGTTTCCGAGTGACAACGACACCGACAGTGGTCCTTCTCCAGGGATGTCTCCAACGGTGACTGAGATATAGACTTGTGGGTGGACAGGGGTGGAGGAAAGTCAAGTCAAGTCAGCGAGTCAGCACAGGCTGAGACGCTGGGGTACTTAGCGTCGTGTGGTCCGGAGGGACAGGTAGAAGTGAGTTTGAGTGTAGGTACCTCAGGCACTACGGTAGGTCGGTAGAGTAGGAGCCAACAGGGGAAGAGGAGGACGGGGGTTAGGGAGGGTCGTAGTCTCAGAAAAGGTTACTCAGTTGAGAAGCGTACTCCACCGGTTTCATGACCTCAAAGTCGAAATCGTAGTAAGGAAGGTTTCTTTGGGAACCCAACTAGAGGAAGTCTTACCTGACCAACCTAGAGGAACGTCAGGTTCCCTGAGAGTTCTCAGAAGAGGTTGTGGTGTCAAGTTTTCGTAGTTAAGAAGTCGCGAGTCGGAAGAAGTGTCAGGTTGAGAGTGTACGTGTGTACTGGTGTCCTTTTGGTATCGGAACTGATCTACCTGGAACAGCCGTTTCATTACAGAGACGAAAACTTATATGACAGATCCAACCAGTATTGAAAAGAAGGTTCCTCATTCACAGAAAATTAAAGTACCGACATCAGTGGTAGACGTCACTAAAACCTCGGGTGTTTTTATTTCAGACCGTGACAAAGGTGACAAAGGGGTAGATAAAGGGTACTTTACTACCCTGGCCTACGGTACTAGAAGCAAAAGACTTACAACTCGAAATTCGGTTGAAAAAGTGAGAGGAGAAAGTGAAAGTAGTTCTCCGAAAAATCAAGGAGAAGTGAAAGACGGTATTCCCACCACAGTAGACGTATAGACTCCAATAACTATAAAGAGGGCCGTTAGAACTAAGGTCGAATACAAAGAAGGCCAGGTCGCAAAGAGTACTACATGAGACGTATATTCAATTTATTCGTCCCACTGTTATATGTCGGAACTGCATGAGGAAAAGGATAAACCTTGGTCAGACAACAAGGTACAGGTCAAGATTGACAACGAAGGACTGGACGTATGTCCAAAGAGTTCTCCGTCCAGTCCACCAGACCATAAGGGTAGAGAAAGTCTTAAACCGACCTGACTTTCTCCCCGAATACGAGTACCCGACTCCCACACCTAAGTCTCCCACCGTGGTTGCTGTGTCCTCCCGTGGGTACCTCCCTCCTCGTCCGACTCCCCGTCCCGACAGGAGTCTCCCCCAGGACCCCTCAACGGGTCGTCCTGTGCTCCCCGTCGCTCTGCCCACGAACAGGTCACTCCGTACACCAGGCCTCGTAGTGATCTTACGTCGTGCACAGGACACTGTACCCTCGTTTACAGACTCAAGACCCTCTTAAAGTCCCTGGTGGGGAAAGGACCCTCCAACCCCGTCCTCCGTCCCGGGGTCGTCTGGGGTTTCCCCTCGGGAGTCTCGACAACAGACTCTTTCTCGTAGTCCCGTAAACAAGAGAACTACAATAAAAATTCAGTCTTCAGTTGCAATTATCTGACGGCCCTTGTCTCTCCTTAGTCACTAATATACCCTAACCTTTTTTCCAAAGTGGTACAACAAGAACCCCGAAGGGTATCTGTCTCCTCAGACCACCCGATGTCGGGTACTTCGTTGAATCGTACGTGTGTACGTACAAGAATCACTACTCACACACACACACGCACCCACACCACTTCTTCACAATTAACGAGTCAATACAGACTGAAACACTGGGGTACCTGACATCGGTGGGTCCGAGGAGACAGGTACCCTAAGAGGTCCGTTCTTATGACCTCACTCGACAGTACTGGAGGAGGTGCCCTAGAAGGACTGGGTCCCTAGTTTGGGTCCAGAGGGCGTAACGTCCGACTCAGAAATGGCGACTCGGTGGTCCCTTCGGGTACAGAACACTTCTCCTGTCCGCAATTTCAGTATCCGTGTGTTCACGGGTGTGACTGTTCTTGATGTGCCTCATCCCCTCTGGATCTATTCGCTACAGTGCAACTTCCCAGGCCCCAGACTTGCTCCGGATTGCCATGGTAGAAATCAAGCCAAGACAACCGAGTATTAACTGGGTTCCAGCCGAGTCTCGGCATGTTTCTTTCGTCGCCGTGTTTCCAGAGAAATTCCCCTCCTCCGACGACCCCTGCGGAGGGAGGTCTGGGTGGGCCTTCGACGGAGTGGAAGAGAGTCACTTTCTCCTCCTTTCTTCGAGACAGCCGACTTCATTCACCACCACAACCTGCTACCACCTGAGCTCGTAACGGAGTCAAAAACTTCAAGAAGGTTCTCCAGAACACGAGTACTCAAGGGAGGGGAAGGACGACAAAACGTCTAGATAGGCGGTCCCCTAACGGACCGTCCTTCCGCACTAAAATAAATCAAACGAAGACTAAGGACCAATCGTCTCGGGGACCCACGGAGGACGTCGGGACCCACGTCCATTCACGGAATTCTGTGTTGAAGAAACGTAAGTTAAATTCCGCAGTCTTTCGTCGAGAACATAGTGACCACACACTACCCACACGAATCAGCGAGTCAGTACAGGCTGAGAACGCTGGGGTACCTGACGTCGGACGGTCCGAGGAGACAGACACCTCAACAGGTCCGTTCTTATGACCTCACCCAACGGTAAAGGAAGGGGTCCCCTAGAAGAGTTGGGTCCCTAACTTGGGTGCAGAGGACGTGACTTCCACCTAAGAAATGGGTGACTCGGTAGTCCCTTCGGGTGAAAAACGTTTCATCCATCTACAGATGTCTCAAACCCCACTCTTTCCTCATTCGGTCAAGGTTTATGTGAGACTTCTCCGATGTATCCTCTATCTTCGTCTAAAACTTTAGAAAGACGATCTTGAGACGTCTGATAGACCCTCCTCCCACTTTGGGATCTTATTTAGCGCTCTGGATAGATCCCTCGAAAGATCTCTTCGAACCTAATGAAATGTGTTTACAGTTACACCTGTAAGAATCTAAGGACCGTTATGATTGAAAATGGGTCCCATCAAATTTTGTTCCAGGAGTTGTACACAACTTCTTCTTTATGTATACATGTTTCATATCTCTTTCACTCCTATTACAGAAGTCACTACCGTTCAACCTCCAAATCCGAGAACCCGTCAATACAGACCCCACTGAGACCCGAGTGCTTGGGGAACACAAGACACGTCGGAAGTCTCAGACCTCCAAATCTCTGGGTCCCTTCTAACGAGACGACCCAAAACCGGCTAGAAGTAATTTAGAAGGATAAACCTCTTCATCCTTGGAACTCTTCACCTTTGGGAATTGGAACCGGCACCTGGCCCCTGTAGTACAGGAACCTCTTATCATTAGTCCCACACGGGACTCACTGGAAAACATTTCGTCAAGTCATCACTTCCTCTTATATCTAGTTTGTATCCTCTTTGATGGGTCTTTGTTCTTGTTTAAAATGAACCAAGATTTTCTGTCATTGAGGCTTTCGCAAACGTCAGACATTGGGAAACAGGGATCGACAAACGCATATAATCCTAATCCCCGAGTGTCCCCGAAGGGTCCCCGGGAGAAGGGGGATGCCTGAACTGTAAGTCGTCCTCCTGATACAGGTGAGGGACCCACAGGTGTGACCGTCATAACTTTGAGACGGCAGGGGCGACAGTCTCCAAATAACATAGTGGACTTCCCAAAGGTTTGGTCACATAGGAATCGCCGAGACACCCGAGTCACTGATGTCCGCAGCTCGGGATGAGTGAAACCTACCCGCGGGTATGGAAACTGTCGCCTTCGGATCGTGGCGATTACTGCATCCGAACCCACGCCCATTCTCTGGGGTGTATTGTCCGAAGCCACTCACTCGTCTTGTACGTCCAGAGCGGACACAGTGGTTGTCCGGCCCTCCCGTCCCACCGGACGCGACAGTAATCTCTGGTCCTAAAGAACAGGGGTCCCGCGACGGGAGGAAGTTGCCCAGGTGCTACCGTGTGCTCCCTCCCTCGTGGGGAAGGGCCCTTGCAACACCAGGTGTACCACGGATATAACCAAAGTGGGTGAAGGGTCGTCGGTGCCAGATCAAAGTGCCACCTGGATCCGACGCTCCTTCGACCCAGTACTCAGACAGTACCCGACGGTGTACGATCGATCTTAAAGACAGTGGCAACCGCTGTCCCTTGTCCCTACAATCTCTCTGATCTCGGAGGTGACTTTCGTAGGTGTTCCTAATCCAAGTTGTAGGTCGACGGATGGACACTTCTAAGCGTGTATCAATCTTGGTCCTATTATAGATAAGTAAGTTGGTGTGTTGTTTATGACCTGATACTATACGACCTTTATTCTTTCGCACTTCTACGTCGACGACAGAAGTCATACGGAAATGGACGTTCACGACGGCCCGGTCCCCGATAAACCTCCTACCCACCCCCTCCCCCCTCTCGATCTCTTCTGTTCTCCCCCGTCCCCTCACCTCCTCCCGTCGGTGACCCCCCAGGATCGAGGTCGTGGAAGATGGGTTTGTGCCCTGAGTCCTCAATTTGGAACGTTGACTCCTCGGTCGGGCTCCGAAACACTCTTTGTGGGCACATTGAAAAATAAAACTTTTTTATTGGGCGTTTATACTAAAGAGGAGATACGGAACACGTTTGGGAGAACAGGTAGAAGATTTGTCAAAAAGAAATCCCTACCACGGCGGGGAATAGAGCGACGGGTAGACCCCCGTTTCCACAAGGAAATAAGTGTTGGCCGTGAAGACGGGTACAGTCCACACGTTCTCGGGTCTTTTCCGAGGGTCTTCCCACGCGTAAACGAGTGTAGAGTCGAGGAGAGAACGGCCTCTCGTCACACGTCAAATAGGGTCGAACTGTGAAATACTCGAGTGCTAGACAAAATAATAACCTTACTAACAGTACGTGTAAAACTTTTTTTAATTTTCCCTCTTTATGTCTGGGGATGTCTCCGACCACACACGTCAAATCTAAACTGACGTTGGTCGGTGAAAACTCAATTTGTCTTCTCCTTCCACATCTAATAAATACCTTTAACCGAGACTCTTTTGGGTAGACCTAAAGGACTTTCCCTCATTCAAACACTGAAGTCTCCCCTTCGTAGACGGAAAGGAAAAGGTTTTTATGAAAAGAAACGTAGTCTAACCCGGCACTCTGTGCATCGCCGAAGGTTGTCCACCGCTACATTAGGAAACACAGTTTCAGACCGACCCAAATCTTTTACATAGAGATGTTTGTCAAAATATCTGTGACATTTTTTCGGGAAAAAATTTTTTCTTTGAGAGCCTTGTGGAGGGGGGGGGCGGGGGGCGGGGGTGAGGTTTCGTCGGCACACGTAAACCTATATAGACGAAGATTAGACACAATGATGTGAGTGTCCGTGTGTGACAAAGTAACACGAAGTGTCTATGGGGTAAGACATTGAGTAATTTCCAAACCCCCTTGGGACGTAACTCGTAGTCGAGGAAACCACAGGGTAAAACCATGAAGAGTGTTATAAAGTTTACAGAAGTAGTGATAAATAATACTACTAGATACTAGTCACTAGAAAGTGAACGACTTCCGAGTCCACCACCAATCGTAAAAAGACCTTAACCACCCCTCCCGCGAAGGGACCACCAAGTCTCCCATTTCTTAGACGGACGTTACGTCCTCTGGGTCCAAACTAGAGACCCAACCCTTCTAGGGGACCTCTTCCCTTACCGTTGGGTGAGGTCATAAGAACGGACCTCTTGGGGTACCTGTCTCCTCGGACCACCCGACGTCAGGTACTCCAGTGTTTCTCACTCTGTATGGACTCACTGAGTGAGAAAGTGACTTTTAATTGGATACATGTGAATTATCTGGGGTCATATCACATTTGTATTGAAAATATCCATGACCCTCGGTTCTTTGAACACACTGAGCCAAAATAACACTATAGGTCAAATAACGTCACCAAGATCTTGGTTGGAAAGAGGACAGAGACTTGAACTGAGGAGGGTCATGGAGGGCATTCACCTTGGTTTGCCACAGACGGGACACACTGACCGAGTCCAGTGACTCGTGCCACAGGAGTTCCAAGTAGTGACGACATTGTACGGACTCAAAGAGAGGAAAAATTCCGACTTAGCACTGACTAGAGACGTACCTGACGTAAAACAAGTACACAGTCACCTGTGAACCCTACAAACGTGAAAACCACTAACACCTGGTGTGACGACACTTACACCCATATCTTTATAGACCCTTTCGGAGACGACAACGGAGAAAACACATGTGGGCCTTCACCCCAACGTCTCGTCTCCGAATAAGGTACAAACGAAGCGGTCAGTTGTGTACCAAAGTGCGTGTAGAACAAAAAACGTTGTCGGGGCTTTCCGTTCGTAAGTAGAGAAGAGACCGAGGTTTTTCCCTAAACGGGTTTCGTTTTGTCAGTTGACCTCACGGACGGGTTTCCCTGAACCAGTCGCCCCCAAAAGACTGGACCCTACACCGAGAGAGGAACTAACGAGTGGTCATTCTCGACGGGGCTGGACGGTGTAGGGAAGTTCCGACACAGGAAGATAACACCCACCGACCAGAAGAGGGTCGAGGGTAGGACTGGACAGGACTGGGAAGACAGGTTCGGACTGGTGACTCGTCTCGTCTCCGACACAGGTACCGACGCCACTGCTTTCGGAGAGGGAGAAAGGCAAGTCGGGACAGTGGGTTCGGTACTCCTAGACCACCGAGGACGAACGGAGACCTCAGACGTACCCCTGTCACTCGAGTGTCCTGTGGACGTCCGTCCCTGTGGGACCACAGGGGCCCTTGGGACCAGTATTGCCTGACGGACCCTCTCTACCTGCTCTGCCTCGTTTCCCACTGTTCCCCCTGTGTCCATGGGTGGTCGACGTGGAAGTCGACGGGAGGTGAGGAAGGGTGAAGGAGAGCGGAGGAGGTAAGTAAGTAGCGGACACGCGAGTCGTGGATAGACGAGTGGGGAGAGGTAGGTAGGTAGGTATGGAGAGAGGTAACGGATCTTCTGTGACTGTCTCTCGGACGGGGCCGGTCTGGGTCGGACCCACACCCCATGTCCCGTCGTGTCCGGTAGTCCTGGGACAGGAGCACCCAAAAGGACGACCCACCCCGACGCACGGACGGGCGGTCGTAGAGGCCATGACGTCCCGGCAAAAATCCTCGTTCACTGCAGTACCTAGAAAGACGGAAGCCACCGTCCATACTCCCCAGAAACTGTGGTCCCGGACCTCTCTAGACTACCGACCCAGAGACCGTCCCTCGTGGGTCGTACCACGATTGGAGTACCGGAGGACAGGGTCACCAGACGTGTCGTGCAACTGGTGGTGAGAATTCCGTAACCTCTCCAGGAAGGTCTTGGACGGGAAGGTAGGGGTCATCACACCACACTCATACCAGGAGACACGAAAGTATCCTCCGATCGTCTGGAAGGTCAGGTGAGGGGTACCTCACTACCTTTTCCCCGTGTCCACTCTTTAGGGGGAGTGGGGGTGGGTTCAGGAACAGTGTACTCTTTGTGTACCGGCAGTAGCAGTCGACGCACGGACCCTTCGGGTGGCGGGCGACGAGACGGGTGAGTCGTAGGAACGGCGAACGGGGTTTACGGGAGCGAGTGGCGGGGAGGGGGACGGCACACAGCACACACTCCCCAGGTCCGACCCCGAGGGACCCTGGGAGATAGTGACTGGGTGTGAGTCCTTGCTCGACCTTAAAATTGAGGACAAAAGAGTGAAAAGTGGTCCTCTTGGTCCTGTAGGGCCACCGGGACCCTTCCTACCCTACTGGCCCCTCTTTCCTCTTGGTCCAGTCTGTGCCGAAGGGAGAACCGGTGGGAGCAGGGTTCGTCAGTCACTACACCGCTCTTCACAATTCACGATTGGTTCCTGTTCAGCGAATGTCCCGAGACTCTCACCGGGTGCCCTTTCCGATACGTCGAGAAGAGAGGTCTTCGAGCGTTAAGTCACGTCCCTACCCACCTGAAAGATATTTCCCGGTGTCGCAGGGTCAGTGCTGGCGAGTCGAGAAGGTAGCATCCCCTTTCATCTCTTCTCCGGAGTCGTGCGTCCCGAAACAGGACACTTTGAACTTAACATGTACTACCAGTGCTTAGAGCCTTGTACTGACCACTGGTAAATTTTTGCGGGTCGTAAGGATCGAACGCCCGACAAGTTTTTGTCAGACCTCCCACCTTCACCTGGAACCAGGCACCAAACGACTTCGGACTAAGACGCGATCCCGGACTCTTCCTACGTCCTAAGACTGAGCCACCGGGACCTCCACCCTCCCACGACTAACCCCCGCCCTCCCACCACTAGTGTCGTAGGAACGGTGTGATCTCGGAAGGTACACGACTGAGTTGTCGGATATGTCCTCCGTCAAATAATAGGGTCCAATGTCCACTCCTTGGCCCACGTCCACCCGCAGTCGAACACACCTTCACCATCTCCGGCCGATCTAGAACCGCAGACTGAGGTCTCGGCACGAGTGACGTGTGGCTCGGGTCAGCCCGAGCCCAAACCCTTCTTCCCCGTCGGTCCGACCCCCGCCCCTGTCCCCCTTGGTCCTGTCGCGCTACGTGGGCCGTCTCGTCTCCAACTCACTCCTCGAAGAGCCCACAGTCCAGTAGTCATGACGCTCAGTGGAGACGACCGCCGGACCACTTGGACGACAGACCCAAGAAGGGCGAAAGTTTCCTCAGGGACGCCCTGTCCGTCTTTCGACAGTAAAGAAAAAACCCGACCGGTACAGGACCCGGTACACCCTAGAACCAAGAAGACTGGTCCCCCTGGTCCCTAACTTGGGAGCGGGGGACGTCACCTTCACCCCTCAGAATTGGTGACCCGGAGGTCCCTTCTGGGGGTTTCTTCTCGACAGTAAAATTGTACTCGGGGTTGCGACTAAATCAGCTATAATGGACGCAATCACAAGACCCGTGTGAACTTGCACGCCCACGTACACACGCTCACACACACATAGAAGTGTTAACTCCTCATTCAATTGAAAGCGTGGGATTGGAGTATGATTCGGATCCACGACGAAATGAAGTAAGCACAAGAGTTGTTACAGAAGTGTTCTGTCTCGAAGTGCTTAGTAGAGAAGGAGACAAGAAAGAGAAGGAAGAGTCCCCGTCTACCTGTACACCTTCGCTTCCCGTAGTTTCCACTGGTCCCGAGCTCTCCTGGGGGTCCCTTCGTACCCGGTTTCCCTGAACACCCGGGGGGCCCCCTCTTTCCGGAGTGCCCTCTCTGCCCGGGGGTCCCCGTCTTCCCCCTCTTCCCGCTGCACCCCGGGTACCCCGGTCTTCCCGGGCTTCCGTCGTGGCCTGGAAGTCCGGGTTGACCTGACGAGCCCGGGTATCCGGGGTAGCCTTTCGGCCCAGGGTTCCCTCTGCGACCGGGGGACCCCGGGGTCCCGCTCGGACCTCAGGCGCCGGGCTCTCCGACCTTTCCCCTCGCTCCTCTTTTCCCCTTTTAACCGCTCTGTGGGCGGAACGGGTTTTCGCGGAAGTGCCACCCCGAGTGCCACGACTCGTTCAAGGGAGGTAGTCTGTGAGGGTAGTTCAAGCTGTCCTAGGACATGTTGCTCAAACCGGTGATGCTGTACCGGTGCCCGTTCAAGTGGACGGTGTACCGGCCGCAGATAATGAAGTGGATGGTGTAGTGGCAGAAGAGGTCCTTGTAGGTCCACAGAGACCAGTTTTTGCCCCGGTTTCAGGACGTGTGGTTCCTGCCAATGTGTCCGAGGCTCCTGGTCCGGAGCCCGCCGTAGCAGGACGGGGACTTCGACCCCCTGCTCCACACCGACGTCCACTGACCTCCCCTCTCCAAGTTGCCGAACAAGCGACTGCTCCTACTGCTGTGCTGTAAGTGCCCGAAGGACGACAAGTCGTCGAGGACTGCCCACACCCCTCCCGTTAGAAGGGGGTAGGTGGCCCCAACCCCTCCCCTCTACAATAGACTACTAAAATGAGATAATTGATACAGTAGTGACAGTATTGGTATTTTTCCATTTTTCTCCTTTCAAGAGGGATTTTGACTAAGATGTTTTGAGCCGTAGGGAGGTTCTCATTTAGATTTTTATGGACGGTACAAATAATGTCAAATAAATTATAAAAAGGAGTAAGGGTGCCAGGCCTCTGAGGAGACGAACACACAAGGAACACCCTTCACAAAACTATAGTAAAATCACGAGCTTCCTCGGTGTTCTGAGGAAGTTCTAAGTCCACACTTAGTGGGACCCCGTTTTAAGAAGAGTGGACACTCGAACTCCTTCGTCTATTCTTCAATAGAATATGTCGTCACCCGTCCCGGACCCTGTCGTCCAGGGTAGGTGGTCCCCCTTTGTGCTTTCTGTTCTTCCCAGGGTCCTGGGTCGGTTCGGTTTGGGTCGTCCCGTTTAACGTAATCAAAGAAGTGACAAATGGAAGATTTTAGAAACTTTCTTCCCTCGTCTTCCTTTTCAATGACTTGTCCCTCTGGTCCGTCTCTCAACCTTCACCTCCCACCACTACATATAAGATCAATCACGTACTACCCACTTTCCCTTTGGTCGGGAGGTCCGGTATTACCTGTAAAGGACAAGTCTGTCCGCGACAGGTGAAGGGAAGGACGACCATTTGCATAGGACTATAGATACGAGTCCGGGAAGTAAGGTCGTCACATCTGCGACCCCAGACCCCACGTGTGCTCTATGTCCGGACCGTCGAGTCTTGTAACAGAAGGAGCCAGGTACCACCTGGTTGGGTTCTACCGCGAGTTGGGTCGATCTCGGTTGCTCTGTGTTAGACGGTGGCTTTCTGAACACCTTTTTGTCTTCTCCAGAGAAGGTCGACTTCGGACTCGAAATCCACCGTCGACAGAAAATTACGAATCTCGGACCCTTGTTTCGGTCTCGACCTCCATTCATTGGGACAGGACTGCTGTTCCAAATCCGGACATTCGGGTCGACAGGACTTTCGTCTCCATGGGGGCCTATCAGAGTCATCCACTCAGTTGTTTGAGACAAACGAATTTGGTTAAACTCCGTCCAACACAATGATGAACCTCTTCCGCTACGGTGCGGTGAGGTCATGAGAACGGACCTTTTAGGGTACCTGTCTCCTCGGACCATCCGACACCAGGTACCCCAGCGCTTCTCAGTCTGTGCTGACTCGCTGAAGGGAAAGTGAAAAGTGAAAGCACGTAACCTCTTCCTTTACCGTTGGGTGAGGTCATAAGAACGGACCTCTTAGGGTCCCTGCCCCCTCGGACCACCCGACGACAGATACCGCAGCGTGTCTCAGCCTGTGCTGACTTCACTGAATCGTAGTCGTCGTTACAATGATGACGACAACAGACTTTCTTAGAGTTCTCCAGAGACCAGGTTCCTCTCCCCCGTCCTCCTAATATCACCTTTGTTGGCTTCTGGTTCTCAGCTCCACAACAAAGTCGGTGTTGTTTCCTCAACCTGAACCCACTCAAAAGTCGGGAGAACACTAGGACAGAGACTAGGAGGTTATCACCAGCTTGACTTATTAACACGTACCAGGGTCCTGGGAAGATTTTCCAAATTTATATGGATGTAATTTAGGTCCGTAAATGACGATAATCTACTCTCGTTGATTATTCGTTCTCTACCCGAAGGGTCCACCGTAATCACCATTTCTTGGGCGGACGATTACGTCCTCTGTATTCTCTCCGTCCAAACTAGGGACCCAGCCCTCCTAGGGGACCTCACGCAGTACCGTTGGGTGAGGTCATAAGCACGGACCTCTTAGGGTACCTACCTCCTCTGATCACCCGATGTCAGCGTTTCTCAGTCTGTTCTGACTTTGTTGAATCGTGTGTGTTGTTTGTTCTCCCGTATTCGGACCACGTATAAACTCGTTGTCGTGGAAGGTTTGGCGTCGGACCCCGTAGCAATCAAGAGAACTCCTTGAATGTCGGTGAGGACGGTGTGCGGTTGGTTCGGTCATGCCAACACTGTCAAAGAAGTAAGGAACCCTTTTACCCTTAAAAGACTTAATAGTAATGTTCGACCGTCGTGACGATATCTACTTAATAACTTTTTAATGAACCACCAAAACCTTTTGAAACCTTCATATGTCTTTAGTAAAGGTAAAACAACAATATTGGGGTACCTGACGTAGCGTGGTCCGAAGGAACAGGAAGTAATAGAGGGTCTCAAACGAGTCTAAGTACAGGTAATTCAACTACTACGACAGGTTGGTACAGTAGGACAGTAGGGGAAGATTAGGACGGGAGTCAGAAAGGGTCGTAGTCCCAGAAAAGGTTACTCAGTCGAGAAGTTTAGTCTACCGGTTTCATAACGCCGAAGTCGACCCCTAGAGACATCAAAAATGTTCAGATTGATACGGTCCAAGAGACTCTGTGTTGTGTGAAACATTTACGTCGTGTTCAGTAGTAGGAGACTCCCACAAACGTCCGAAGTCACAAACGTAAATTTTACTAAACAATGGAAACATACTTTTGGTAAGACCTGAGTTTTTTCCAAGAGTCTGAACTTTGAGGAAAATTTTTAATACTATTTTATTCATGAAGACAGTTTTATATCTATTTAAAAAAATGTACTGTGTAAACTGCACACACATTCCAGGACGGTACATCTGGACTCTACACCGGTGGGGTTCCTGGTTGGTCAGTGTCTATCGCATCATAATTAGTGGTACCTCATTCCTGAAAGTCAAGTCAAGTCAGGGAGTCAGTACAGACTGTGAAACGCTGGGGTACTTGGCGTCGTGCGGTCCGGAGGGACAGGTAGTGGTTGAGGACCTCAGGTGGGTTTGGGTACAGGTAGCTCAACCACTACGGTAGGTTGGTAGAGTAGGAGACAACAGGGGAAGAGGAGGACGGAAGTTAGAAAGGGTCGTAGTTCCAGAAAAGTTTACTCAGTCGAGAAGTGTAGTCCACCGGTCTCATAACCTTAAAGTCGAAGTTGTAGTCAGGAAGGTTACTTGTGGGTCCTGACTAGAGGAAATCCTACCTGACTAACCTAGAAGAACGTCAGATTCCCTGAGAGTTCTCAGAAGAGGTTGTGGTGTCAAGTTTTCGTAGTTAAGAAGCCGTGAGTCGAAAGAAGTGTCAGGTTGAGAGTGTAGGTATGTACTGGTGACCTTTTTGGTATCGGAACTGATCTGCCTAGAAACAACCGTTTCATTACAGAGACGATAAATTATACGACAGATCCAACTCCAATTTCGCAGACGGACGTTACGTCCTCTGGGTCCAAGCTAGGGACCCAACCCTTCGAGGGGACCTCTTCCTTTACCGTTGGGTGAGGTCATAAAACGGACCTCTTAGAGTACCTGTCTCCTCGGACCGTCCGATGTCAGGTACCCCAGTGTTCAGCCTGTGTTGAATCACTGATTTGGTGGTGGTGGTGGTGTCCAACCAGTATTGAAAGGAAGGTTCCTCATTCGCAGAAAATTAAAGTACCGACGTCAGTGGTAGACGTCACTAAAACCCCGGGGGGTTTTATTTCAGACTGTGACAAAGGGGTAGATAAACGGTACTTCACTACCCTGACCTACGGTACTAGAATCAAAAGACTTATGACTTGAGGTCCTCTACCACTACCTGTCCCTCCGGACCGCACGACGGTAAGTACCCCAGCGTTTATCAGCCTGTACTGACTCGTTGACTTGACTTGTCTTGACTCGAAATTCGGTTGAAAAAGTGAGAGGAGAAAGTGAAAGAAGTTCTCCGAGAAATCAAGAAGAAGTCAAAGACGGTATTCCCACCACAATAGACGTATAGACTCCAATAACTATAAAGAGGGTCGTTAGAAATAAAGTCGAACACGAAGGAGGTCGGGTCGCAAAGAATACTACATGAGACGTATATTCAATTTATTCGTTCCACTGTTATATATCGGAACTGCATGAGGAAAAGGATAAACCTTGGTCAGACAACAAGATACAGGTCAAGTTTGACAACGAAGGACTGGGCGTACCCCCTAAAATTTATTGAACTTTAGAAAGTAATTTTTCGGACGTCTTTTACTTTAGTGCGAAACGGTGTATATGTGTTTACGTCTTAGACATCAATTCAACATCTCTTGACACGTCCGGGAGGGTCCGTGAACGGAATTCAGTTAAAATTTATAGAATAGTAAAACTAATGATCCCGAAAAAGAGGGGTGGTCCCAATTTTGGTTTGAGACAAATTGTGATTCCGTAACAATCCTACCTTAAACCGGGATCTAAGACCTCGAAGTCTCTTACAAAACCCCGACGAGTGTCGGGTGTCCACAACCGTCTCCGCCTGAGATGACGGTGACGTGAGCCCACTCTGTACTACGGGGAGTCGGACCAGGAGCCGTGCTCCGTAGGAAGCCCGGACTCACCTCGACCAGACCCGCAGGCCAAGACGCGTTTCGGGTCCGCTCCGGCGTCGTCGTCCGAACCCCGACGGGAACCCGTCCCAGTAGGAACACCCGGCAGGTCCACTCCGAGGGTAGGAAGGTACCGGAGGCGGGGGCGCCTGTGGCCCTCCCTGGGAAGACCGGGGTCGGGAGCGGGAGAGACGGCGACCGGAGGGCCGGGTCTAGAGGCAGGCAGCCAAACAGCAGCTAGAGGCACTCAAGTGTCAGTCACCTGGCTCCAGCCGGCTGTCGAGACCGGCGTTCCGAGCGTGCACGTCACGTCGCGTGCACGTCGCGAGGAAGGACCTCGCCTCCGGTTGTCTCCCGCTGCCCAGAGCCAGGTGAAATTCCCGGGCGCGCCACGGCCGGCGAGAGCGCCCAGGGGCCGGCGGCGGGCCGGAGCACCGTCCCGCCCCGCAGGACGCCACGGGTGAGGGCCGCGCGCCACCGCGAGGTGCGCCGCGTGCAGCCGCCCGCTGCGAGACCGGCGCGTCGGGGCCGGGAGGGCCTTCGCGCTCCAGTGCACCTCGCGCCCGCGACGGGTCCTTTGAGCCGCGCTACGACACGCGGGCCTCCGACCCGCCGGACGCCCGGCCCGAGGCGCACGCCGCCCAGTCGTGGGCGACCAGGGGCCACCCGCGGCGGAAGTGGCACGTCGGGGTCCCGGCGGCGGACCTGACCAGGCCGCTCGCGCCCCACTCGCCCCAGACCCCCGCGCCCCCCGCCCCCAGCGGCCAAGCGCTACTGGAACCCCAGGGGCGAGACTCCCCGACCACGGCCCCCGCCGGGGCGCACGCCCAGGCCGAAGACGGGCGCGCCTGGGGACGGGTGGGCCGGGCGGGCCCACTCCGCCCGGGCGGACACCACAGTGATGGGGCCCTGCCCGGAGCCACCAGTCACAGCGATCAGAGGGGGACTACGGGCTCTGCGGGAGCAGTCAAGACAAGTTTCGAGACCGGAGAAAAGAAGGACATTTTGCGCCCTGACCGGAGGCTCCGCCGCGACGGGTGGCGCCTCTGGGAGGGGCAGCGGCCAGCGGCGGAGAACCAACAGAGGGCCGCCAGACAGGCAGGCGTGCGGGCGCCCCAGACCGAACAGCGTCTGTGAGCACTAACCCAGGAGGAGAGAGGTTCGAGTGAAACAGAGTCAGACCAACTACGTGTCACGCCACAATCAGAGGCGACGCGTGGTGTCATCGAGTCGAGGAAAAAGTGCAAGAGAAGGTAACACGAACAGCGTCCTACAACTTACACCGTGGGACCCGAGATGTCATCCTGAACGACGAACAGGTAGTGAAGACATTGTCAGACGTTGCCGACGACCAGGGTTGGTTGGTTGGAGGAGGGGCGGGTTGTTGGGCGAGGACTGTGAGTGACTCAATTACTGACCTAACTCCCGCCTTCCTTCCCTTAGAACCTTCCCTGAGTGGACACGGACGAAATGAAACGTAAATCCCTAAAACGAGTCAAATGTAACAATGAGAGCAAAAAAAGTACTAATAAATGACAACGAAGAGAACCTTTCTACTTAGCCCTTACACCAATGTCACCCGGAGTATTAACTCAAAAAGTATAAATGGGGGTGGGGTGGGGGGGTGGGGGTCAAAAAAAAAAAACAAACAAAATTTTGATGGAAACTTACTTTAAACGACGTGTTCGAAGAAACCCCCATTTATTGCGACCATAACTACATTAGCCACACTCTTAGTCGTCCTGTACACCCATGACTCGTCTTTCCGTACTTCCCAATACTTTATCTTGAAGTAGGTGTACTTTCCACCCACTTTATTTTGAGAAAAATCAAAATAAGTAAAAAGAAAATATGTAGCAATAAAATCCACCACTATCGTCTAAAAGTTTATACACTCAACCGAAAATAAAGTTTTTTCTTTGGAATTCCGGATACATCCAAAAGTTGTGCCGGTATCGACCATCCGACTCCAAGTCTTAATGACTCTCCTCACACCCCGTCACATGACTCTCCACTGTTGTTTGTCAGACACTAACTTAGTCTAATCTAGTGACATTTCTGGTCTTTTCCGAAACCGGGACTAAGATGAGACGGGACCAGAAATAAAAGAGGTTGAGTTACATAAAACTTGTCTTCAATTGTCAGAGAACGGAGGTCAGGACGTCTTTGACACCCGGACTGTCCGGAGTCAAACTGGAGAAGCATAAGGGACGTCAACCGTTCGTAGATGTGTAGACTACACGTGTCGATTCGCAAACCGAACAATCAAACGGAGTAAGGACTCAAGGGCGGATACAGTCCGGGACACAACCCAACGACCAATTTGACTACCTTCTCGTCCCAAGGATCAGGACCACGACCGGAAGACGTTTCTCTGAATGGTCACGTTCGACGTCAGGTGCACGTCTCTTTCGCATCCGAAATCCCCACGAACCTCGTGTAAGTTCAGGGCAGAGAACGTGAACACTGGATCACTGGTGTCTGGACAAGTTGGAGACTCTCACACAAAGGAATAGACATTTTCCTCCCACGATCAAACACGGGATGCTCTCGGGGACTTTCAGGTACCACGTGCAAGCCGTGCGTGACGTACACATTCTTCACGAACACCCAAGACTCACTATCTTGTGACGGAAGGGCTCACAACGTCGTTCACACTAACTTGGTCACGTTCTTCTGTCAGGGAGGGTAATCTAATCACTAAAAAAATAGAAACAGTCCCACAACTCTACGAACACCTTTCACATCGTAAACGACGGTCAAAGTCGGACACTGAACCAAACCGTACAAATAAGCGAGAAAATTTCTATACATACACGAGTCAGCAGGTGAGCACCAGGGACAACGCAACAAACACCTCACGACCCACGACACAGGACCTGGAGTGAGTCACGGGCCGTCCCAGGACTCTTGCCTCAGGGGACCAAGGACCCAGGCTCGTAGATAATTGGGGGACCCAGTTCTGTAATCCGGTTCCTCCCCACTCTTGAACTGCTCCCAGTGTGTCGTCTACCACCAGTGTCGACGGTGGACAATTTACGAAAGACGCACGGTCCGTGACGATCTTACAAAAAATTTTTACACACAGTACATTAGGACCGACAAGACACCATCACTGTCTCGACCTAAAACTTACACATAGTAAGACAAAGAAAAAAAACAAAAGACATTTTATTCTTAACTTCTTTTTAAGGTAAGGTCACAGCACATGCACCTTGTAGAGCCCCTTACACTCTCCCTATGGACACTACTGTCAACAGCACTACTATTCTTTATGGTTACTTTCGACTCTAAAACACATACTCTTTTCACAAACAGATATTATGGGGGTCAAGTGCACGAGACAAGAGTCACCCTCGACAAGAAACCTAAGGTCCCAGAGAAACCACAAGGACTCGAGTCACGGGGTCTTCCTAAGGCGCACCGGGTCCTCTTCCGGGACTCCTTCTGCCTCGTCGACCACGCTGCACACACGCGGTACGGCGGGCCCGGCGCCTGACACGAGTAGAAGCTGCTCGAGAGCCTGAGGAACACGTCCCACCGGCTGGACCACTCACTCCCCGGCCCGACCCCGACTTCCGGCGGAGAGGGTGACAACGTCAAAGTCAGGTCCAATACTCCAAGCCATCACCTGACGTTCCACCTCTTGTAGACTTCACAAACTCTCGACAACCGGTAGCAAACAATAACACTTCACTCGATAACTTACCTTTCTTACATGTCCCTTTCCAGTGTCAATCTTGAATTTGAACTCATACACATACATTAGTTTATCGACACATTGTACGTTACTTTCTCCCTAATGAGTGCACCCCTTCTCAGAAGTACACTGTTTCCTAGAAGTAAATACTCTTGAAGACGACCTTAAGATCATCTTACGAATAGACACGTAAATATTATTGTAAGAATATTTTATCCAAAATATTTGGACAAGTCCTTATAGAAGATCAAGTTTTATTCCACAAATGTAGATTGCTACATATTTTCGTAGAAAGGGGGTGTGAACCTCAACTCTACCTTCACGCGCGTCCAGAGACGGTCGACTCAACCCTCGACCTCAGGAGAGACGGTCCCCGACGCAGAGCTCGCCGGGACACCCACTTCTGCAACAACCCACATCCCCGGACGTCCGGCGTTGGGAAGGACAGACACGTCGACAAGGAGGTACAAGTAAGAGATACCCCGGGGGTCGGTCTCGGTCCGTGGTCCTTGTGTCGGGGCACTCCGTCTGTATCTGAGGTTCGCACACCACCAACACGGGACCGCACCTGACGAGCGTCGAGAATGTGGACTGGGACCGCTCCCGACATGGACCTACCCGACTAAATTGGAGGAACGTGTAGACGGAAGGTTGTTCCTTTCTCCGTGAGCCTCCTATTCAGGGGGTCGGACACTCGGTACCTAGA
Organism: Capra ibex; assembly: GCA_006410555.1. NCBI lineage: Eukaryota > Metazoa > Chordata > Mammalia > Artiodactyla > Bovidae > Capra > Capra ibex. The sequence continues at coordinate 41,184,716 of SJYO01048061.1, read as the reverse complement.
CCCGGACTCAGGTCTGTCAGACTGGTGTCTCCGGCACGAGAGTGACAAGGTCCCCGACCGACGGTGCAGCCGGCCTGTCTTGGAAGTAACCTCACTGTCCTTCCAGCGGACGGGTAGAACACTCTGCAGCATATCATTCTAGTCGAAACACGTCCCAGGTCGCGGCAAGACACAACTGGGACACACGTGCGTCGGTGGGGGCACTAGTCCTGTGTACGGAGAAGGTAGTGGGGTTTTGTGAGGAACTCCCAGTGTGGGTGGAGTGGAGAGTGGACCGCTGGAGACTGGACAAGAGGTAAGGCTATCAAACAGCAAAGATTTCACAGTCCATTTACCTTAGCATAAATGGAAAACTCCAACCGAAAAAGGGGTCGTATCGTCAGGGGTAGAGACGAAAAAGGAAAAGACCCTTCAAAGGAAGGAGGACGAGACCCGTCAGTATGAGGACTAATAACTAGTGGTACGTCAGGGGTCACGTCCGCAGGGTGAACATTTCTTTACCTGTCCTATAAGGAAGACTTCCGAAAAGGACCCTCAGCCCACTCGATACGAAGGTCGAGGAAGTCAATGAAGGACCGACGAGACCCAAGCCCAAGACAGGGAGGTCGTACGCCAACAAGGTTCCCTCACACTGTCTGCACGACAGTCTTGGAGGAGACGAACCAGCACAGTGACCTTGGACTTTCCATCTACGACAGCCATCCAGAGTGAATGGACTCTCGTCCACAACCGAAACACGAGTCTTTAGGGTCTTGAACGACACAAACAGTAGGACGAGGTAAAATTAAGGTCACAAGGTAGCAAACAATGTGTAAAAGTGAGGACGAAAAGGGATCTTCTAAAATCGAAGAGACGAGACATTGAACAAGATAAAAATTTCAAAAACACAAATACTTCAAACTATAAAGTAAGTTTTTCCGATCCTACACTGTATATACATGTCAAGTCAGTTAGTGAGTCAGCACAGGCCGAGAAACGCTGGGTTACCTGACGTCGTACGGTCCGAAGAGCCACGTAGTGGTTGAGGGTCTCGAATTGGTTTGAGTATAGGTAACTCAGCCACTACGGTAGGTCGGTAGAGTAGGACAGCGGGAGAGGGGAAGGACGGAAGTCAGAAAGGGTCGTGGAAAAGGTTACTCAGACGAGAAGCGTAGTCCACCGGTTTCATACCCTCAAAGTCGAAGTCGTAGTCAGGAAGGTTACTTATAAGTCCTGACTAAAGGAAATCCTACCTGACCAAGCTAGAGGAACGTCAGGTTCCCTGAGAGTTCTTAGAAGTAGAAACCCATTTTTTTTAAATCTCTTGTAATAAGTATAAACTTAAAAATTCCAAAACAGACGATCATTCTAGTCATTGTATTCCGTATCTAAAATATTTGATGTAAAGGGTGGTTGACCAGAAAACAAAAGAAAAAGAACTGTGTCAGGACACATTGTCATAACGAATGGAATTTTACCACAAAACTTACAATTACAACAAACATTTAGGACGCCGTACCTCTGTTCACCAAACATATTGAACGACATTTGAAATGCGTCGAGCGAAGAGTCCACGGTAAGATGATTACGACAGGAGGACAGCGCAGTCTAAAGCAGAGTCCGATACCTAAATTTACAAAGATGCAACTTTTGATAAACTATTATTTTAGTCCTTTAAAATGGAGCACCACTAAATAAAGGACAATACGCGTACAACAAAAGTACTCTTACTTCTTATGTACATCATAAAACGTCAAAGGGGCGTAAAAGGGGCCATTAATTGTACTTCAGATTTTAGATCAAAACGTGTAAACTTTTTCTCCTAAGACCGAATCAATTAAGATTTCAGTGTTATCGTCGGGATCAGAACACGGTCGGTCCGACGGGGACCCTTAAGTACAACTAAATTTCCGTCGGCTCTTGTATGGAAACAGAAGACGCGTTTCCGACCTCACGTCAAGTGAGTCGGACCTTTGGCGTGGTCCGCAGACAAGTTTGTCCGTCTCGGAGGGTCTCTCCGAGGGACCTCGGTCCAGTCACAGGAACACACTCTTGGTACCACACTTGCGATCTTTCAAGACCTAATAAACTTTCGTCTCACACGACAAAACTTGTTATGTTACTCCTTTTTAGCTGAAGTACAAATTTTCAACCATGTCCAAAAGAAACCTACTTTGGCTGAGCCAAGGACCCCTATTGCCCTAAGTACTTACTCGTCACTCTTCCTCTTAAGGTCCTTACCTTTACGGGCCCACTTCGGTCTGCCGTGTAGAAGTAAAAGCGGGAGTCTGGGACCCTCGCCCGAAGGGTATTTACAGGAAGACCAAAACAGAGAGGAAATCCGGCTAAAACACTTCTAACGAGTGGGGCTCCGCCGCAAGTCCCTCCGACGCCTCCTCCGAACAGCCTCGTAGCCGTGGTACCACCTCTTCACCCACACCCGAGGGGCCTCCACGACCGGCCCCTCCCCCACGGGTGGTGTCTTAAGACCCGACGAAGGGACGGACAGGACAGTGAGCCAGGAGTAGGACAGCTGCCGACCGTGCCACTAGACGAGAGCCCCAACGACACCCTTCCCCTCTGCCACTGATTTTGCGGACACTACCCCCAACCCCAGCCCGTGTCGCCTGCGGGCCCTAGGAGGAGGGGGAGCCAATGCCCGGGAAATCGTACAACCCGTCCACCACCGATTTCGTGACAGTGGGGCTACGGCCCAGACGTCCCACTCCGGTCGCCGAATGGAGGTACACCACCGGAACGCCGGGGGCCCGACCGGGACCCCTCCAGTATTTCCACTGCACCCACGATGTCGTCCGGCCCGACCCCCCCTCAACTAGTAAAATTTCACCAAGACTCCATTTGATTCACACGAACAATCCCATTGTCCCTCCCCGTCCTGCGGGGGACCTTCCCACAGTCCGAGGGTAGTCCCGGACGCAGAGACTCTGGTCTCCGCCGACCCTCTCCCCCGAGGAGAGGGGCGCCCCCGAGGACCGCCCCGGACCCCCGACGGAACGACAGGGGTGGTCGTCGAAAGTGCGAGAACCCCTGCCACCGACACTTTTGACCGAGGAGCTACCCACTTGACCAGCGACGTTCGACCCTGGGGCCGTACCACTGCCCTGTCCTCGTCCTCGAGGGGCCTCTACTCGCCCTCGGGGCCCGCGGCCGGACCTGAGAACAGACGGCCCGAGGTCCACGTTGGACGGGATACCCGGGACGCGAGGACCAAGGTCCCGCCTGCCGTCCTCGGCGCCGGACAGCTCTCCACGACAGCCCTCACAGCCGGGTCACAGAAGCGAACTGGGGCGCTCCTACCGAGAGCTACCTCCACCCGAGTCCGGGATAGACGAGAAGACCGACGTCGACAGAGGACACCGAAATCCAAATGTGAAAATGGTGGACCCTGTGCAACAAGAGCGTGCGACGGAAGGGACATGATTGTCACCAATACGATAAGGACTAGCCTTCTTCTTTACTTTGTTACCGGGTTCGGAAACCGGAGACCGGTCCGCACGCGATCTTGAACTGTGACAAGAGAAGTACCTTTCGGTTTGGTCTTCCATGATCTTTTATTAAATTAAAAAAAGTAAACATTAAAAAGATCCAACTTGTGTTTACACCTTAATATAGTTTCAAATGTCTCCAATGATCGACTATTCTTTGAACACCTCAGGGAACTAGGCCTTTGGTCCATGACGAGCAACCACAAGTGACACGAACACTGAAACCACAGAGACGGGAGTCTCGGGTACACAGGTCGGCCAAAGAAGGTCCACTGCCTGTGACGAGTCTACCGCAGAGTGGGACAGGAGGACGAAGAGAACCAGGATAGCGAGGTCGTCGGAGAGGAGACCTTCACCCAGGTCAGTCGTAGAGGGTCGGCGACCTACCCTCCGAGGTGCTCCCGTCCCGGTCCAGACTGGACGAGGGACGCGTAGAGTCGTAGAGGGGGTCGGCACCTCCGTGACGTTCCGACTGGTAAGGTAAGTCGACGCAAGGATTTCAAGACAGTACCTATGTCGTCTTCTATCTTCGTTTAACCTAAGTAAATGACCACCTAAAGGTCTAGGAACTCTACCAGTCGAAACTAAGTATGGGAAATAATCAACTCTTCTGGAGAAAACATCGAGTCATATGTTTGTATGAACTATATCCTAAAACCTATAATATAAAGAAACGAGTCTACATAACATTTTACAGTATCAAACAGTAATTGAGTAGACACATAATAAACATAGTTCCGCGTCTCTGATCAAAAAACACACTCCGATAAACATGAACATATAAAAAATAAATGCTCTGGGAACGAACCAAGAAGGACGAAAGACAAGAGGACGGAGGTGACACGGACACTGGGGCTCACTTGGGACAGGGGACCGCAGGACACAACTACACCACACACCTACTACACGACCAGCTCCCCGTCCCTCCCCGAAAAGTGGACAGACGGACACCTGTCCATAGACGTCAGGACTGAGTGAAGTCGCTAGGACTGCGAGTACCATGTTCACTTCGCCCATTGGACAGAACTAGCACTGAAATGACAATGATGAAAACAATCGCTCCACCAAACTTCAACTTACGGCCGACAAACACGGCCTAAAATGAGTCGACGATGACCGAAACTCATTGCTACCCATAAGTACTAGACTGAAATGACTTCCAAACGAAAGAACATAAATTACATATTTTTACCTTCACCTGACCGCCTGGTAAACTCCATGTCTCCTGAACACGATTAACCTGTACCTGGTGTAAAGATAATGTAAAGAAAGCATAAATAAAAACCGACGGGACCCAGACGTGACGACGAGCACCCGAAAGAGGTCAACACCGCTCGCCCTCGATGAGAGACCAACACGCACCCGAAGCGTAATTTCACCGAAGAGGAGACCCCGTGTCCAAGACCCCGTGCACCCGAGTCACCGACGTCGAGGGCCCGAGGTCTTGTGCCCGAGTCATCAACAACAAGTGCCCGAACCAACGGAGACCGTGCACCCTAGGAAGGTCTAGTCCCTAACTTGGGTACAGAGGACGTAAGCGTCCGCCTAAGAAGTGGTGACTCGGTGGACCCTTCGTGTGCAAAGAGTATTTACGGTCATCCTAAAAATTTTATTGTCTTACTATTTGTGTAACTCTTTTTATTCGACCCACCTTCTGGGCATAAGACCTTTTCTTCCTACTGCACACTCACCCGCCTTTGTTCTGAACCTCACTACTAATGACCCGACAGTGCCGCGAACAGGTAGTGACCCTCGCAACCGGTCGTGGGTCCTCCGTGGAGCTCTCTCTGCCTCCTCGGATGTCACCGACTCTGTCTCGTAATCTCTGAGTCATAGGTAGTACTGTTCCAGGACACGTCCTCTTTACCGTGGTAGAATAGTAATCACGGAAGGAACTTTGTGATCAAGACACTCCATAGTCTCATAACGGTCTTCCCTGGGTAATTAGTCATTCAAACCTTTAGTGCGTATAATTATGTAAAAGGAGAGTACCTTTTAGAGTCATTAGTCAGAGTCTCTTCGGGCAGGTATTTCTTTGGACAAAGTGAACCCCAACAGATCTTGGTAGTTCTCGAAGGAACAAACGTCTCTTATATTATTCGTGTCAGAGGTCTTTTGTCTTACCTCCCGTTCAGTGTCTCAGTCCTCTCGGCGTTTTCGACACTCCATCGTACCTCATGTGAGACCTCGCGTCCGACGTTCGGACGTGTGTGTGTGCATGGGTAGGTAGGACCCTCCGCACTTTCTACAAATTTACCTCTTTGTACGACATAAGAACTATTCCTTTTCTTTACAGTCACAAGAAAAGACCAGACATTCAAACTATCATAGGTCGAATGTAGATTTCTTCCAAAAACAACAATAAATTTTACTAAAACTTCAGTATTTGTTTTTTATACGGTCCTGTTCGTCCTTTTTAGATCATCTCTTTTTACGATGTCTCTCTTGAACGCGACCATGATTCCGCGTATTTTTATGATATAAATTTTATCACAATATGAATGTGGACTTCTCAGGCAATCAAGTCACTCTCTGATCTCTTTTCAGACTGGTCTGTGTTTACGTATCCTAACATAAATTATGTACTATCTTGTATAGACCTTCCTTTTCGAACCAAAAGTCATTCACTACAATCCGGTTACCTTTTCATTTAATTCTAAATTTATAATTTTTTTTCTCTTTAGGGTTTTGACAACTATTGAACCTCACACCTTCTAGAAAGAAGTGTACTCTAGTTTTGGTCTGGTGTTTTCCCTTCTAACTAAACTAACATACTTTTAACGTTCGAAACGAGATCGTTTCGGGAAGGTTTCAATTCTCAGTCCTATTTACTATCCCGACCACAAACGAAAACAACAAATCAGCGAGTCAACACAGACTGAGAAACACTACGGTACCTGACATCGGGTGGTCCGAGGAAAGAGGTACCTTAAGAGGTCCGTTCTTATGACCTCACCCAACGGTAAAGGAAGAGGTCCCCTAGTAGGGTTGGATCCCTAGTTTGGGTCCAGAGGACGTAACCGTCCACTTAAGAACTGGTGACTCGGTGGACCCTTCGAGTCCTGTCCACAGTGAATATACGACTTCCTAATTATATCAATGATACAAAACTACGGAATGTGTAATGGATTTTTCTTTTTTCACTTGGCAGAATGTCTTTTTACCCACAAGAAAAGGACTTTGGAAATAGGTGTTTTATCCCTTTTCGTTGTCTACCGACAATTTGCACCTCGTCACACGTCATTCACATATGACCATTGTCAAGACAAGTAAGTCGCATAGCCGTGCCAGTAGTCGTTCTACTTACAGGGATGACACTTTTCAGTTCCTTTTGTCGTCTCATCTAGTTTATAAACCTTATGAATCAAGGTCTTTTTTCATCAATTGTTTTTTTACGATGACTGTCTTTCTGTACAAGGTCAACTCGACCCGAGGGTGGCACATCGTCCTAATTCTTCCTTCGTTTGGTAGGAGGACTCGGGTGCCTGAGGCGAAGGTGGTACTGTAGTTTCTCACTGCGAGACTCATCGACGGCGACCGACCTATTCTTTGACTCTGAGACCACGTCTTTCGGAAACTTTTTGACAGGTTCGTATTTGGTAAAATAGAAAAATTACTAACCCTAAATCTACCTCAACTCTATTCATTAATAGTGTCACCGTAAGTGTCCAGACACGAGACTTATTTCCTCATTCGAGGATGTACTTTTCGATTAGTATCGACAAAAAGTACAAGACGTCTTGTGTAGTGTACTACCTGAATAAAGTCGCATCGTCAGAAACGGGTCCTCGTCGCACCTCATCTCATCCTCCGCACCGTGTCCAGGCGCACGTGTGCAAGTACGGTCGTCCGCACGCACACACACACACCAGGTGTCACGAACAAACCACGAGCTCACATCACACGTTGTCCATGACATTTCCTATTTGTCAACTTTTCTACAGGCAAAGGAGATCCCTTTTTTTACGTCTTTTTTACCGGAGGAACCTCAGGAGTGAGCAAAGTGAGACACACTCCGGACATGTCAGGCGCACTACACACACTATGGCACGTCAGGGGGCCCCCCGCATTGGGGGCCGGCCGGTCGACAAGAAGGACTGAGCACTCTGCACTTCGAGGACCAAAGTCTTTTTAGTACACACACACACAACTTTGTAGACCGTAAAACCGTCATTCCAACTTTTCCTGCCTAAGTAAAACGTTTTATGAATAAAAACAAATTAATAATAATGGGTAAGATTGAACCGCGAATAACATAAATGTCTGCTCATCGGCTTGACAAATACAAGCTAAAACTTTAGTCGCCTTAGGTAGATCTGGCTCTTTTCCATTGAAGCACAAAGTCGAGGATAACAAAACGACCATGAACCACACAACAACTATGGCAAGGACTTACAACTCACGAGAGACTTTCAACCGGGAAGTGGAGTTATTAAGTCTTAGTTCCGTACTAAGGTCTGTCGCCCCACAAAGCCCACAGCACCTCCACCCCACTCTACCCGACACAGTCCTTCCTGGCTCTCACTCCTCCTTTAGACGTCTACTCACAGAGGTGCGTCTGCGTGTCTTCGCAACAACTCTGCGTCACGCCCACACAGCAGTGCACTAGGGACGGGACCTGTGTGGACACTCTAGGAAAGACCAGCGAAGGCACAGAGAAGAGACCCCCGAGGTGAGCCTGTCCCGCGCCCCCTGCACCGTGTGAAAGATTCTCTTGAGTTGTATTTCGACGGTCGTACCGGACATTCGGTGTTTCCGGACACAAGAACGACATAAGAAAGGTCCAATAAGGAATGAATGTAAAATTCAAGAGCACTTATGTCAAATTTTCAAATTTAATCTCCTTCACACAGCAATTCGTCCGTACATTATTTATATTGTCAAAGTTTCGTAAGCGTCTCGAGGTTCATGACACACAAACGTACAAATTAAGAGGAGCTTCCTACTTTACTGTACGAATCGTCTGACAACCGTTTCAGTCCTTTGTCAAAAATAAAAAGGTCCCCAACATTGTCCACTAGTGAAGAAACCTTATTGATTAACATAGTGAAAAAACAAAATTTATCATTTCCGAAACTCCTTTTTAAAACTTTGATCGTACATTAAAGGTCAAAAGTAACAGAACAAAAAGGGGACCAGTGGTCATCCACCACTGTCTACCGGTACAGTCTTTGTTTTGTTCGTTTCTCATTAGTAGACTTTCCAGTAAAAAGGGCACTTCCAACTAAAAAGATATGACTTTACAAAACAATGATTCAATATCAAGTAAAAAAGGTCACAGAATAGTTCCCATGTGGACGAGACAAGTATAAATATGAATAGAAAATTCTTTATGTGAACCAGTAGGAAATCCCAGTGTCATGTCAAATCTTAGACAGGTATCGGCAACGGGGAAGGGGACCTTCCGAACGGACACCACAGTGGACTTCGGACAGCACTCAGGTTCCGGACAGACTGGCAGGGCACTGCTCATTGACTTCTAAGGAGGAACAGGGGTCCTCCGGATTGGTCAATACAAAAATTCAAACTAGGGTTTGTACCCCACGGGGCCACTGCCGCGTCCAAGAGAGTCCTCCGACACAGGATCCCCACTGGCTCCTCTTCCAGGTGGGGCGAGACAGGCAGCACTGACCGCCTCTGACCTTTGACGGTCTACGTGCGGACCCCCGACACCAGAGGGTGGGCTGGGGGCTTCGCCCAGGTCGGGTCGGGGGGAGTGGAGACCCTACGACGGGAGGACACCGACGACGTCGTTCGGACCGGCTCGAAACGTTCACGGGAAGTGGTGTGAACTGACTTCTCGACGCAATTAACGTGGAAGGAAGGGAACGAGAACATAGAGTAGAGAATTTTAAAATATTAAAATTCCGACTCAGACCAAAGACTAGATACGGAGTCTATGATAGTATAGTCTGTCTAAGTAGGTCGGGTGGCGAGGGACGGAGAGAATTGATCCCACAAAAACCTCGGTCCCTTCCTGACATGGAGGGTAACAAGTAAAGTGTCTGCACAACATATTGGATCTGTATTTTATCTTGAGGCCCTCAATCCATGTAGACTTTCATATCTTCGTGGCATCTTGGTAATCCTATTGAAAAACCACTCCTATAATTTATGGATGGTTTTCATATCTCAGTCGTAAACATCTGTTAATAACACATAATTTGTAAATACTACGTCATAAACAATAAGTAAAATAGTGAATTAATTATGGAATAATTTAATATTAAGTTGAAATTTACAACTGACCGTAGAAATATCTAATGGTTAAACAACACTTTACAATGAAATTTATTGAACTGACGGGGGTGTATGTCGCATTTTCTCGACACCTGGACTTGCAATTTTAGAACCTAGACTCGTCGCGTAAAGAGTACCCTTGGGTGAATGGGTTGTGCTAACTCTTCGCGGAGGACGGCCTTGCGTAGGCCGTAGTGAAGCTCGACCGGCCCCTGGTGCGCCACCACCTGTCAGACGCGCGTCTTCGCGGGCTGCTGAACCACGCACCCGAGGCAGGAGACACATCAAGACCGGAGCAGATCCCGGCACCGAACACTCGGGCTTTAAGTCCCCAGTGTACTAGTGTGGAAATTTTTATATAATTACAAATGATTTATGATTTTTAACTTGTCCCTACTAATTAAGACACTGTTTGACTTTCACTTTCAACGAGTCAACACAGGCTGAGAGACGCTGGGGTACCTGACATCAGGTACCTTAAGAGGTCCGGTCTTATGACCTCACCCATCGGAAATGGAAGAGGTCCCCTAGAAGGGTTGGGTCCCTAGGTTGACCCCAAAGAACGTAACGTCAGTCTAAGAAATGGTTGACTCGATAGTCCCTTTACGAAACTTATTACTTTTACCAACTAATAAGGACAACAGTTCTCAAGGAGTAAAAGTTTCTTACCACTCACTGTCGTCGCGACCGGTAAGGCCCCTGAGTATGAGATTACGTGCGTCAGAGTGCAGTGGACCAACCACCACAGAGTGTACACGGTCCATCTTGGAGCCGGGGGACGGGGAGACGGGTATCGCCTCTTGAGCCCGGTTCACGCTACACAGAGGGTGTGAACCACTACTCGGATCTTCGAAGTAGGTCGGACACGCTCCGGAACACAAATTCGTAACGAGTGGACGTCTCATTTTACCACCCTCCATCGCACACAATAATAGTATATCCTGAAACATAGAACCATGCACACAGAAAATGGTAGGTGAAAAATTTGTATCCACGCTCTTCGACGAATATTTTAAAAAGAAATAGGGTTACGACCAGTTAACTTTGCAGATCTTCTCAACGAGTCGTCGTCTCTGGAGGACCGTTTCAACCATCCTATAGGATGGATGAGGGTGTCCCGGGAGGTCCCTTGTTAGCGGGTTTCAGGTCCACTCGGACAAATGGGTTGAGAATTCCTGTTTTGTCCCAAAAATACTTAGACTTGAAGACTGAAATTTATCGATTTCAATGACACGATAAAAATTATATGAACCTCTGATCAATCACTCTATGAAACGAAGAAATAATCCTTACTAAAAATTTGTCTCGATTAGTAAACCTTATATAAACGTGTTGATCACATGAAATACACGTGAAACTCATTCAGTAACTCAATCTGTTCCGACACCAGGAACACTAGTCTAACCGATCAAAAGACACTAACACCAAAGTCAGACAGACGGGAGATTACGGGAGAGAGCCACGGATGGTAGAATGAACCCAAAGACCATGGAACCTGCACCCCATAGAGAAGTGTCGATGAGGTCGTTTCGCGTTGGTGAAGAGGAATGGAACCTGCACCCCATAGAGGAGTGCCGGTGGTGAGGAATGGAACCTGTACCCCACAGAGGAGTGCCGGTCGCGAGGACTGGAACCTGAACCCCATCGAGGAGTATCGGCGACGAGGACTGGAACCTGCACCCCATCGAGGACGCGACACGTCGGCGACGAGGAACAGATTGAGTCACTTTGTCGGTACGGGACACCCCGGTGGGTTCTGCCGACCCAGTACCACCTCTCCAGACTGTCTTACACCAGGTGACCTCTTCCCTTACCGTTTGGTGACGTCATAAGAATGGAACTCTTGGGGTACTTGTCATACTTTTCCGTTTTTCTATCCTGTGACTTTCTACTTGAGGGGTCCAGCCATCCAAGGGTTATACGATGACCTCTAGTCACCTCTTTATTGAGGTCTTTCTTACTTCCCTACCTCGGTTTCGTTTTTGTCATGGGTCAACATCTACACTGACCCCTACCTTCGTTCCAGGCTACGACATTTCTCGTTATAACGTATCCTTGGACCTTACAATCCAGGTACTTAGTTCCGTTTAACCTTCACCAGTTGTCCTCTACCGTTCTCACTTGTTACTGTAAAATCCTTAGTCACTTGATTTTACCTGACCTTACCCACTTAAATTGAGTCTACTGGTAATATAGATGATGACACCCGTCCTTAGGGAATCTTATTTACTTCATCGGTAGTACCAGTTGTTTTCTCAGGCTTTACGTCATGAACCTCCGTCAGAGTTTTTACTGTCTTACTAGAGACAAGCATAGATTCCGTTTGGTAAGTCATAGTGTCATTAAGTTCAGATATGGGACTGGTCATTACGACTTCTTCAACTTCAACTTGTCAAGATACTTCTGGATGTTCTGGAAGATCATGATTGGGGGGTTTTTCTACAGGAAAAGTAACATTCATCCTTCACTTCTTTATGGACCTCATTGTCCGCTTAAACCGGAACCCCATGTCTTACTTCGTCCCGTTTCCGATTATCTCAAAACGACTCTCTTACGTGACCAGTATCGTTTGTGGGAGAAGCTTGTCGTGTTCTGTTCTAAGAAGTGTACCTGTAGTGGTTCACCAGTCATGACTTTAGTCTAACTAACATAAGAAACGTCGGTTTCTACCTCTTCGAGATATCAGTCTTTTTGTTCTGGTCCTCGACTGACATCGAGTCTAGTACTTGAGGAATAACGGTTTAAGTCTGAATTTCACGTCTTTCACCCCTTTTTGTGATCTGGGAATTCTATACTGGATTTAGTTTAGAGAATACTAATATGTGATCTTCACTCTTTATCTAAATTCCCTGATCTAGACTATCTGTCTCACGGACTACTTGATACCTGTCTCCAAACACTATAACATGTCCTCTGTCCCTAGTTCTGGTGGGGGTTCTTTTTCTTTAGGTTTCGTTTTACCGACAGACTTATCCGGAATGTTTATCGACACGTTTCTTCTCTTCACTTTTCGGTTTTTCTTTTCCTTTCTATATGGGTAGACTTACGTCTCAAGGTTTCTTATCGTTCCTCTCCATTCTTTCGGAAGGAGTCACTAGTTACGTTTCTTTATCTCCTTTTGTTGTCTTACCCTTTCTGATCTCTAGAGAAGTTTTTTTGATGTCTATGGTTTTCTTGTAAAGTACGTTTCTACCCGAGTTATTTCCTGTCTTTACCATATCTGGATTGTCTTTGTCTCTATAATTTTTCTCTACCGTTCTTATGTGTCTTGATATGTTTTTTCTAGAAGTGCTGGGTCTATTAGTGCTACCACACTAGTGAGTGGATCTCGGTCTGTAGGACCTTACACTTCAGTTCACCCGGAATCCTTCGTAGTCTCTATCACCTCCACTACCTTAAGGTCAACTCGATAAAGTTTAGGACTTTCTACTACGACACTTTCACGACGTGAGTTATACGGTCGTTTAAACCTTTTGAGTCGTCACCGGTGTCCTGATCTTTTCAGTCAAAAGTAAGGTTAGGGTTTCTTTTCGTTACGGTTTCTTACGAGTTTGATGGTGTGTTAACGTGAGTAGAGTGTGCGATCATTTCATTACGAGTTTTAAGAGGTTCGGTCGGAAGTCGTTATGCACTTGACACTTGAAGGTCTACAAGTTCGACCTAAATTTTTTCCGTCTCCTTGGCCTCTTATTTAACGGTTGTAGGCGACGTAGTAGCTTTTTCGTTCTCTCAAGGTCTTTTTGTAGATAAAGACGAAATAACTGATACGGTTTCGGAAGTTGACACACCTAGTGTTATTTGACACCTTTTAAGACTTTCACTACCCTTATGGTCTGGTGGACTGGACGGAGAACTCTTTAGACATACGTCTAGTCCTTTGTTATCAATCTTGACCTGTACCTTGTTGTCTCACCAAGGTTTATCCTTTTCCCCATGTAGTTCCGACATATAACAGTGGGACGAATAAATTGAATATACGTCTCATGTAGCACTCTTTACGACCTGACCTACTTCGTGTTCGACCTTAGTTCTAACTGTCCTCTTTATAGTTATTGGAGTCTATACGTCTACTATCGTGGGAATGCCGTATTTCACTTCTTCTTGATTTCTCGGAGAACTACTTCCATTCAACCGAATTTCGAGCTATAAGTCTTTTGCTTCTAGTACCGTAGACCAGGGTAGTGAAGTACCCTTTATCTACCCCTTTGTCACAGTCTGAATTAAACAAACCCGAGGTTTTAGTGACGTCTACCACTAACGTCGGTACTTTAATTTTCTACGAATGAGGAACCTTCCTTTCAATACTGGTTTGATCTATCGTATAATTTTTCGTCTTTGTAATGAAACAGTTGTTTCCAGACTGTCGTCGTCGTCGTCAGTTCCGATACCAAAAAGGTCACCAGCACATACCTACACTCTCAACCTGATATTTCTTTCGACTCGTGGCTTCTTTGTTACGAAAACTTGACACCACAACCTCTTCTGAGAACTCTCAGGGAACCTGACGTTCCTCTAGGTTGGTCAGGTGGGATTTCCTCTAGTCAGGACCCACCTTCCTGACTACAACTTCGACTTTGAGGTTATGAAACCGGTGGACTACGCTTGACTGAGTAAACTTTTCTGAGACTACGACCCTTTCTAACTTCCGTCCTCCTCTCCCCCTGCTCTGCCGTCTCCTACTCTACCAACCTACCGTAGTGACTGAGCTACCTGTACTCAAACCCACTTGAGGCCCTCGACCACTACCTGTCCCTCCGAAGCACACGACGTCAAGTACCCCAACGTTTCACAGTCTGTGCTGACTCACTGACTTGACTGGACTTGATTCAGTATGAAAAATAAAGTAACTACTTAGTAACTACTAAACGTAATAAAAAGAAAATTGAGTCGAGTAAAGACACGAGTCGGATTGGTGTGACCAATCTTAATCACACCCTCCCCTACCCACTTGTCACGAAGACGACCTCCGTCCCAAACTCACATCGGATCCAGTATATTCTGGGGAGGAAAGTCTCTCTTCTCCCGACGAACCGTTCCAACCCCCACCCCTCGCAGAGAGACCCTCAAACACTTTCTGAATGGAACAGAAAGTAACTCAAGAAATACTAAGTAGTGTATATTCTCTTTTACATAGTGTTACTTTTACCACATTAAAAGTTTCCGTAGCTAATTTAATGTCAATGTGAAATCTGGGTTCAGGAGTCATCCCACCGGCACGACCCCCCAACAAGTCTGAGTGACATAAAAGTCCCAACTTAAGTGTACTGAACCACAACCCGACTCGCCCTCCTCTGCCGTGACCTGTGGTGCCCAAAGGTAGGTGCGTAGACCTACCTTAACACCCCAGTGACCCTTGCCGGGACTTCCCCCTCCCAGTGGAAAGGACATCCGAGGTACGAGAGAGATAGGTAGGTCACAGGTCGGGAAGAAAGAGACACCCCGGGTATCGAAGAGGGTCCAAAAGAACTTCGGTGGAACGGAACGAAGAAAGAGAAAACACACACAGAAACCCTAGGTCTGCCCCAAGGGTGTAAACTCCTCCTCGTGCCTCCTCTCACCCTTCCTCACCCGTGTTCACCTCTTCCAAACACGAATCCCTCCACCCAAACTCGTCCCGACAGGTACCAACCACCGTCCCCAGTAGTACTCCCCACGTCTCTCGTCGACGTCCTCCCCCGGCCTCCCGCACAAACGACAGTCCTCGGACGTCCCGAGGTCCGACGACCGCCGACGTGTGCACGACTCTGTAGAGTAAGCCCGTGGACTTCCCTCTCGGTCCGGACGCTGACTCGGTGACCCTTCTGCCTCAGGACGGCTGCCCCCACCCCGGCCCTCGTGCCACCAGGCTCAAGTCACTCTACGGCCAGCCACACGTCCACCACTGGTCCCACCCGCTACCTACCCTGTACGACTCTGCTCACGACCCCCATCGACCCCGACTGTGTCTACGGGTTCGTCGCCGGTCGTTCAGGCGTCGAGTGCCCCACAAGGCACCCTTCCACAGAACCTCGACCTGAGACGTGTGTGCCAGTACATACCACACTGGACACACGAACCCCGGACGTCGCAAATCAACCCCTCGAACCTGTCCCGGTGCACTTCTATTTAGAATTAGGACCAGTCACAGGAAAGTCACGACTTGCGTGACTGATCCGTGGTGTCCCGGGATCCCAAAATCCTCGAGTCTTCCAAATGTCTGCGAACCCACCGACACCTTTCAAGGTACGCCTTTCACTTTGACCTACCTCCACCCGTCGCCCCCGGTCACCCGTCTCCCGTCCCTCCGCCCCGCTCCCGACCGTCCGTTGCCACCCGGAGGGCCCTGGCCGCGCAGTCCCCGACAGACGGTCCTCGGAACGCTGACGGAAGTCGCCGAGTCTGAGTGACGAGAAGTGTCCTGTCACAGGGTCCATCCGTTAGCTCCACCTACAAAGGACAAGTCCTCTCGATCTCTTTCTTTTGCCCACTTGCAGTCATGTTTTAATAAAACTCTATTTTTCGTGCGTGTCTATTTATAAACTTTTGTCATGGGACACGGGTGACCAAACTGTAGGACTTTATTCCAAAATAAAACTCGATTTATTGTCAAAAAATAAAAATATTTGGTTCGGCACAAACGCCCACCCTAGAGACAACTACCACTGCTCTCTGGTACCGAAGGACATCGTCCGGGTAAGGAAGGGGTCGGAAAATAAATGAGTCTTTACTCCATTTGACTTCTCCCGTTCTTTAATTTTGGTATCTTTTCTAGTAGACTTTTGTATTTTTGTCGTAAACATCGAATGAGATTTTATACATACTTTTCGAGATATGTGTACTTAGTCACGGATCTTCACGATTTAAGTTTTTAAGAGTACTTTTTAAAGGACAATGCCCTTTATTAGCATTAAGGTGACGTAACGAAAATACCCAAAGACGTCATATTACTGAATACCGACTTCATAAAATTCATCAATTTTTTTTTAACATTGTCGGATTTAAAAAATTATGATCTCATGTCAGTCAATTGTTACAACACTATCAAAGTCTACTTGTCACTTCCCTGAGTCGGTGCATATATGTACATAGGTAACGGAGGGTTTGAGACGAGGGTAGATCCCGACGGTGTACTGTACCTCGTCTCAAGAGGTACAAAATGTCATCTATGAACAACTAATATGTAAAATTGATATCGTCACACAGGTACAGGTAAGGTCTGAGGAATTGATAGTGGGCGTGGGGAGGTAGACCCCGTCATCAATCAAGATATTCGAACAGAGAGACAAAAGATTCAAGTAAACATAGTAAAGAAAGATCTAAGGTGTAATTCCCTACGGTATGTGATAAAGAGGAACAGACAGAACGAAGTGAGTCATACTGCGAGACCCAGGTAGGTACGACAACTTACACCGTAATAAAGTAAGAAAAATTACCGGCTCATTACAAGACAACGTATGTATATGGTGTGGAAACAGGTAGGGAAACGAACCTGTGAATCCAACGAAGGTGCAGAACGGACAACATTTGTCACGGCGTCACTTGTGACCTCACGCACATTGGAAAGTCTAGTACAAAAAGAGGCCTATATGCGGGTCCTCACCCTGACGTCCCCGTACCCCGCAAGACAAAAATCAAAAAATTCCTTGGAGGTATGGCGAGTGGTGTCACCGAAGTGGTCAAATGTAAGGGTTGACGTGACAACATCCCTCCTCTTAGACTTCAAAATTGCAAGATTAAAACGATGTAAAAGAAGGTTATATCTAGGACTTATCTAATAAGACGACACATAAATTTTTCTTTTTGTAAATGAGTCTTTTTGTAACTAAAAATTTTAGACTACAAAGATTTAAGATGTCTGAAAATACTTGTTTAGTCAGATCGATAGTTTTCTTGTCTTTGAAAAAAGGAAATATGTATCTTTATCTATATCTTTTGTATATTAATCTATATCTTTATCTAACTCTAAAACCTACGAAAAGAAAACGAAGGACAATCGAGAAAAAACCCCCCTCATAGTAGATTCCGAGACCTCAATACCACAGTCGAAACTACTTGAAAGTAGATCTTCACAGCTCATAATCCTCGGGACGAAAGGAAACTCTTAGTAGTGAAATTTCTGTGACATAACTTACCTAAATACCAGTGTTGTAACATTAAAATTGTACAAACAAGTAAAATAAAGTACATCAATTTCTATAAAAGAAACCTTAAAAGCAAAATCTCTGACAGTACCTCAAGGAACTCTTTGACAGACTGTTTGAGAGACTTTCCAAACAAAAACAAAAAAAAAAGACGAAAAATCTCATATGTACTAAATCGAAAAGAAAAAAAAATTTCTGAAAATTTCTAAATAACTTTCTTAATCCTTCACTGGGTACTTCTTATATCCACAACCTTATAGCCCAGTCTGTGACTGTCACTCGACATGAAACTTTCGAGTGTCGACAGGAGACCCCCACTGACAGGGCTTGCAAACCCGACAGGAGACATTGATTGGTCAGCAGAAGTCCTTGAGTAATGACTCCACCTGACAAATTTTAGAGGGTTTGGAAAAAACTTTGATATATAAAATCGGACATTACTCAACCAGTGGATCAGAACGAGAAGAAACCCGCATTTATTACCCACCGAGAGCAGACGACACAACACACTATTCTCACGGGTCACAAACATTGAGTTCCGAGAGACGAGAACCACCAGGGAGACGGCGTCACGGCCGGAAGACGGACGGGTCGGGGGGACCGGACCAGGAGTGGTGAGACCAGCACGAAGAGACCCCCGGCTCGTGCTCCGGAGGTCGTGCTCCGAGCCACCCCAGCACCTCTTGGCGGCAGAAGAGAGAGGACGCCTCGACAGACTGGGGACAAGCGAGGAACTGACGTGGGCGTATAATTTAAAATCGAGGTTAAAAGTCAAAGGCAATATTTGATGACGGAATCTTGGGTCAGGAGAGATTAAACGTAATATAAATAATCAAGACTTTACTAGAAAGAATAAGAATTACGTCACTCGAAAACACCGAAACTATCTTACTTCATCACAGTCAATACGTCAATAAACTCTTAAATAAGATGAAACGAGACGATCAATTCGAAATAAACAAGAAAAAAGTGAACATACATCGATATCTATAAAATTCGTTTGAAATAGAAGTCTGAAAAAATCACTTCTAAAATTTTAATATAAATCACTTGACATAAAAAATTAAAATCTTCAATTAAGGTTGTCTTTGAACTATAAGACGTTTATACTTCACGTACACACTAATGCCGGGTCGATCAAAAAACTATCCCCTTTTACTATTTACCATTAGAATTCATTTTAGAAGAAAATCTCTTTGATTTAACAATCAGAGGAAAAATTTCATATCGTTTTTCATCACTAAACTTCGAATGACTACTTATGAAACGTATAAGACATTGTGAATTTAAAAGGTTTAAAAAAGGTAAAATTCTGTTTATAGTCGAAAAATTCCATTTTTAATGTCATCAAATGACTACTTACATAGTGACAGCGAAGATTGTGTACATTTTAAACCTAATTATTGATCAAATGTAAAAAGGATGTTTAAATAGTATTAATGACCTTTCAACGTCTTCGTTTAAACAGAAAATATTAGACGAACACTTTTAAAACAGGAGCGTTGATTACTATTTGGACAAAATGTCTTGATACTTTCTAAAACTCTACTAAGCTCCCTACTTTTACTTTGATTTAGGAGTTTTAAGACATTCACTGGTACGACTCAAAGAAAAGGAAAAAGATAAATAAACAGAGGGACCCACAATCAGCGCCACGCCCCCCGGGAACCCCGCCCGAGACGTCAACGCCGAGCGAGACACGGCACACCCTAGAAGCAATGGGTCGGTCCCTAGCTTGGGTGAAGGGGATGCAACCGTCCGTCTAAGAGGTGGTGACCTAGTGGTCCCTTCAGGTCTCCATAAAAATAATATATGTCAGACAACCGACTTCCGAGACAGAAAACCGCGACCCTTGGTAAGGGACGAGGCGCGACAGTGGTGCCGGGACCAGCGTCATCAGAGAGAAGAGGGCCCACTGCGCACACGGACTCCTCGACCAAAAGACCGGCCACAGGACGAGGGAAGAACACTGAGTCGACGGAAGGACCATGGTACCGAGACTCAATCTACGGCCTTCCGGGAGCCCCGAGGAGGCCTCCCTCAAAAGACTGTCCGGAAGGGGGGAAAACAAATTGTAAAAGTCTCTCAAGAGTCTGACGGAAGGATAAAGGATCGAAAGGGTAGTGTGGGAGGAACTGGACGACCGGGAAAGAGAAGGCAACGGGACCCCGGAGTCGGTAACAGAAGACGGGGGTGGTTCCGGACGTCACGGGGACACGAGGAGAGTGAGTGAACGACGAAACGAAAGGGAAGTAAATAAAATAAAAATAAAAAATGACTTCACATCGACTAAATGTTACAACAAGAAATGAAAATTTGACACCGACTGTAGACACCGAGATTATGAAACCGGTGGACTAGGCTTCTCGACTGAATAAACTTTTCTGGGACTACGACCCTTTCTAACTCCCATCCTCTTCCCTTGCTCTACTGTCTCCTACTCTACCAACCTACCCTAGTGACTGAGCTACCTGTACCCAAACTCATCGAGGCCCTCAACCACTACCTGTCCCTCCGAACCGCACGACGTAAGGTACCCCAGTGTTTCTCAGCCTGTACTGACTCACTGACTTGACTGACTGACTGTAGACACCCGGTCGTCTACGATACGCAGAACTCTTCTCTACCACAGATTTGAATTGGAAAGTTTGGGCCAAGCATTCTTGACTGAGGGACAAGTATCTCGAGACGAGTCTCGGACCTCAACACAAAGATTCGTCATATGAGAGGTCCTCCACGACAACTCACTGAGTCTTGTCGAGTACTCCCTGACGACGTGTCGTCCGTCTCGAGCCACGGTCCTGTGTCATCCTTTTCCCTTTGTGTCGGACGGGAGGGCTTCGAATGTGGACCCCGCCTCACTCTCACTTCTGTCCTTCTCAGGCGGACGTGCCAGGACGGCCCACCCCCGAACTCTCCCTTATCACGTCTGTCCGCCCACCTCCCCGGCAGAGTATTCCGGACCCGTCACTACTGGGGAGGTCCCTCTACTGTGTCTCGTCGGGACCCTCTTCACTCTCCGGGTGCTGTCGGTCCCTACTTCGGGTCCGTCTCTCCTCGTGCCCTCAGACCGCGTCCAGTCCGGACCGAGTGTCTCCCACCTGAGCCCACACACTCCCCGCCTACCTTCCACCCCTGCGTGACCCCCGGTCGTGTGCACCCGACGCGTGGACTCGGTCCGACTGGCGCAGACCGGGCCGACGACGGGAGACAGTGGACGGTCGGGCGGGGGGCCCCCTCCCACCGGGGACGTCCCAAGGGTCGAGACAGAGGCGAGACGTCGGCCGCAGTCCTTGCTAACAAGTTCACGAAGAAATACTGTACAAAAGAAACGGTTCAAGTCCCCATTAAGACGGTGCCGAGCCAGATTTGACGACGAAAGTAAGGACCCTAGGTGGGATTCGAAGGACGAATCCAGGTCTTTCCCGGGATCAGCACGGAAATCAAGGGGTTGGGTGGACGTGACAGAACACCTAATTGCATACCCGGTGTAGACCCCATCCAGAGTTGCACCGACTAAAGTAGACAATTACAGCTGAAGATCATTAACTGTAAAATCTTACTATAAACAGACGGAAAAGGGGGTTAAGACGTTCATATCGACTAAAGACGGAGAGTCGAGTAACTAATGTCCTTTCCGTCTCATCTCTCATTCCTTACTTTGAGAACGGTCTACTACTCAAGGATCCCAAAAATCTTTTGAAAGGACAATGTCATTGTCCAATATAAAATATTTGACCGACGTAATAACTACTTTTGACACTTTAGTAGGGTCGAAAGGATTGCCATTCGAAGAGACGACATCCTTAACTACGGGACCCTAGGGGGTATGATGTCGCCTGACTAAGCCCGACTCTCCACACACAGACCTCTTCACGAGGGCACACTCTTCCGCCCTAGCTACACAGAACTCGTAGACGGGTGATTGACCCGTCGACACGAAAGTGAACCGCGGGTGCGCCGGTCGCGGACGGGCCGCCGGTGAGGAGTCAGACCTTCGACGCGAGAACCCGGATAGGGGACGTCGGACAAGGGCCCGAAGACACCAAAGGGAGACATCTGGGGCACTCGCAGAGGGGCGGACAGAGATGGGGACCACAGAGGGAGTGAGGGCATCATTAGTCCGACGACGAGAAGACTTCTTTTTGTCCGGACTTTTGGGGAGGTCTCATCTCTGGGTGAAGTACTAAGTTAGGAAGGAACTGAGGACCAAATGTTTACTTCTCACTCGACGTGAGGGGAGATCTTCGACTTCGTGTGTCTTNCGGTGAGGAGCCAGACCTTCGACGCGAGAACCCGGATAGGGGACGTCGGACAAGGGCCCGAAGACACCAAAGGGAGACATCTGGGGCACTCGCAGAGGGGCGGACGGAGATGGGGACCACAGAGGGAGTGAGGGCATCATTAGTCCGACGACGAGAAGACTTCTTTTTGTCCGGACTTTTGGGGAGGTCTCATCTCTGGGTGAAGTACTAAGTTAGGAAGGAACTGAGGACCAAATGTTTACTTCTCACTCGACGTGAGGGGAGATCTTCGACTTCGTGTGTCTTTACGCCGATGAAGAGGAGCCGTCCAAGTTGTAGCTCGGGTCAGAGATGACGGGCAAGAAGAGGGACCCGCGGACGTACCTCCCGGACTCGGAGGACAAGTTGTCCGAAGACCCCCAGAGCGACATACCCCTCGTCGGGCGTTTCCCGCTCCACACCTCACTCCTGCAGGCGTTTGACCACTCACGGGCCCCGTCTCGTGCGAGGGCAGACGCCCCGGACCATGGGACAGGTGTCGCGAAATTAGGTCCGACGACGAGACCAAGTCCTGTGACACTTTCTTGTGACAAGAGATCTTAGGCGACAACGTTCTCTCATCCCATTTGTACATCGTCGTCTCAAGAAAGAGACTCTTTTATGAAAAGACTCCTCAACCTATCTTCCAACTCGGGTGCACACGTGACCGCCGACCCGACACCGGGCACACGACCACACTCAGGACCTGTCAGTAAGGCTCGGGCCCCGGGAGGGTAGTCCTGGGTGAAGCACACTCGACGACCACAACGAAAAGGACCACCCCAAACTCCCAAACGCCGGGAGTCCGAATCACGAGACCGAATCGCGTGGCATGGGCATGGGAGTAGTGGCAAAAGACTCTTCACACCTGACAGAAGGAACAACGGACCGACACAAACCACTAACATTTAATTCGAATCAATGATTTGTCGGTCGTCAGACGACACGCAGTGTGTCTACCTATTGGACGTCGCTACGGTACTTCCCTCTTTCACATTGTCCTCTCACGGTCCTGGGTCACGTCCGTCCGTTACCTCCTCGGGGAAGTCCTCCCTCGAGGGAAGTGAGCCGTCGAAAGGGGTTACGGAACTCGTCAAGGACCGTGGTGCACCTACGAAGTACCTCCGAACGACCTCAGGGTTTATCAACTCCAAGACAGGCCATCTCCGGGTCGAATACGTCTCCCCCTACCTCTGGGCGAGAGGAACTCGACACGGAGAGCCCCGACTGGGTCCTCCTCCGTAGCGAGGGACGAGAAGCCGGCTGCGGGTGCGGCGGCACCAACCACGCGCCAGCAGGAGTGGAGGACCCGACGCCCGCCCCAGCGACACGACGGCAGGACCCGACCGAGTCCGGGTCCCTTCTCGGTACCGTGCCCCTGACACCAGTCCTGAGTCCCGAACAACCCTCCCAAGGAGAGGGTAGTCTCCAGCGGTCAGTGGGGTCTCTGTGTCGTCTTCCCCGACTTCCGTACCACCTGGCTGGAACTCCACTGGAACCTTCGTCTTTCAGTATTTCACAGACGTAACCACCGACAACCACAAATTACACGTCCAAGACCACAAGCTTACACAAAGATGAAAACCTTCAAGACCACCGAAGTAAGTGGTCATTTAGTTGGAAAAAAAGGATCCGGCACCAAGTACTTAGTCTTCCTGACGACCCCATGTAAATGACACTGAAAAAAGTCGCTCGTCTGTTTGGTGTGGTCCATTACGAAATAAATGTTTGGTCAGAGAGATCTCACTAGTCATCGATCACACATAATTACAATTGAAATCGAGAGTAAAAAAATCAATGATTATAAATTTTCTGTAATTGTCACCACTGATTTATACAAATACAAACTTTAACCTATCTTAAATTTCTGCCGTCTTCAATGCTCCATCAATGTCTTTACACATAGACGACAAAAGTAGACCCAGCGCCATCGTTACTAACATCACTACTCACGACAAAATCCTCGGACAGACACACGGACGGTCGCGGGACTCGGGAAGAGTACGTGCCGAAACTTGAGTCAGGACTACTCTACTCCTGTGACTCCGGTCTCTCGACTCCAATGAACGGATCTCAGTGTGTCAATCTCCACGCCCCTAACCTCGACAGGCATGCACCGTACCCGGACGGGATTGTGACGTGTTCCACACAGAGACTTCTTGGAACAGTTGGCGGTCAAGCGAGGAACACACTTTGGAGTCCGGTCCATAGGTCGAGTCAGTCGAAGTCGTCAAAACCCGTCAACCTAACCTTGACAGTTCTTAAGTCTAATATTTCAATTTTGTCTTTATTACCATGGAACATAAATTATCCCTAGGTGTCGAAGGTGTCACCAATATTGTCTACGATCAATTACGAGACCGCGAACTGCGCCACCTCCCCTCCGACCACCTCCATTGGTCAAGAGTCCTCTGCACCGGCCGTCCAGACGTACCGCCCTGGTCTCAGTCCCGGTAACCGACGTAGGAGAGGAGGAAGTGACACGAACCTTCCGACCTCTCAGGTCGAAGCACTGGACCCAAGTCCAAACTCCACGGTGCCGGGATCGACACACAGGGACCTGAGCGCTGAATCATAAAGGTTCTGAGGCAAACAAAAGAGTAGACTCTTTACTTTATGGACGGAGTATCCAAATACACTCTTCTTTACTAGGTGAAAACATACACCTGACTCTTTCACTGAGCCCAAGACACGAAACACTGTCAACTCTCGAGCAGTGAAGTCCGCTATCTCTGTCACCACCCCACACACCGGACAGAGTAGCGGCCGGTGTCTTCCCCGAGTGATTGTGGTCGCAGGGAGGGCGGTACCGACGGAAAGAGGGACGGGACTCGTAGAACTCGCAGACTCGAGTCACCACTGGCACAGAAGTCGAGGACCTGGCAGTCGAGTCGTGCAGAAACCTCACTTACTTACTGAGACAATTGTACTCGAGTCTCATAATAGTCACAAAAATTCTTTCATTGTAAAGTCGTTTCCTCTTTCACAACCCCTTCTTTCATATTTATTTTCTTATCTTAATTCCATTATAAACATGAGTGAGTAAAACTATCTTGAAACATAAGTAATTCTGAACGAATGGAAAAACGAAGACTAGTAAAGAAGTGACCAGAGCAAAAGAATTTCCTAACGGTGAAGTGGTAGGCTCCTCCAGCAAATTTCCTTCTGCCCCTGATGGTCGAGGGGCACCACCAGGAATACGACTTGGACGGGGTAAGGAGTTCTTTGGACGGGTGTGATAACTGAGGACCCTACTACCTCTTGGAAAAGGTACTCTACCCTGTACGGTACGTGAGCTACGACCCTGCCTGAGCTATGGTCGTGCAGTGACCACTCGTCCTCGAGCGAGTCATCCTGAAGCAAATAACGTCAAGAAATTTATGTACGAAAAGTAGAATCAACCTTTTTTCGGAAAACAAATCTTTTAGACACCAGTAACTAGTCCACCGAAGTAGAACAGGAAGGTGGACACTAAGCTGGGTTGGGAGTATGCAAAAAAGACAGGCACTGCTGTCAAGAGTGGTTCCGACAGACTCACGGACAAACGCGGTAAAATGCAAGACGACACAAAATACACCTTAAATACAGTCACCGACACACACACTTGTTCGTACGGAAGAGTCGAGGTCGTGTCCGAATCGTTCACTTGTCCACTTACATGTGCCGGAGAAAAATAGGTTTTGGTCAGTCTTATGAAGTCCCGTACAACTTTCAATACAGGTCCGGGAATGACAGAGAGAAGACGTAGGGAACGTATTTCGGTACCAAAAGGACGACTACAATCGGGGAGAAGAGTAGTAGGAGAGATTCGAACGGTAGTCTGTCCAGTCGGGACGTGGTGGCCCCGTCCACACCAAAAATCATAAGTCGTCGATTGAAATGTGTGTGTCATAAACCCCCTCCTCCTCTATAAAACTTTTCTGACGTCTACCAGACCTGTCTTAGTATTTCACGGTGGTTGTACAAGAATATCCTAAACAATGAAATTCATTAAACTCAAACTTTACAACGGAAAGATATAACTCCCAACTGAAACAAGGTCTTTATCATCTATTTTATGAAAATTTTGCTTACTTCCTATGACCGAAAACCACTACCTTAGGTCACGTAATTTAATCTTACGGAAGTAACATTCTTACAACATTGAACACACAGTGCACATCGGGCCGCCTCGACTTCTGTCAAAACAAACATCTCCCACACTCGGCAACGAAATGTTCACGAAATGGGTCGACACGTTTATAAAACAAAACGAAGACTATACACCCTTTTACATACTCTACTCATGTTTGAAAGGACGTTTATACACGTTATTAAAATATCTTCATTTTATAACTAAATTACTTAATTTCTGATAGCATCAAGTAGTCTTCATGTTTATTTTTACATTTACTCACGAACACCACTGTGACTGTACGACGGTGCTAAGGACGGCTGGAGAGGAGAGCGGGGAAGGTCCCTGGTCCACGGGGTGCCTGAAACGGCTCCAGGGCAGATAGGACTACCTCATAAAACGGTTACTAATGGCCCACCAAGTGGTCAAACGGGCTGTGATAGTCTGGCCAGTCCATCCCGACTACGCACGCACAGGAACCCGAACCATCCCGCCGAGGACCCTGGACGGCCGACCGTGACTTGCGAACGACGGAGAAGTCTTAGATTACGTTTGGTCTGAGGAGGAGGACGAAGGACTGAGTGAGGGAAGTAAACAGCGACAACACGGTACTCCCCCTATCCGTCGACGGGAACGGCACGTGGGCGTCACAACACAGACCAGGTGTGTGGTAGGGGGAGCCTTCCGCGACGCAGGACAGAGGTCTCCCCTGTCCGGCAGGTACCTCGGAGTCACGGTGGAGCCTTGAAGACGAGAAGGCCGGGAAAGACGAAGACTCGTGAACAAAGAGCCAGACTTAGACAACAAAGTTTTTGACCACCGTATAAAGGGATTATGCAAATCAATCGCAGACACACTCCGGTTCGGACTTTTAGGGAGTTCAAGTTCAACAGCAGCAGATCAGCGAGTCAGTACGGGTGGAGCACGCTGCGGGGACCTGACATCGGGTGGTCCGAGGAGACAGGTACCCCAAGAGGTCCGTTCTTATGGCCTCCCCAACGGTAAAGGAAGAGGTCCCCTAGAAGGGATGGGTCCCTAACTTGAACGGAAAGGACGTAGAGGACGCAACCGCTAACCTAACGAAGGGTGGCTCGATGACCCCTATCCAAACTGATCGTGGAGCAGCACAATCTCTAAAATGAAGACATCTCCTCCCGACTCCCTCGGCACGAGACGCCACTCAATCGCGACTCGACTGACTGACGTAGCGCAAAGGACAGGCGGACGGGGACAGGAGAGTCCCGAGACTACCGCACGACAAAGTAATCCGCCGCACAGGTGAGTCACGGGCCCATATCAGCGCAAGTAGAAACTTCGGAGTCGTAAATAAATAAATAAATTGAACACTTTATATAGACAACGTGAAATATATAATATATTGTCCGTTATGTCAATTTCGTCACTTCACTTAATCCTTTTTTCTACTATTCAGGTAACCTAAACCTTGAGTCAACAAACTGTTTGTCTACATTCTGGGTCCATCCTTTAGAAATGTATCGTTTTGATTCGTAGATACGAGTGTCCTCTCGGAGAGTTTAGGATTACAACCAAACAAAAAAAAAAAGTAAATTTTAAATGATATCCAGAAATAAACATCTTAGGAGTCGTAAATCTCAACACGGTTTGTGTTTTCTTTAACTTACTGACCCGTCTTAGTCATTTTCCCAGGTTCGGTGGAAACACTGAGGAGAAAGGTCAATATAGAGACCTACGTACTACACTCAACCGGCAAAGATAAGAAACCTGAACTAACACAGACAATAATAGTCACATCCCATTACCGACTCAAGACCTCTCGACAAGACTCAATGAGAGATAATATTAGATAAACTCAAACAATTTTCCTGTTTTATCTTCCTAATCATTAGGTCAGTCGATGGACAAGCAGTCGGACGTTTCTCAACGTGACCCCTAATACATTTGAGTCGGTTCTTGCGTCTACGTGTATCGGGGAGCGTACCGTCGCGCAGATGGGGCCGAGGCGTGACCCCCGACCCTTACCCCTCCTCTGGACTGACGCGAAGAGGAGCTTCGGGTTTAACCACCTGTGACTTCCTGTCACCACACCCCCACCGGTCACTTCCCACCCTTCTGATCTCCACCGGGGACTCTCGGTACGTCTCCACAGATTCTTTAGTTCCCGTCGTCCTTTCCTCGACAGACTCCTCGAATCCGAACATTCTCCGGACCTGTGTGCGCACTTCCCACTGATGTCGGCTCGTCGCAGCTGGGAAGTCTCATTCCGACTTTAAGTGGTGTCTATGACTCAAATGTTAATGACAACAGGGAAAGGTCTCGTCAGTTCTTTTGTTTCTTCCCGATCTTGGGGACGAATCTCCCACCACATGGTAGAGACTTTTCAAGGACAAAATTAGGACTTAAGAAGAAGTCAGTCTTCTTGACAAAAGCTTGTTCTAGCGAAGTTCTTTTCTCATACGTCAGGTGTTGAGGAGAAGTCTCTACTTTGGCCTCCTTTCGTCGTTCGACGAGACCTAATTAAGGTCCGAGTCTGAGTCCTCCCTGTGGGTCGCCCGACTCCCCAGTGTCTGTATCACAGGTACCGTCCTTTGGTAGGACACTAAGGTACCTCTGCCCTCTCGGACGGTTTCCGTACCCCGTGTCCACGTGTCCCCCGAACGAGAAGGACAGCGACTAATTTGCGGTTCACCGACCTACAAAAGTAGGACTCCCGTCAAGAGCGGGTTCCCGTTCTCAAGTAGGGAGGTTTAGATCCGGAGACATCTATTTATTGTACTTCCGGGTCTTCTCGTGAACACCCGTGTAGAAATACGAAGTAAAGGACGGGACGACCAGAGGGGCGACCGGCGGACCACGTAGGTCTCCGAGAGTCTCAGCCCCATTGCAGAGGCACTGAATAATTGGGGATGGTCAGAAAATAGACTTGAGTCGTAGGGTCTCGGTCGTCCAAGGACGCCAGCTCCTTAATCTTCATACGGAGAGTCCAGACGTCCACGGAGTGTCCACGACCTCCTTCGATTGGGTGCCCACGAGTAAGTTCCAAGTCTGACAGAACTGTCACAGTCCCGACGTCGTCCCGAACAACGTTTAATTAGAATTTTGGTTATCGCGTCTTTATGTCTAAACCATCGTCGAGTATACTTTCCCAGGTCCAAAAATCTGTACTACTTGGGTCACGCCGAGCCGCTAGACCCCCTTCGAGGAAGTTCGAGCCACGGGCATCCGACACAACGTCCCGGGTACCACAGCCTCCTCGGACCCCACACAGAAAGGAGAGAGACGAACACCCGACACCGAACGTCGGACTGGGGAAGGTGCACGACGGTAGCTCGCGTTCGAATAGACACTTGTCGGACGAACAGACCTTCGTGCCGAGACAGAAGGGAATCTGCAGAGGTGTGTGTCGAGGAGAGGTAGGACCGTTTTACGTGTCCTCCATTTTGTGCGGTCCAATTGGCGCACAGCCGCTACAAGACCCCGGTCACGCGGGTCCGTGGTACGAGAGAGTGGTGGTTGGTGGTGGGGGTGGACTGCGATAGGTAGGACGTCTCGACCCCGGGACGCGTAGTCTGCGACTCAGAGAAGAGGGAAGGGGTCGGGACAGTCGGCGGTCGGACGAGACAGACGTACTCAGGCTGAGAAGACCCCTGGAGTGGCTTCACCTAGTACGTCGGAGACAGAGAACGTCAAGTGGAGTAAATCGTGTCACAGACGTCCCAAGTATGGTCGTCACCGGACACAGTCTTGCCGAAAGGAAAACTTCCGACCCAACGGTAGAAACACACCTACCTGGTGTGGTTCTACAAGTCGGAAAGAGAAGACGACTACCTGTGGACACAACGAAGGTAGAAAACCGACGCCAACCAAGCCGACGAGCGACGAGTCTCTGTTCACGACCACCCTTACCTTCCAACGAAATTAGTCCTCCGTCGTCGGACCCCCCTCCGCCTGAGGACAGGGTCTTGGGGGAGGCCTCTCAGACGAGTCGGCACTCCCAAAGATTTCCCTCCCTCCCCTCACTAGAGTCAATTAGACACTCCACCCCCAGTCTCAGTATCGGTCGGGACGAGGGTAGGGACACACGCCTGACCACCCGAGAAGATCCAGAAAGAAATCTGAGACAAGTGTACCAGAAACGAACGCTCCGAGGACTTCCCCTCCACTAGACCAACAGACAGATAAGGAACAAGCAGTAAAGGGGAAGAAATTCCTTTCTTCGTCGCCCAATCCCCTCCGGAACACATTAGGCTTCTAACCTTTCAACGCGACCCCGACCTCCACTCACTCACGAATAAAAACCGACACGACCCAAAAACAACGACACACCCGAAAAGAGACCGACACCGCTCCCCCCGAGGCGAGGAGAGATCAACGCGACGGCCCCGAAGAGTGACGCCACCGAAGAGGACGACACCTCGTGCCCGAGGCCCGCGCACCCGAGTCCTCAACACCAAGGACCCGAGACCTCGTGTCCGAGTCATCAACACCGGGTGTCCGAATAAACGAGGCACCGTACGGCCCTAGAAGGACCTAGTCCCGAGATTGGGCGTAGAGGACGGAACCGTCCGCCCAAGAGATGGTGGCTCGGTACTCCCTTCGGGTTGTCAATAACGTAAAAAGACGTAGAAAACTCCATTAACCCACCAAGAAAAGACAAATAGATCAATACAGTACTTACAACCATAATCACGATCCGGGGGAAGTGTACGGTCCTGACCCGCTGCAACCAGGATTGAATAAATAACATCGTGTGTACGGTCCTGACCCACTGCGACCAGGATTGAATGACAATGAACAAAGAACATTATCGTGACCGAAACCAAACGAACATAAAACACAGACCTCCTAGAAGACGGAGACCCGACCACTCCCTAACCGAACACCAAAAGACCCAGGAGAGTGAGGGCACCACACCCGTAATTCATCTAGGGCAAAGTATTCTACCCGACGACTCGAGGAGGAGGAAAGCCCGTGAAAATACTTTATCATTATTAGACAAAGCACTTTCAACCAGTCTTAAGTAGATATTTTGGCAAGTCCCAGACAGTAAAAGAGACACCCTTCTAAAGAATTTACTGACTAAAGGAAGTATCAGTGTCCTGAGAAACCGGGAGAAATTAAGACTTCATTTGAAACGATTGAACATTAAAAGATCTTTACATAGACAGTTGGGTTCAAAAACTCAAATAACCCTATTTCAATAAATGTCGGAGAAACTACGAAGTCCAGGACGCGAAGACAGACGGAGTAAGGATAATGAGAAGAGAGTAAAAGAAGAGACAATTAGAACGTCTTCCAACCGCAGTAACAATCACAGTCCTCAGAAATGGCTCTCGAGTGTCAGTGGAACAAATGCGAGGATAGAACAAACAAAGTCAATGATAAAGACAAAAATACTAATAAGAGAGGGAAGAAGGGGGTCAAAGAACTCCACCTGTGAATCGACTGATCCAAAGCTAAAATAGACTGTACGTAAATGTGAAATTACGACATTTAAAATCGATACACTACGTCACAAAATCGACGTACGGTACTAAAAGTATGTTTTATAAAGATTACAACGAATAAAGGTGACATTAAAGGAGAAACCCAACAAAGTTTCACATCAAATTTAAAAAAATTAGGAACTTCTCAAAAAAAAAAAAAATTAACGACACAGACACGAGTCAAAACAGGCTGAGAAACACTGGGGTACCTGACGTTGGGTGGTCCGAGGAGACAGATACCCCAAGAGGTCCGTCCTTATGACCTCACCCGACCGTAAAGGAAGAGATCCCCTAGAAGGGCTGGGTCCCTAGTTTGGGTATAGAAACACAGAAGACGTAACCGTCTGTTCAAGGAGTGGTGACTCGATGGACCCTTCGGGTCAGAAAAATAATAACTATAGACTAATCACGTTGACCATAACTAAAAACGTAGAATAACTATGAATGAAATACCGGGTCACACAGTAGTCAAAGACTTTACAAAACAAACACGAACTCCTGTGACATACAAAAGACTAAAAACTCGAACCCCAAAGCACGGGAAGACAATTCAATAGGAGAGTCAACACCACAAATTTAAAAACTGTCGATTGAAAATACTGGATCGTTTTGTCTGACTCTCTACCTTCCTTCCGAAGGTGATCCTACGTCCAATATGGTAAAAAGGAGAATCAAAACAGAGAAAATAAAAATTGACAACTTTGAAGTAAATTTCGTTAAAATCCAAGTGCCGTTTTAACTCCCCTTTCACATGTCTGAACGGTGGGGACAGGGATGAGTGCGTGTCGGAGGGGTAACACCAGTCGTAGGGGTACCCCATTCCCCACATCTCTCCGTCCTACTTGAATGGGTCTGTACAGTGACAGAGGGGCTCAGGTGCCACAGACAAGACACCCAGACCTGTTAACATATTACTGCACACAGGCCGCAACACCATGTGTCTCATTACAGTCACGGGATGTTCATTAAAGTAACTGAAAAGGAGACAAACCCTTACAAAACAACCTACGTGTCTCAACATGGTAGGAAAGAAGGAGTCCACAATCGGAGAACTAGAAGTATGACGAAGAACAGAATCTCACAGAAGAAAGAAAAGACTACCGAAACATTGGGGGTCGGTATAATGGCTAGTGGTCTCTACAACAGTTAAGTTCTCTTCAATGTGAAAAAGGTACTAAAACAGAACAATCGGCGTGACTTTGCAAAGAACGAGATCAATAGAAAGAGATAAATAGTTCGTCATTTATTATCTTTAATTGTACTAAAACACCCCAAAAAAGGAATAAATTAAACAGGTCGTTACCCACACCATCCACCGTGTATCAAATAGGTACGAAACATCTTTGACTCCAATTCCTTAAACAGTCTCCAGTGGGTCATTATGAGTTCGGTCCTACGATTGTAACACCAGAAAAGAAGCAGGGCGAAAGGGATCGACTTTCAGACGGGGACGGTATCCTGTGCCGAACGCGAAGGACGTGTCGCGCAGAGTGTCCACGGCCCGGGAACGCGATACGATGTGTCTCACGTCTAGCGACGACAGGAACACCGGCCAGCGCACAACGTCGTGGTGCTCGGAGTCGGGCAACGGAAGCAAACACTCAGTCGGGCTCCGATTTTCACGGAGTCTAGACAAAGGTCCCTCAGTGTGGCGGAACGTTATTTAGAAGAGGACAGTAGGAGAGTCCTCTTTACTTGTGCCTGACTTCCGTTTTTAATATCTCGTCAGTCTTGACCTAAGGAAAACCGTCCAATTCAACAAAACTTTGCAAAGCAGAAAAGTCGAAATTACGAAGAGTCCATACAGATCTGTTCTGGTAACTTGGCCTCCCGTCCCTGCCCGGACTGGGGTCGGGGTGGCGGGACGTGTCCACCGGATCCAGTCAGTCGCGAGTAGACTCTGACAGACGAGAAAATATATTTTATTGTCTTTGATTTTTGATTATCGAAGGATGAGTGTAGTCTTTAAAATCAGTTTAAATCATTATATACGTTTGACTTTTGTTCCATATTAACCTTAAAGAAAATCTTTTTTACCTTCGATCTGAGAACGTGCAGCGTCACAAAGTACAACAGAGCGTCTGAAACACTCTCGGTGCACCGACGTCACCCACAAAGAGACACGGTAGCGACCATGACACATTCGTAAAGATTTCCAGGAGAGGAGCACATAGTAGAGTCAAACAGTCTTTTGTGGTCACTTAAGTTCATTCTCCACTACGGGAAACGAGACCCAAACCTCGACTCCGAACCAGAGAAACCCGGGACCGTCACATCGTTTCACCCGTCGAACTCTACGACGTAACCGAACAAAGGGCCGGCATCTGTGTACGGCTCCAGGCCCACGCCTCGACCCTGGGTCGACGTGCACCTCCGACGAGTGAGACCCGTTGCGGCAGGCATAGGCCGGCCGACGGACTTCCGGACAACGACAACCCTCACGGGCGTGGAGTTGTGCGGACGGAAAAATCTGGGTTGCACAAGGGTCCCCAACAGTCACCATCCTTTTGTTCTCAAACACGTCTCCTACAGAAGTGAAACTTATAATACGTCGAAGATAGTATTATACAAAAGATTTACGAGTATTTATTCGGTCTATGAATTAACGTTACTGAACCGAGACATTCTTAAACTCCGGTCTCGAACATTACACTACCTGGCCACTCGACAGCTTACTCGCTTCTATGGACCGTCCAAATACTCCGAAGCACGAATGTTCCGTCCGAGTGTCCCCTGGTAGGTCTCCTGTGTTCAGTCAGGCTCAGACGGTCGTGCGAACGTGAAGACTGTTATAAAGTCTTAGAATGGGGTTTTACACGAAAGACTTACATTACCCTTTAGATCATAATAAAAGTATAAAGACAAGGACACACACCCGTGTCTACCACGTCGAGACAAGTAAGGGTCTCACGTTCACTCGCCGGAGAAGGGAACGGCCCCGGGCGTCCGAGAGACGTCGACCCTACGACAGCAGGTCCGGTCCTGTGACTTGTCCCTTCTCCCCCGGTAGGGGGACTCCGGCGGTCCGGGCGGACAGGCCAGGGGAAACCGTCACAAATCTTCTGTGGGCTCGACGGACCTCTCTCACTCAAAGAAGGTCAATCAGATATGAAAAGTAGTCAACTTATCGACAATGGAGTGCTTACTAATCCGAAGGGACTATCGAGTAAACCATCTCTTAGGCGGACGTCACTCCCCCTGGACCCAAGCTAGGGACCCAACCCTTCTAGGGGACCTCTTCCCTTTCCGACGGGCGAAGTCATAAGACCGGACCTCTTAGGGTACCTGACCAGGTACTCCAACGTCTCTCAGCCTGTGCTGACTCGCTGAAAGTGAAAGTGAAAAGTGAGTGACTTAGAAATCAGTAAAAAACGTCATCAAAAGAACAAAAAAATTAGGAGTAGAATGTTCACTCTTTCGTCCTGTGGGTCTCGGCACGGACGGCAGTCTTTGTTTGTACGTCGGTACCTTCTGTGGCGGGGTCACGCCGGTGGGGACGGAATAGGGTCCGAGACGGAAGGGTGCCACCAAGTCGAGCATTCCAGGTCTACCAAAGTAAAGCGAGTGGAAGTGGAACCAAACAGTCTAGTAGTAGTACTAGCAAAAGACTCAGTCCCGTAGAGTGTGACGTTATACGTACTTTATGGACGCTAGACCAACCTTATGTCCAAGACTGGGCCCACACCTACACAAAGGTTCTTCGCTGGGTAGTGAGAAGCCTCTACCGACTCACGCGACGCCAGTGGGACCCCAGGCCTTGCATACAGATTCGGTCCGCAAACCTCCTTCGACAATGGACTTGCCTTGAGCCGGGGCACCCGGGACCCCAGAGCCACTTGTGGGGTCGGAACCGCGACTGACGGTCGTCCGACGTAACTGTGACAGCATCAGTGCGTTTCGGCCTAGAGTCAAGAAGGCCTAGAGTCGTGCTAATAAAAATTTATTGTTTCCTGTTTCTATTAACACGTCCCTAAGTATAACTTAATAACTTTGTTTACTCCCAACGGGATTGGGGTCGGGAGAGCAGACGGAGAACGGACAAACACAGCGTCCAGGGTGAGACGGGACACAGGGAAGTCCGACGAGGTGTACCCCTGGCACTCGGGACGCGAACCGAGGTCGACAAAGACCTGGTGTCCCCACCAGACGACCCTACGGCGGGGGAGGGGTGTATGTGTGAAAGACAGGGAGTCCGACCTTCGGTACGAACGGACGTCCTCGAAGGTAACAAACTCTTTTACGGCAGGAAGGAGTGCCTGACAAAAAAATTGAACTTTTATTCTGGTAATTTCGAAACACTTAGACCTCTTTGGGTTCATGTCGTCGTCAGGGCAGGTACACTATATTTCCTTCCCAGTTCCCTGACCTCGAAGGGTCACGTTCGGAGATGGCACAGACTGCAGTGATTTGGAGTTGTAGAATTCTACGATAACCTTTTTGCAGAACCGAATCCAAGTCTTTTGGGTCCTGAAAAGGAACGTGGCTTCAATGTGAGACTTCGAAGGGGGTCCGAAGCAGAATTGAGGACTTTTAACGGAAAAAGCCGACCAAACGACAAGAACACCGGTTCACCTTTCTCTTCTCTCGCCGGACCGACCGACTCGGAAGTGGGACATGACGTCGTCAGTGCCGGCATGAGCACACACAAGTGGACAAGACTCCACACAGAACTCACAGACGACACCCGGTCAGGATGGGACCCGGGACCTCTCTCTGGATATACCTATATCTCTATGTCACACGTGTGTGTACGTGTGTACGTCCCGCCCCGGACGAGGGGACGGTCGTCTGTCTAGAGTAATGGTGAGTACCCACCAAGAAGAGATGTCGGTGTCACGTCTCAGTGGACGGTGTTCAGAGAATGTATTAAACAAAGAGAAATCTTCCCGAAAATTAAATTAAATCCATTATTTATCTCAACATATTTACCGTCGACAGAAGTTATTCGTGGCCATAACCACTAAAATTTCATCTGATCAACTAGTTTGATGAAGAAGTTGACAATGACAAATAAAGATTCTCTTATACGTTACAAGATGCTAATCCGGATTGATCCGGAGTTCTCCCACGGGATGTAACACATCCTTGCAATTAATATGACTCAAAGGTCCGGGACGTCAAGAACGTCCAATCTTTTATTTTTTGCTGCGTCAAGTAATAACACCACCAAACAACCCGACAGTCAAGTCGAGGTCATGACCGTTCGAGGTGTCCGGACCTGAATAGGGAACCGAGACAGCGGAAACTAAGGACAACAGTCAGTAAGTCAAGTCAAGTCAGTGAGTCAGCACAGACTGAGAAACGTTGGGGTACCTGACGTCGTGCGGTCCGGAGGGACAGGTAGTGGTTGAGGACCTCAGGTGGGTTTGGGTACAGGTAACTCAGTCACTACGGTAGGTTGGTAGAGTAGGAGACAGCAGGGGAAGAGGAGGACGACAGTCAGAAAGGGTCGTAGTCCCAAAAAAGTTTACTCAGTCAAGAAGCGTAGTCCACCGGTTTCATGACCTCGAAGTCGAAGTCGTAGTCAGGAAGGTCACTTATAAGTCCTGACTAAAGGAAATCGTACCTGACTAACCTAGAGGAACGTCAGGTTCCCTGAGAGTTCTCAGAAGAGGTATACGAGAATTTCCAGTCGCCTCGTGAACTTGCCCGAAAGTAACGATTGTGTCCTTGTCTTTTCCGTCATTGAAAAGGATTCCAAAATTGATCTAAAAATTTCTAGTCACGGTTACAGAATAAAGGGATGTTAGGATATAAAAGTACATGTTTACAGATAAACTGTTAATGCTAAAAAACTTTAAGTGACCTCACATAAGTAGGAAATAGAACAGGTGTTTTTATAAAGTTTCAACAATAAAAATTTGGTATTACTTCAAGACAAAAAAAATTTAAATTACAATAAAAATTGAAAGGACGAAGTTTTTAAGTATCATATTACTGAATAATGTGTCAAATGAGTAGACGTATATAAGAAAACAAAAAAGTCAGTGACGGGTCTTTATACCACAGAGCAGAAACACTTAGATTTTTCCAGACACGGCGTCGCCTGTACGTCGAAGTCCACCCACACACGGAAACAAGACTTCAAAAGGTCCCAGTAATAAGTCTTATTTGCATGTTGAACTTTAAGAACGGTCACGATGGGTAAATAATATTATTAATACGAAGGTTTTCTAGAAAGTAGACTCAAGTTTCTTGAACTAACTGGAACTGAGTAAACCAGAAGGTTGGCAGGAATCCTTCACCATCAGTTTATTCCAATAAAGGGTTAAAGTCACCTTTTAGTTTCGTACCTTTTCAATGTACTGAAGAGGACTTACTACGTAAAGTCGTTTGGTTCAATCTAGAGAAACAAGTGAGAGAGAGAAGAATGACACTAAATAACTAAAAACAACCGATGTGGTACGTCGACCGCCCTAGATCCAAGGGACTGATCCTTAACTTGGGTGTGGGCACTGAGACTTTCACGTCTCGGGATGACCTGACGGTATTTACGGGAGTGAAACACAAAAAGAATTTTTACACATAAAAATCTACTCTTCAAAGTTGTCATTCTCGACAATCAAAAAATTTATTTTAAACTTCGGTCACAACGTTCAAAGGAGTATTTCTGATCTCTGTGAGACATTTAGCAGACCTACAGTCCAGACGCACTAGGGTCTACGGAACTCACAAA
Source organism: Capra ibex (assembly GCA_006410555.1). Classification (NCBI taxonomy): domain Eukaryota; kingdom Metazoa; phylum Chordata; class Mammalia; order Artiodactyla; family Bovidae; genus Capra; species Capra ibex. The sequence continues at coordinate 41,146,333 of SJYO01048061.1, read as the reverse complement.
CATTAAAAACTCTAACAAATATCTTAAGAGGGAGAAGTAGTCTAGAACTCTCAATACACTTGTGTTGGTTTTGCGGGAAGAAAGTAGAGTCCGTCATAAGTGAAATATTACTAGGTCATGGATGAATTTTCACAGCAGTGATACTTAACGAAATATCACACAGTTTAGGGTAGGGATCTTTCATTACTCCCTTGAGACAAAAAAATCTGGAATTTTATGTGTAAAGTCACTTCTACGACAACGACATATGCTTTGGTACCTAAATGTAATAAGTCACAGATAACATAGTATAGATAAACCTTTTTCTAAAGATTTAATAAACTTTCCAATTGTAATGAATCGTTGTCAGAAGACTAAATGTATACAGACAGTACCCGTAGGTTGGAAAATTTTCCGTCACAGGACCGGAGGAAACGTTGTGAACAAGATCACTAAAAGAAAAATTTTCTCTTTTGGTTGTAAAACATGTTAGAGGGTAGGAGGTCTTTCTTGTTCTTCTCTCTCCTTCTCCTCCCCACGACTCCCGACAGCCTCCTCCTCCCCTCCTTCAGGGACGGGACTCCCGGAGGGCGACGAAAGGACAGGGGACAGACAGGGACTCGTCACCCCTGTCCGGGGGTGGCTGGAACTCGTCGTCCTGTCGCGTCCCTCCTCCTGCACTTGACAGAGCCCGAGATTCGCTCATCGAATATCACGAAAAATTCAACACGAAAAGAAAGACACGTAATGAAATTGTTGTCGGGGACAAAGACCCCCCGAGGGCTCCAAGAACCAGGGTCCGTGTGCACTAGGGGACCACCCGAGTATCGAGCCGGAACAAACGAAGTAGTCGTTTACTCATACTTTGTATACGTGTGAATTAAATAAAACGACAAAAATATCACAAACTTTTTACAGTAAGGTACGAATACAGAAAGCAAACACTTTCCGTATTAACTTCTTTGTTTTGAAAACTTAAGGTTAAACAAATATCTAACCCAGTCTTTTTGGGTGACGTTAACTTCAATCTTAAATTCTTAGAGTTAAAGATTACCAAATAAGACAACCTTATACCTACACCTAGTCATCACACCCGGGGAGAACTCAGAAAGACACGTAACAATGAGAAGTATCTTCTACCTTAATTTTCTCGACATAAATCATATATAAATTCAACGGTCAATCTCGTTTCGTTATAAATAGAAATTCTTTACAGACACAAAAAGGTCCCTTCCAAATTTGAACTGAAATATTAAATCTCGGTATTAAGATATAGATCTACTTCGGTCTTCAATCTCCAGTAAATTGAAAAAAGAAAATAGGTCTGACTAGGAGTGACGAAAATCCAGTTGTCGACGTGTAAGAGACGTCTAAGGTTAAAACTTAGTCTTTCTATGTATAGTCTTCGTATTAACGTACTGTCCTAAAAAAAGGAAACTTTTATTTTGTAAAAGATGAACAAACGAAGTCCATTTGCAGGTAGTCATAAATTATAAGTTCAATTTACAACGGCTCGTTTTCGTGAAATCTAAAAAACATGTTTTAAGTCAAAAGTCTTGAACCATTTGTCCGTCGTCAAACCGAAACAAGAGGATAGCCCAAAGTCACCGGAGACAGGAGAGGACCGCCCTTCGCTCGGAAGGGATGACCAGTGGAGGAATTCGGTCCCCCCGGGGCGGGCTGTCGACGCAGGACACACGGGTCTGGGGCCCCACCCCAGCCGGACCAGGACCGGGGTCTGTGAGGACGTCGACGAGAAGGTAGGAAACACTGTCGGCGAAGAAGGAGGGAATGGGCGCGACGGGGTAGGGCAGTGGAGAGCAGTGGTTTTATCCAGAAGTGGGACAGTAAAGAGAGTGAATTAATATAGTCTTAAGGTCCTTCTTCGGTTTCTCTTAAAAAGTACAAAGGTCGATATTTATACAAAGGTTTTGATACATCTCAAAACGTCAGTGTTTAAATTAAACGATATGATATGTTTTTCATGGAACATCTGTCCCAAGTCCTAAAAAACTATAAGAATTAGTACTCCTCCGACTCTCGTAGGGAAAAGTAGTGACTACACCATACTGTACCTCTTATGGGGTGCTGTGACTACTCGCACACGGGGTGACGCCGGGGACCGACAACGCGACGTGTGGGGGCGTCGAGCCGACGGTGTACCGCCTACGCGCGTCGCGGGTCTGACTTGTCGCGGACGTGGGGAGTCCAGAAGATGCGGCGGGACCTGGTCTAGATGGTGCCCCTCGTGGGCGAGGCCTCGAGCTGGTGTCTGTAGGAGTCCCTGTGCGTCCTCGCGAAGATGCCGGACGGGATGCAGGGGTTGTGACACTCAGACCGCACACGGGACACACACGGTAACCCGCCCGTGTCCATAGTCCACCCCCCGACACTCGGACTCGCCGAGACGAACCACGCCTCCGAAGGACGTCCAGCCCACGACCCTTACGGACCAACGAAGGCCGGGGGTCGGTAGGAACTGTGCACGAGTGACAGGAGGACGGCCGTCGTAAGGGGGACCCCTCCACCCCCACTCTTTCCTGCGACCTCAAACAGACACCAAAAAGGGTAATAAAAGGATACTACTCTTTTGATGACGAACGAGGGGTTGGTAACAGTGACGTCTCTCTTAGGTGTGACCACCGTCCTCAACCTCCCCGCACCAAGCACGAGACATCGCATCTCTCGTCCGTGTAGCGAGGACAAGTGACTCCTGACCCACGGTCTACGGCCGGTCGACGAACCGGGTGTCGAGGACTGAGACTGTCGTCGGGGCACTTACCCTACCGAAGGGGTGGAAACCCCCACGTGGACTCCGAGCACGTGCACTGAACAGACTCTCGCACACCCCCACTCGCTACGAAGACCCCACGTCTGGGTCGGGTCGTCGGCACACAAGAGTAAAGGACCCAAGGAATCCTTCGACCCCATCCTCTTCTCACGGGTCCCGAGACCGTACTCTGACCGTACAAGTATGGTCAGCCCCGGAGTGCCGTTCACCACCCTCGGGTTGAGGATCACCGAAGTCGTCTTCAGCTCAGGGTACTGACGCTCCACGTCCCCAGCCAGCCGGACCAACGATCGATCGGCTCAACTCACTCAAGGATGTACCACCAAAATCCAAAGAGGAGGACAGTACAGAGTAGAGAAAAGAGGCCTCAACAGAACAAGAGTCCGTCCGTCGGGACAGGTCCACTACACCACTGGTGGTCTTCCAGGTCGAAACAGAAGAGTCTCTCTCTCGAGTAACCTTTCACGAGACATTTGACCTTTTGCGGTTTATTTACACCAAAGTAGACAACGTCCCAACTCACGGTCGTACACAACGCGACTCTCAAACGTAATCAGTCCTTTGACACTGGTAGGTGATCTAGTAGTCCGGGAGTACGAGTCGGACCCCCCACCCCCACGAGTAGAAATGGTCTGTTCGTCTCAGTGGCCTCCCAAGTAGAAGTACTCTGAGGGTAGACGTCGTGAACTAACCGAATCTTCGAAGTACTGTACAGGCTCCGTGTGTCACGACCAGTGTCATGTCACAGACACACACATAAACTAACAGAATCTTCGAAGTACTGTACAAACTCCATGTGTTACGACCAGTGTGATGGTATACACACACATGTGTGTATATATATTAAATAACAAAGTCACATACACACACACGACGACGACGACGACGATTCAGCGAAGTCAGCACAGGCTGAGACACACTGGGGCGTCTGCCGTCGGGTGGTCCGAGGCGGTAGGGACCCTAAGAGGTCCGTTCTTGTGACCTTATGCATGTATATATTTTAAATAACAAGGTCACGACACATGACAACACATGAACCTATTGTTTTCAATCGTGGAAAAAACCTATTCATCATATATTTTTAAATTGGGTAGAGACAAATGGTCGTTGTTTGGTTTTCTGACATTTATGCCATAATGTCGTTCTTTTTCATCTTCCATGGATAGTTTTGACCAGACAGATCAAAACTAAAAATTTAAAAAATTTTATGAATAAACTATAAATGTCTTCCTTTCCAGTGGAGGAGGCTCTCCTGACACGACCAAAAAACCCTTCCCACGACCCAGAAACAACGACACCCGAGAAGAGACGAACGTCACGTGTCCGAAGAGTGACGTCGCCGAAGAGAGTACCTGTGCCCGAGATCCCGCGCACCCGAGTCATCACCGAGGGCCCGAGATCTCGCGTCCGAACCAGCAACACCACGCACCCGAGTCGACGACGTACCGTGCATCCTAGGAGGGCCTAGGTCGTAGCTACGCAGAGGACGTGACCGTCCGCGTGAGAACTAGTGACTCGGGTGGTCCCTGCGGGGGTTTCATGGAACAAGTTTTTCATACAACACAAATTAAAGTCATAGGATTCATTTACTTCCTGACTGGGTATAAATGTCTTCCTTTCTAGACTACATTTTTACGGTTAAAAAGAGGTTAGACATGTGAATTACATTACAGGAGTGAACAACCGAACTGGGATCACCCGACTGACACTAGAGGACACCGAGTTCTTGTCGTCGTCTTCCCACCCGAACAGGTCAGCCCTGGTGATGGGTCCTTCGACCTCCTGAATCCTGACCCATCGTTACGACACCCCCATGTCTCCCGTGTCTTACCACCTCGGTTCGGGTCACGGCGTCCGTCCGAACCACGTAAATACCGGAGGACTGGTAGTCGGCTGCCGGGACGTCGACACTCCCGGCTCTTCCCTGACGAGTCAAAGTCACCACGGCAGGACTATCTAGCAGGTGACCCTTCTCTACTTTGGACGTAGACAGGGGAAGACGTGTGATTTCATTTCACCCAATTTCTGGGTCTACACGTCTCGCCTCCGAATTAAAACCCTCTCTCTCAGATAGACTCGTGAGGAAAAACAAGGACAAACCTGAGACCATAACACACATGCCGTGCCTTCTGACACAGGTGACGTACTCCCGGACTCAGAAGACAAGTTCTTGGTCCACTTTTATCCATTCCTCGATGTCCAACCGTGTCTCCAAAAGTCGTAACATTGACCTTTTTCTAAAAAAACGAAAGATTTAACAATAACACCAAAATTTTTTGTCTACTGTATTTTACATGGTAAACCTTTTATTTATAAAAAATTTCACGATACTTACACGTTCTCCGGCCTGTGCACGACACGGGGGATCTCACTGGAACCCCAACGGCCTCCACTCACCGCCTCACTCAGGTCTCGGCCGAGTGAGAGTGGGCAGTCCGTGTATGCTTGGTGTCTACAACAGACACGAAGAACCACAAGTAGTGACAGACCACAACTGACCCCACACTGCAGTAGACACTCCTACCACGGACCAAACAACTGACGTCACACCGGAGCAGACACTCCTGCCACGGACCGCAACTCACACCATACTACAGACACTTTCACTAGGTCTCCGAGTCGAGGAAATACCTGGAGTCTCTTTCACACCAGAGTCCAGGGTACACGGCTCTGGTCATCTTGATATTTCTCTTCACTTATCACTCGGGGTTTAAGTCTATCAGAATGGGGGCCACGTTCCTCCCCGCGTGGCTTCAGAATCCTTACGAGAGAGTAAATTTGATTAGTAGTCGGCACGTCAACCATTTGTCCAATGAGTCGTCTTATGTCTTCCCGCAAGGAACACACGTCGGGTACGGAGTTTCACCCTTGCCCGACAAAACGGACGTCGCACACTCTACTTCTTACCCGAACCCACTGGGCGGCCCTTCAACAAAGGGGCACCCCTGGTGTGACGATCGCCCGTCTCCCTCGACCGCCCGACTCCTAGTGACACCTTCCACGGACACTCGGACCCCCACCCGACCCGTCGGTCTGGAGTGACCCACGATCACGACACATTCGGTCCTCCCCACCAGGGGCACAACCTTCCCCGGAAGCTCCTCCCCACGTCACACCCCTGACCACGTCCCCCGGTCAAGTCCGACTCACCTGCTACGGACACTCGTCTGCACCCTGGACCCCGAAGTCCGGTCCTCCGTCCCGGCCCCTCGGTACATCCTCTCCCTCCACGTGCGGGCGTGTCTCCTACGATACTCGCCTCTCGGACGACCCACTCTACCCCCTCCACACCCTACCGGGTGGGACAGTCGGACAGAAGAGCAACTTTGTCGAAAAAAGTTCGACAAAGAGTCGTTTTGGACTCTAAAATTTGCACAAAAGACACGGCAAAGATGATGATCTCTCACTGTGGATGAGAGAAAAATCCCAATCTATCGACGCTCGCAACGAACACCCTGTAAATGGTGCCTAAACACAAGTATCATCTATGTGAGAGTCGTCTACTCAGTGTGCCCTGGACTCCCAAAGGACAGGTCTTCGACGAATTCAAAGCTCGTCTAAGAATTGGACACAGCGACGGTAACACCAAGATTCACGTTTCCTCGTCCCGACGGCTAGGTGTCCAGTCCCACCTCATGCCGGTCGACACTCGGTCGGAAGTAGGTCACACGAGAGGGGCCGGTCGAGAGGAAGTCCGGCGGCCTGGTATGTCTCGGCCCCGGTCGCCGTCGTCCGCCGCTCACCTCTCCCACCCGCGTGGCCCGAGTACACGAGCGTTCGTCACAACACGAGACCAACCAAAAGATCAGAGTCTTCCATCCAGTGTCTGTGTCGACGTACCCCTTCTACGGCGACGAGGGTAGCCACACCGACACAAAAGTAATCTCGAACCAACGACAGAACAAGTGAACTATGGTGAAAACTTCTTGAAGAAAGAGGTTTTATCCATACACTCACACATATCTTTAGGAAGAGGTAGTCTCCCGTCTGTCTGACTTTTGGTCTTAGTGTCTTTTGATTGGTTAGACTAGTGTACCGGGTGTCGGAATAGATTAAGTTACTTTAATACTCGGTACGGGACATCCTGGTGGGTTCTACCTGCCCAGTACCACCTCTCAAGACTGTTTTGCACCAGGTGACCTCTTCCCTTACGTTTGGTGAAGTCATAAGAAACTCTTGGGGTGCTTGTCGTACTTTTCTGTTTTTCCATACTATGACTTTCTACTCGAGGGGTCCAGCCATCCACGCGTTATACGGAGGACCTCTAGTCACCTCTTTATTGAGGTCTTTCTTACTTCTCTGCCTCGGTTTCGTTTTTGTCATGGGTCAACACCTACACTGACCACTACTTTCATTTCAGGCTACGACACTTCTCGTTACATCCTTGGACCTTACAATCTAGGTATTTAGTTCCGTTTAACCTTCACCAATTTGTCCTGTACCGTTCTCACTTGTAACTGTAAAATCCTTAGACGCTTGATTTTACCTCACTTTACTCACTTAAATTGAGTCTACTGGTAATATAGATGATGACACCCGCTCTTAGGGAATCTTCTTTACCTCATCGGGAGTATCAGTTGTTTTCTCAGGCTTTACGCCATGAACCTCCGTCAGAATTTTTACTGTCTTAATAGAGACAAACATAGGTTTCGTTTGGTAAGTCATAGTGTCATTAAGTTCAGATACGGGGTTGGTCATTGCGACTTCTTCGACTTGCCAAGATACTTCTGGATGTTCTGGAACACCATGATTGTGGGTTTTTTCTACAAGAAAGTAATATCCCCTGACCTTACGTTTTCATCCTTCACTTCTTTATGGACCTCATTGTCCGTTTAAACCGGAACCTCATGTCTTACTTCGTCCCGTTTCCGATTGTCTCAAAACGTTTCTCCCGCGTGACCAGTATCGTTTGTGGGAGAAGGTTGTCGTGTTCTCTTCTGAGATGTGTACCCGTAGTGGTCCACCAGTTGTGACTTTAGTCTAACTCATATAAGAAACGTCGGTTTCTACCTCTTCGAGATATGTCAGTCGTTTTTGTTCTGGTCCTCGACTGACACCGAGTCTAATACTTGAGGAATAACGGTTTAAGTCTGAATTTAACTTCTTTCATCCCTTTTGGTGATCTGGTAAGTCCATACTGGATTTAGTTTAGGGAATACTAATATGTCACTTTCACTCTTTATCTAAGTTCCCTAATCTAGACTATCTATCTCCCGGACTACTTGATACCTGTCTTCAAGCACTGTAACATGTCCTCTGTCCCTAGTTCTGGTAGGGGTTCCCTTTTCTATACATTTTTCCGTTTTACCAACAGACTCCTCCGGAATGTTTATCGACACTTTTGCTCTCTTAGCTTTCCGTTTCCTCTTTTCCTTTCTATATAGGTAAACTTACGTCTCAAGGTTTCTTATCGTTCTTCTCTACTCTTTCGGAAGAAGTCGATAGTCACGTTTCTTTATCTTCTTTTTTTGTCTTACCCTTTCTGATCTCTAGAGAAACTCTTTCAATCTCTATGGTTCCCTTGGAAAGTACGTTTCTACCTGAGTTATTTCCTGTTTTCACCATACCTGGATTGTCTTCGTCTTCTATAATTCTTCTCCACCGTTCTTATGTACCTTCTTGATATGTTTTTTCTAGAAGTACTGGGTCTCTTAGTGCTACCACACTAGTGAGTGGATCCCGGTCTGTAGGACCTTACACTTCAGTTCACCCGGAATCTTTCGTAGTGATGCTTGTTTCGATCACCTCCACTACCTTAAGGTCAACTCGATAAAGTTTAGGATTTTCTACTACGATACTTTCACGACGTGAGTTATACGGTCGTTTAAACCTTTTGAGTCGTCACCGGTGTCCTGACCTTTTCCAGTCAAAAGTAAGGTCAGGGTTTCTTTCCGTTACGGTTTCTTACGAGATGGCGTGTTAACGTGAGCAGAGTGTGCGATTGTTTAATTACGAGTCTTAAGAGGTTCGGTGCGAAGTTGTCATGTACTTGACACTTTAAGGTCTACAAGTTCGCCTAAATCTTTTCCGTTTCCTTAGTCTCTAGTTTAACGGTCGTAGGCAACCTAGTATCTTTTTCGTTCTCTCAAGGTCTTTTTGTAGATGAAGACAAAATAACTGATATGGTTTCGGAAACTGACACACCTAGTGTTGTTTGACACCCTTTAAGAATTTCTCTACCCTTATGACCTGGTGGGTTGGACGCAGGACTCTTAGACATACGTCCAGTTCTTCGTTGTCAATCTTGACTCGTACCTTGTTGTCTGACCAAGGTTTAGTCCTTTCCTCATGTTCCGACATATAACAGTGGGACGAATAAATTGAATATATGTCTCACGTAGTCCTCTTTACGACCTGACCTACTTCGTGTTCGACCTTAGTTCTAACCGCCGTCTTTATAGTTATTGGAGTCTATACGTCTATGTCTCACGTAGTACTCTTTACGACCTGACCTACTTCGTGTTCGACCTTAGTTCTAACCGCCCTCTTTATAGTTATTGGAGTCTATACGTCTACTGTGGTGTGAATCCCGTCTTTCACTTCTTGATTTCTCGGAGAACTACTTTCACTTTCTTCTCTTACTTTCTCAGCCGAATTTCGAGTTGTAAGTCTTCTGATTCTAGTACCGTAGGTCAGGGTAGTGAAATACCGTTTATCAACCCCTTTGTCACATTTGTCTCTCTCAAATAAAACCCCTCGAGGTTTTAGTGACATCTACCACTGACGTCGGTACTTTACTTTTCTACGAACAAGGAACCTTCTTTTCAATACTGGTTCGACCTGTCGTATAATTTTTCGTCTCTGTAAAGAAACGGTTTTTTCAGGCAGATCAGTCTCGATATCGAAAAAGTCATCAGTACATACCTAAACTCTCAACTTGATATTCCTTTTGACTCACGGCTTCTTAACTACGAAAACTTGACACAACAACCTCTTCTGAGAACTCTCAGGGAACCTGACGTTCCTCTAGGTCGGTCAGGTAGGATTTCCTTTAGCCAGGACTTATCAGTAACCTTCCTGACTACAACTTCGACTTTAAGGTTATGAAACCGGTGGACTACGTTTCTTGACTGAGCAACCTTTCTGGGACTACGACCCTTTCTAACCTTCGTCCTCCTCTTCCCCTGCAGTCTCCTACTCTACCAACCTACCGTAGTGGTGGATCTCCCTGTACTCAAACTCATTTGAGGTCCTCAACCACTACCTATCTCTCGGGACGGCATAATGTAAGGTACCTCAACGTTTCTCAGCCCGTACTGACTCACTGACTAGACTTGACTTGACTTCATATCTTTAGGTACATCCATAGACTGTAAACACGTAAGGTCGTCTACTTCTTAATCCAAAAATATCGAAATGAAAATTTATATAGAAAGTCTCCAAAAGTAGTGTCTATAGTGTTCAAATCAAGTGAAACATATTTTAGTATAGTATCGAATGACTGAAATACACCGCAGGTCGCAACCACCAAAATAAACTTTTCCAGATTAAAATTTAATTGACTATTTTGTGATTCTATTCCTTTACACAGATAATTTGCTAAAGATGGTAGATCTAATTTTACCGTCTATAAAAGACTAGCCAATAAAAATTTCCTTCGGACCACTCTCTCGAACTAATCCACCCTCGAAAATATATATTTAGACTCCAGACGAAGACTGGAACCGAGGAGAAGAAGGGAGTGTGAGTCTACAACCGAGTCCCTTACCGTATTTCCAAAGAAAGAAGGTCGTACAAATTTTTTTTTTTTGACAGATAATTTTGTCATCTTGATCTGGGGTCCCACCAATTTTTAAGCAGTCAGGGAAAGGTCTCTTAGATCGAAGTTGGAAAACGATCTTTAGGAGGAAAGAGGACAAATCAAAGAAGGGACCCCTTCATCAGTACAAAGGAGGATAAGAATACGGAACCGAGAACTTGTTTGCTCTCGTCAGAGGACCCTCCACTTCCGTACGGGTCCACCGTATCAAACCGGATGAACTGCAACGATTCGTGTAATCTAATTAGTCTTGTTATAAAAAAAAAAAAGAGAAGTCATGTTTCTGGTATACCACGGATAGATCTTTTTGGATTCACCAATTAACGTACAATTTAAGGAAAGGAGAAAACAACGTATTTGTTGACTCTTTTATAAATGGAAGAGACAGTACGATCTAAATAAATACTGAAACATTGATTTTGTGTCTTCACAATATTTAACTTTGAAATTAGAGTTCTAACTGAGTAAACGATTTTTAAATATACCAAAGTCAAACACCCTGTCGACGTCGAGATCTCAAGTGACTAGATTTTGTACTCCTTCAGTATACTGAACGGGCCAACAAAAATATTGTATCAGGAACCGCGGTTCAGCGGTTGAAAGTAAGAGTAGAACCAAAAGTACTTATCATGATACGAAATCTTTTTTGAAAAAACTGACGTCTAAGTGTTTCCGATCCAGTTTACTTTATTTTTGGGTCATATGAGTAAAGAAGAAGTGGTCTATCTGAGACAAATTTGCTATGTGCACAGAAAATCTAAACTCCTACAAATACAAAGGTCTTCGAAGGCGGGACCACTAACAGGCTCACCTAAGAGGAGGTACCACTCGTACCCGTCCTGCGTCCCTCGAGCCCTAGGGCTCCAGACAAGGCCACCGGAAAATGGACCGGGACCCCAGAACCCCCGTCGTGGTCGGGACATTCTTCGGAGACCGACTCAATCCAATCAACTACGGTTTGAACGTAGAATTGACGTAAACTCCTACAATAGTCACGTCCATTGGTCTTTGGCTTTCCACACCTCCCAAACGTCCGCCAGAGGGGACGGACCCGGACCGGCCCCCGCCCTGGGGGGCGGGGCACCATGCGTCAAGAGGGGAGAGCGGCCTCCCACCTTGGAGAAAGGTGTCCCCATCTCCGTGAAGAGTAGGAACCAGGAGGTGTATAAAGGAAGATCGTGGAGGCGCCAGAACAAACAATGAAAATTTAGCAGACAGATTCAAAGGCCACCACAATTCAGTGGTCTAAACTTTGGTTGAAATGAAAAAGATTGACCAAAAAATTTTTGACTGAACGGGGAGACTAAACTTTTCCACACGAAACACTCTACGATTCTAAACACAGACTCAAAGGAAAAGTCCCGAGGACGGTTCCGATCTATTAGTAAACACTCCAAAAAACAGAAAGCACCCAAAAAAAATAACAAAAAAAGACAAAAATATGTATCCACGGAACGAGCTGAAAAGGAGGCACCTAGACGGACAAGGACAGTGTGGCAGAAACGACTACCAGAAGGAGAGTCTTCGCGGAGTCCGTAGAACAAAGACAGGAGGACAACAACAGACCCGAAAAAAGAACGAGACCACTCCCCGCGAGAATGACACGGAAGGGGGAAAAGATCGAGAAATAGCGCCGTGAAGTCACACAACTACAACACCGACTATAAGAAGTACTTCCAGGACGACAGGAACTACGTTCAAGTGTCCTAGCATTTCCAAAGATCTATGGTGAGAGAATACATATTTATGTATGAATGTGTGTACATACTTTGGAGTGTTGTATACATTCAGTATAAAAACGACGGGGAAAAGTTGTAAAGACACTGGAAACACAGGAAGTGACCAGGTCACCGAACTTGAAAAATTTAAGAAATAAAACATAACCCCATCTCGGTCAGTTACAACAGTTATCAAAGTCCACCTGGCGTTTCCCTGAATCCACATGTATATGTACATAGGTAAGAGGGGGTATGGAGAGAGGGTTGGTCCGACGGTGTATTACAACTCGTCTCAAGGTACACGACATGTCCTCCAGAAACAACTAATAAGTGAAAGTTATATCGTCAGACATGCACTGGAAAGGTCTGAGGGGTTGATAGGGAAGGAGAAGGGTAGGAAGGGACATTGATATTCAACCAAGAGACACTCAGATAAAATCAAAACATTCATTCAAGTAAACATAGTAAAGCAAAACCTAAGATATATATTCCCTACCGTATACGATCAAGAGGAGACTGAAGAGAGTCATACTACTAGAGACCCAGGTAGGTACAACGACGTTTACCGTAATAAAGTGAAAAAATACCGACTCATCATAAGGTAACGTATACATATAGTGTAAAAATAGGCAGGGAGACGACTACCTGTAAATCCAACGAAGGTGCAGAACCGACAACATTTGTCACGGCGTCACTTGTGACCTCACGTGCATAGGAAAACCTAACACAAAAAGAGGCCTATATACGGATCCTCACCCTGACGTCCCCGTACGCCCTCCAGACAAAAATCAAAAAATGCCTTGGAGGAATGACGAGAGAGGTCCCCGACGTGGTCAAATGTAAGGGTGGCCGTCACATCCCACAAGGGAAGGAAGGTGCGGGAGAGGTCATAAACAACAAACGCGTCAAAAACTACCACCGGTAAGACCGACCACACTCCGTTATAGAGTATCAAAAATAAACGTAAAGAGACTATTAGTAACTACAGCTTGTAGAAAAGTACACGGAGAACCAGCAAACATACAGAAGAATCCTCTTTACAGACAAATCCTGAACACGAGTAAAAAAGAAAAAACTCACCCAAAACAAACAAAAACTACGACAATTCACAGAAGTCGATAAACATTTAAAACCTCTTATCAGGGAATAACCAGTGTATTTAACCGTTTATAAAAAAGGGTTAAACACCCAACAGAAAAAACAAAACAAATAACAAAGGAAGTGATACGTTTTTGAAAACTCAAACTCATCCAGGGTAAATAAGACAAAAATAAAGGTAATAAGGCCCTCTACCTAGTTTTTTCTACAACGACAATAAAATACGGTCTCACAAGAAAGACACAAAAGGAGATCCTCAACATATCACAGGTGAGAACACAAATCCAGAAATTACACAAAACTCGAATAAGAACACATACCTCACTTCCTTACTAGAGTAAAGTAAAAAAATGTACACCGACAGGTGAAAAGGGTCGTGATAAACAACTTCTCTGACAGAAAGGTCGTAACACATCAGAACGGAGGAACCAGTACCTAATTAACTGACAACCACGAACCCTAATAAAGGCCCAGGAAGACAGGACAAGGTAACTAGACATAAAGAGAAAAACATGGTCGACCACTGACATCGAAACATCATATCAGACTTCAGTCCTTTAGACTAAGGAGGTCCAGACAAAAAGAAAAAGGTCTAACGAAACCGACAAGTCACAGAAAACACACAGGAATTGTTTAAAACTGAAAACAACAACAACAAGACCAAGACACTTTTTACGGTAACCATTAAACTGTCCTTAACGTAACTTAAACATCTAACTCACCGAACTTGAATATTTTAGTGCGGTTTATTGTGACCTCTGCAACTTGTGGGAGCAACACAGGTGCCAAAGTCACCTTATAAAGACCGACCTAAACTCTCGCTCGGACATACACACGAACTCTCCGACAAGGGTCCAGTCCTCCGTACATAAGGTTGGTACTTCCGTCCTCACTCCTCACTCCACACCTGGGTCCGTCCCGTCGACCTCAAGCCCCCTGCCCCGTCCACTCCAGTGGGGTGCACCGCCACCGCGTCGTCTACGAGCTCTGAACCTGTGACGGGACATTGCACTCGCGACTGAGCTCACCAGTAGCACTCCTGGTTCACTCTAGTGCACACACCTTCGTACGTCGGGTCACGGACCACTCTCGTGTCACTCGGAATTCGTCATCACAAGAGTAGTCACAGTGTGCACCAATGGCTTCCCCCTAAAGTAGAGACGTACACCCCGCCGACGTCGTCCTCTCAGTCCAAGTGTGTAATTTCCTCTACCTGTGGGGACGGACACCAGTCCTACGACTCCGACTGGGGACTGGTCTTCCTACCGGCACCCGGCCCGGAGGGCGCAGGGCACTGTCGCGGGTGTCGGTGCACGAGGTGTGACACTACCGCCCAGACGGGACTCTTGGACGTAGGGGTTGGTTCAATAGCACACACTCTCCTCAAATGGTACCTCAACGAACGAAAGCCAAACATCACACATCAATCATTAACACCTTAACTCGTGGGACGACGTTCGAGATAAATTATGTGAGCGGGAAGTCCAGGAAGAGAAGTGCACACACACACAAAAGTCTCAGAGTCCCTTCGAAACTTTACGAACGACTAAATACCTCTCACTTTCACTCGGTCTGAAAGAGTCTTGTAAATCTTTTAAGTCTGTGAATTTTCGATTTTTCGTATTTTAGTTTGTTATAAACTTTACTAAATGTGTTGAAGTCGTTATTGTAAAAAGGTGAATTCGGTCACACGTCATATTTGTCGGGAAGTACACCGAGTCAGGAAATGTACTCGTGTCACCTCCAGATATTTAGTCTACCATCAAATGTAACTAGAGTGTGAAAAAGATTGAGTAACAGGAAGAATTTGAATCACATAGAAAGTTTTTCAGTTTGGTCAAGACATGTCTTATTCAATTTCACTTATTTATTTATGCATTCTAAGACCTCTTATTATAGATCGGTGCCGACTCAAATCTCTTCTCTAAATCTTTCTTTATTCTCCTGTAGTCAAGAAAAGTCGGAAGTTCTTCGGTGACGAGTGAGGGTTGGAAGCCCTCTAGTGTGGAACTGGAAGTTTGGGGCCTCGACTCTTCGGCGGAGCGTCCCGAGGACAACAATGATGGAACACTTCACTACCGTGGACTCCTGAAAATACACTTCTCAAGGTTATTACGAATCCACGACTGAAAAATAGGTCGTGAACAAAACTCAACGTCATTATACGTGACAACCCGTAACGGGTCCCAAAGGTATGCAAAGTTCGTATTTATGTCGTCCTAAAAAAAAAAAAAAAAAAAAACCATTCTTTAACGATTTTCGACAATGTAGTCCTTACAACCTCTAAGAAGTCTGCTCTAGTAGTCCCTTCTGACTACTGTTCCGCTAACTTTCGTCCGTCGGGAGCGTCAAAGTCCCCGAGCCAGTGTACACAATGCACAGTCAATGAGACATGTCTTACTTACTTCCCTGGCCGGACGACGTCCACTACACCGTAGCACTCGGGACACGATGTGAAGGCCTTGTCCGGGGGAACCCCAACCCCGCCCCTGGGGGTCAACACGTACCGTCCTGCCCCTACCCAGGAGAGATGTCTCCCACAAGAGTGGAGACATCTTTAGTCCAGAGTAGAGCAGTGAGAATCAATCTGTGTATAGGTGACGTCGGACGACGCCAGATGTTTACTTCAATATCGTCCGTGAAAATTATACTAGGCTTCCCTAGTAAGTGACACGCTTAATTAATTCAAACGTTTCGTCGTTAATAAGTGCAGCTCCGGCAACCCATGTCTAATACATTTCAATCACCAGACTATCCGTCCTCGGTCAATTCACTTCTCAAAGGACACACCTGTGGTCTAAAGTGTCCAAAGTCCCCGTCGTGTACTGACTCTCAATTGACGGGACTCAGGGGGTACGTGGAGTCGGACTAGGGTCCTTTTCAATTACTTTTGTCATTGTAAAAGGTAAAACACAAAAGTGAAGTCTTTAAGTCTGTCACACACATATCAGGCATGTAATTAATCAGTAAAAATGGACAAACAACTGTAGAAGTATTAAAATCCCTAAGTGGATTCAATAGAGTCAAGTAATCTAGTGGTAATACAAAGGTACAAAGTAGACTATTCTTGTAAAGGTAGACTTAACCAATGCAGAAACAAGACGAATACCTCAACCAAAACTGTCTGCGTATGACCAATAAAGGTACCCCAAAATGGAAAAAAAAAAAAAACGTCTAGGAGGGGTGGGGGTGGGGGGGTGGGTAAATATATATTTATCTTAACTGTTACCTTAATGATAAAACCAATCCATCAAACCTCATGAAAAAAGAATCTTCTGACCCAGGTCAGAGGAATTTTACTTGGTATTCACATGGTAATCGTCTCTTTTACCAAAGATCAACAGTAATTCTTGAATTATTTAAGAGTATGACCATGACACCTTTAGTAAGTCTGAAGATACCATTATACCTCTCCCCAAACAAAAATATATGACCTCTCGTCACAGTTGTAAGATCGAACGACGAGGTGAACCCCATGCCAGGAACACGCAGTCGAAGAGTGTCGGCAGTTGAGATCCGCGGGGTGGGGGGGGTT
>SJYO01048061.1:40975417-41129433 GCA_006410555.1 Capra ibex | reverse complement strand
GGGGTTGGGGAGTCGGGGGGCGACAGCCCCCGGTCATCACAGTCGTGGGACTGTGTGAGCATCAAATTACGAGACTGCAGTCGGACGTGTCCCCGAGAGGAAAAATCGACACTTTTATCGACTCACCATAGGAAACTATACACAACTTCGGTTGTCCTATCTTTAATTAAATGTTCAACATCCCAGATCAGACTTGAACCCTTATACCGTACCCCTAGACAAACTCCTAGGCACCCTAAACTTCAGGTCCACCGACATTATAAGTGCACACAACCCTTGTGTCTTCCAGGGTATCAATCTTTACGCCTCACCCGTCATGTCTCCTTACCCCCCGCTCCCCCACCCACCCCTCGAACCTAATCCTGGGGCCCGAAACGTAGGACACACGACAGTCAACCTCAGGTCCACTTCAACGACGTTGTTTCGGGCGTCTTGTAGATAAAGACGAAATGACTGATACGGTTTCGGAAACTGACACACCCAGTGTTATGTGACACCTTTTAAGACTTTCTCTACCCTTATGGTCTGGTGGACTGGACGGAGAACTCTTTAGACATACGTCCAGTCCTTCGTTGTCAATCTTGACCTGTACCTTGTTGTCTGACCAAGGTTTATCCTTTTCCTCATGCAGTTCCGACATATAACAGTGGGACGAATAAATTGAAGACACGTCTCATGTAGTACTCTTTGCGACCTGACCTTCTTTGTGTTCGACCTTAGTTCTAACGGCCCTCTTTATAGTTATTGGAGTCTATACGTCTACTGTGGTGGGAATACCGTCTTTGACTTCTCCTTGATTTTTCGGAGAACTACTTTCAGTTTCTCCTCTCACTTTTTCAACCGGATTTCGAGTTATAGGTCTTTTGCTTCTAGTACCGTAGACCAGGGTAGTGAAGTACCCTTTATCTACCCCTTTGTTACCTTTGTCACAGACTGAAATAAAAAACCCCGAGGTCTTAGTGACGTCTACCACTGACGTCGGTACTTTAATTTTCTGCGAATGAGGAACCTTCTTTTCAATACTGGTTGGATCTATCGTATAAGTTTTCGTCTCTGTAATGAAACGACTGATTCCAGACAGATCAGTTCCGATACCAAAAAGGACGCCAGTACATACCTACACTCTCAACCTGACACTTCTTCCGACTCGTGGCTTCTTAACTACGAAAACTTGACACCACAACCTCTTCTGAGAACTCTCAGGGAATCTGACGTTCCTCTAGATTGGTCAGATAAGACTTCCTCTAGTCGAGACCCTAAAGAAACCTCCCTTACTACGATTTCGACTTTGAGGTCATGAAACCGGTGGAGTACACTTCTCAACTGAGTAACCTTTTCTGAGACTACGACCCTCCCTAACCCCCGTCCACCTCTTCCCCTACTGTCTCCTACTCTACCGACCTACCGTAGTGACTGAGCTACCTGCACTCAGACTCACTTGAGGTCCTCGACCACTACCTGTCCCTCCGGACCGCACGACGCTAAGTACCCCAGCGTTTCTCAACCTGTGCTGACTCGCTTGACTTGACTGTCACTGAATTGATGAATGACTGGTCTCAGAAAGTCATAAGTAAATTTCTTGTCTAACACCCGGTGTCGGCAATCAAAGACGTCTTCGGGGATCCAGTTGTTACACACTTCACTCTATTCGGGCTTCCGTCTCCGTTCGTCCAACCCGGTCCCCGAGGAGGCGAACACCGAAGGGACTCAGGGTCCACATCCAGACCGAGGACGAAGAAGGTCCCCTCGTCCTTCCCTTTCTCCAAAGCCCCCACTCGGTGACAGAAGACTTCGTGGACCAGACGTGAATGTGGGTGACGACCGCGTGCCGGTGGGACTCATTGGCATCTGGGCCCCCGTCACCACGTCCGGTCCCGGTCGACCCGTTCCGTCTGAGCCCCTACGACCCGTCCCGGACGGGTGTCGGAACTGGGCGAATACGAAAACTCAGACGATATTTCATCTTTGACAATTTTTATTATTAATAATTTTTAATATTTTATAAACATTTTTATGGAAGGAGCTTTTTAAAAGTACTTCTGTGTCCCTATGTGAAATTATTCGCAGTAACCATAGGTAAGAATTAAAAGTCAAACGAAGAGAACAATTATGAAGACTCGTGTCGAGATTAAGAAAAAGAAAAGGACTATTAGAAATAAATGCCGGTGTACCGGCGCCAACGACACACACCCGAAACGGATCGACACCGCTCGTCCCCGAGGATGTCAACTCTTCGAGCCCGGAGAGTGACGCCTCGTGTCCGGGAGTCCGAGTGCCAACGCCGAGGACCCGAGATCTCGTGTCCGAGTGACGTAGACACGAGGCCGAAGCAACGAGGTTCCGTGCGTCCCAGAAGGGCCTAGTCCCTAACTTGGGCACAGGGGACGTGACCGTCCATCTCAGAAATGGTGACTCGGTCGTCCCTTCGGGTCGGGAGACAAGAGTTTATCTATGGACACACACAGAGGATGACGGTACGTTGTGCAGCGGTACGTGAGCACCGATTCGGTCGAGTACCGAGGACACCCACCCCACCGTCAGCCCCACAACCGGCCTACCTCCAGAGTGGACCCCGAACGGACGAGGTGGGCCCAAGAACCGTCTTAAGAGTACAAACGTCCGACTGAAGGACGAACGACAGTCGACAACCTGGGGCACCGGGAGTCCGGGGCTTAGGGGGTGGGTCTGTAGGGCAAGGAGACGGCTCAGGGCTACCAGTCTGGATGGGAGTGAGTGCCACAATTCCGGGTGCGTTCGTAGGTGTCTCCTGCCCCGGACGTCTCCCGTAGGTGGTACCGCCGACCCAAAGAGGATTTTAGCGGAATAAGGTCTGTCTTAGGGACACACAAACCGTGACGACAAAGTGTCCAAAACCATTTTACAGTCACCCCTGAACAATAATCTTTATGAACAGACATACTGAAGTACCTTTGTCCATGTGTACAACTATCTCTTATAAGTGGACTCTTCCGTCCACACCGCCCCCCAGGGGACCAGGGACGTACCAGCCCACCTGCGAGACCTGTGGGTCCCGTTTCACGACGAGCACGTCCCCCGCCTGTCGGGCCTCCCTCCCGACGCGTGTCCCGACCGCGTGCTCGCGAGTGCCAGAACGACAGGAAGTCGGGCCGAGTGCCGCCCCCGTGCCCCGTGCGGCCGGAGGCGGTCGGACGCGCCAGGACGACCGGGGACCGAACAACTCAGACGCTCCGAACTGCCTCTCACTTAGCGTGTGCTCCTCTGTGGTGCGTCTACGACATGTGTCAGGTCTGGACCGGAGACCACGGTTTCGTCCGGCGGTCAGAATGTTGTTGACAGTATATCACGTCCGTTCCTCAAGAAATCCTTCTTTTTGTGGTCGACACGAAGTCTCAGTCGGACTCCGGGACTACACAAGAACCACGGCGCTGCGGGAGAATGAACACCCCGCCCGCAACAAGGACCCGCGGCCGGAGGACCAGAGCCAGGTCTCAGGTCGGACGCTCCTTGGCGACACTGCGTCGACACTCCACACGCAGGACAGGTGGGGCGGCAAGTGTCTGTCGTCACTCACGGACGACACGGGGGTCTGGAACAAGAATCCCTTTAAAGTCGAGACGCACACTGGGTTTGGTCCGGTCGACACCATCGTGAGCGCCCGGTGCGAGTCCCGGGGCACGGCGCCCCTCCCGGCCCCACAGGACTCCAGCCGGTGTGGTGACTGGGGTCCCCGACAGACAGACAACAAACGTCGCATCAGCTAATCCCTCTTCAACAAATAGATCAATTTGAACATAACACTACCACTTTGAGGTATGAAATAAAAGGTCCCACACTTTCCTACATAATCTGTTACTACTGGATTCAAATCTTTGCATCCGAAGTCAAAAGAAAAGAGAGGACAGTCGACTTCGTAGGTACTTCTCTGTCATCCTAATGCGGACGTCCAGTCCAAACAAAGTCTCTTCGCGGACGACTCCTGTCCGAGACCATCGTCACCGAGACGGCCCCTCGGTGGGGAGCCCCGCTCGGGCGAAGGACGGTCCGTCGGCTCCGTCGAACAAAAGTCGAGGGTAGGTCTCTGCCGTGCACGGTCCTCAAGCGGTCCCCTCCGAGAAGACTACCACTGTCGCAGTGACAGCAGTGACGCCCGGAGGGTCTGCCCTAGCACCTGCACAGGACGAGCCCTGATTGTGAGGACGGTGCTCCGACCTGGAGGAGAGAGACAAAGACAGGCTGGGCTCAGGTCGCCGTCACTCGAACATATCTCGTCAGCCCCAGTCCCGCCGGGAGGACTCCGGACACGACCCGAGCACCGTCAGCGGAAGGACGGGACAGGAGGGACCAGAGGGGCAGAACACACTGGGTGCATTGGGTCGGGACAACCGGAACCCGGCGGGGTCGTCGGAGTAAAGTCTCCGGGTAGAGGTGCCAACCAGAGTGAGGCCCCAGGACCCCCGGCTCGGGGTCGGACGTCCGACCACCCCTGAACGAGGACCCGAAGCTCACACTGCTGCACCTCCCACGACCGCACTCCCGGCGGGACAGCCCCCTCTGCCTCCCTGTACACACGTCCGAGTGGGAAGGACACAGAGAAGACAGGCCGTCCGGACCGTCGACGCGAAGTCGGTGGACCACCCAATACCGCGGTTCATGATGAGGATGGACTACAGGTCCCGGCACCGCAGGTACCAGACCTCTCTCACGAAGGCCGTTCTGGGAAAGTTGTCCATTGTCTGGACCCCCAAAGTGTCGGGCGTGGGGACGTAGGTTCCGGTCCACGGGTCTTGAGTGGACCTGGGACGTCCTTTGACCCGGTGACACTCGGCCCGTAGGAGGGTCCCCCCGGTCTCTCCGGTCAAGGTCAAGTGCTCAGGGCTCTTCCACGTAGGAAACTTTCGTCTCGTGTTTAAGGGTAGACCCGAACGTCAGAGAGTCCCACAGGAAAGGGAAACGGTGTGTCTACCACCCCGATTCCGCCCCCGGAGTCTGCGGGGGTCGTCCATGTGTAGTCAGGGTGTAGGCACCGTGTCTCACAAGAGTCTCCCCTCTGTCTCCGAGTCTTCCCGGGACGCTAAACAAGTTCCGTAGTGTCACTTGTTTGGTCTGGTTCTACTCCAGACGACTAGGGATCAGGAAGTGAGGGGTGTTGGGGTGGGGGGAGTCGAGAAGTACAGTAAACCGTTTCCGAACTCAAAAGAGTCAATTATCAGTAAGAGTCAACTTCGACTACATTATCTCAGAGAATTCACAAAATGTCGGGCCACGGGTGTACGATAAAGTAGAGGGTGGGAGACATGGAGGCACCTGTAAACCCGACGACAAATCTAAAATAATGAAAGTTTCCGAGATTTCGGATTTAACTTATGGTACTTAGTTGAGACCCCTAATATCAAGAAATGACTTCTAAATATATTTTATCCGTTTTATGAAAGAACAAATTTCCTTAGTGTGAAATGATCTTTTGGTGTATAGGAATTCTTGTACACAAGGGGTCGTAAACATGGAACAAATACATGCCTAAGAGCGGATCTGTACGTCAACGATATTAAAATACCTGTACATTTTCATTCGATCATTTTTATGAGTAACCTGATCTTTTACAGATTCGAGATAGTTTTCTAGGAAAAACCAGGGACAAGACTTTTCAGAGGTCCGACCTTCGGTCCGTCGTCTCGACCGGCCCCGTCGGCGCCCGTCCGCCCGGAGATCGACGGACAGGGACCGGAGGCGGGTACCAGGACAGACCCCGTGTGCGGTGGGGTCGCGAGGGAAGTCCTACCTCGGTCCTAATCGTAGACTACAGTCACACAAAAACTACGACTTTACGATCGTTGTAAGGTCCAATCTTTGGTGTCAGTGTTTTAGCGGGTGTATTTCTCGGAGGTCTTTATCACCTTTCTTTCGTAATAAATGAATTGAAATCAATAAAACGTAATTTCCTCAACGTAAAAGAAAAAATTTTCCATCCGAAGGGACCACAAGTCTACCATTTTCGCAGACGGACGTTACGTCCTCTGGGCCCAGGCTAGGGACCCAGCCCTTCTAGGGGACCTCTTCCTATACCGTTGGGTGAGGTCATGAGAACGGACCTTTTACGGTACCTGCCTCCTCGGACTATCGGATACCAGGTACCCCAGCGTTTCTCAGCTTGTGTTGACGTTGAAGTGAAAGCGAAAGTCGTGATTGATTGAACAAAAGTCCACAGTGATTGAACCTCTTAAAGACAGGCGCCTTCGCGGAGGTCAGACGGACAAACCGACAGGGGTGTCAGAGACTGGCAGCGGTTCCGGAGAGGACTTGCAAAAGTACGGAAGTGAGAACGCAGTGACAACAAAAGGACAAACGACCCACGGTAGAGGTCAAGAAACGACTCTCTTACCGTATTTACCAAAGTTTAGAGAGGAGAAGTGGCTTCATTAGGATTTCTACTACCTCCTCCTCTATACATTGTGTGTTAGGAAAGATGTTTCGCGTACGAACGATGTTTGTTTCACTTTTGATCTCAACAGGAGAATCTCACTTGCATAGTGACGACCAGAGACCTCTCATTCCACTTCTATCCTTAGCCTACAAATCTTTGGTCTTCTACTACCTCCCACCGAAGACACTGACACTGTAGGCACACCGAAGTAGACCCCCAAGTCCCCACACCCCCCACAGACTTCCACACGATTGTTGGGGCAGAGACGTCCCGCCGCCCCCTCGCGATAGCGGCCCTCTACGACCGGGTGCCGCCCCCGTCCCTCGGGTACGAATACCACGTTCCACTCGGTTTCACTCTGCGCGAGATTCCAAAAACTCGACACACACAAAACGTAGTAGACACTACTTTCGACAAGTATAAAACCAAAAAGAAAATTTCTCTCCTACGAAGTCGGAACGTGCACCGACACTCCCACAGAGTGACACAGGGGTCTACTGTTCAGTCACTGACTGACTGAATCTACTCCTTTTTTAAAGTCCGAAAGCGAGAGTTTTACAATGATTGTACGATTAGCCTTTGAACAACGTTTAAGAGTCTTTTGAACAGAATCGAAAACTACCCAATGTCACCCATCGGATTTCTTGAGTAAAGAAGAGAGAGTACTTTCGGGCCGATATATGTAACAATCTTTAAGGTACCGTAGTCCCACCCAAAAAAAATGAACAAAGTTTTAATCTTGGATGAATTCAGACAAGACACTGTATCGTGTCACGAACAAAAGGACACGCAAAACCTACTTTTAGATTAACACTTACCCTCTCTGACAGTACCATAAAGTTCCTCTCCACCCACCACCACAGAACCCCACACCCGTAGTGGCGCCGCCCCCCAGGAGACTGTCGCGTCGTCCTCCTCCGGGACTCACCCCGCCACGACGGAAGTCCGACTTGGGACGTCAGGACGATCACTCCCCACTCCACTACAGACGACGGGCCCAGACATGACGACAGGAGCACCCTTCCCGGCACAGGTAGGGTCGGGGTACCGACTCTCGACGACGGACCCAGACGTGTCGACAGGAGTGTCCTTCCCGACACAGGTAAGGCCGGGGAGCCGCCTCTCGACGACGGCACGGACCGCGACCTCTGTTGGGACTCACGTGTCGGGAGGACCCTTCCACGCGTGTGGGTCCGAGCCAGACGGGCTACGGCGCCGTTCGCGCATTGCACCCAGTCGGTCGGGTCGGGACGGGACGAAGCCCCACTCGGGACCGGAGGGGAGTCCTAGTGGAGCCCCGTGGGAGCACTACTCCGCGACTACCGACTGAGAGGATTCGTCGGGGGACTCCTCCGACGAGGAAGACGGGAGGGCGACTACCCCAGTCGAGTCCCGGTCGGACGTGCACCGTCCCGTGTCGCCTCGGTCCGAGTTTGGACACGGAAGTCTCGGGTCCTGTCGACCGACGTGTAAAGCACACCTGAGTCCATTTGCACGCACGTGAACCGACCACCCGGCACCTCTACCCGTCGGGCGACACTGTCCTCAGGACCCGCTCTCGAGGGTCGCCGCCGTGAGTCCACGGGGAGGGCTGGGGTGCAGACGTGCGGACGTGTACATTTGTACTCGGGTGCATGCCGGGGTCGGTCTCCTCTTATGGTTTAGGAAAAGTCCCAAAGGAGAAAACCACATAAAAAGAGGAGACGAAGATTCGAACGACACAGTAGAGAGGTCGTTCACACAAGAAGTATACTTTGTAAAAACACAGTCCTTGGAATCATAAAAAGGTGCGACTTTGAGTATGAGTGTTCTCTTTTCGTCCGGACACCAAGTCTGATCTCTTCTATCTCGTAGACCTAACGTCGACCGAGACGAGTGCCCGTGATTGTAGAAGGACTATGGTAGTGGGTTCTGGGTGAGGAGGTGTGTGAATCAATGGACCGTCTACTTGTCTCCCACACTACGAACGACAGTGGGGTGTCCCACCCTAAACATCCTGTTCTGGTAGTCCCCGTGGGGGAGAAGACACACACGCACCGGCCGGACTCGGGGTTGAGTCCTGGCAGGACCTGACACCGAGTGTCGGAACCCGTCACTACCTGTGCAGTCTCAACCCTCCCTGTCGAGTCAGATCGACCAGAATGAGAAGACACTTGTGCATCCACGAAGCAGATAAGATTGACGAATGATCCCTGTGCACTTCCCAAGAGAATTGATCACCCTCCATTTCTTTGTCTCGGGAATGAGAGTTCAACACATGGAGACACTGGTTTATTGTTGACTAATTGGAGGACTGAGTGGATTCTCACTCGTGACTCTCCTCGGAGTTCGGTGAACAGTCAGTCCTGAGGGACGCAGTACGAACCCTAGACTCACTGCTTGTGCCGTGTCCACTCGAAATTCCAATGAGTGAGCCACCCGTCCCAGACGTGTCTAGAGGTGTGTGTCCGAAGAGAGGATTGAGACGGGTCCTAGGGGCCCCATTTAGGTGTCTTAGGGAGAGTTTTGAGATTTACGGTGAACTTCTTTTGTTTTAGCATCAATTTTTCGGTAAAGGAAGGAGTTTCCCCCCCTTTCAGGAATGTGTCATTTTGTCTTCACCTAGACGTCCGTCGTCGAAACCACGAAATGACTCAATGAGCTCTACCAGTCGAAGGGATTTCCTTCGTCTCACACCGAATAAACGTCCCGTCCTTTGCTTGTGTGTGAGTCTCTTACCCGAACACTTGTGTCCTCCCCTCCCGCTCCCCCTGTTTAACTCTCCCATTGTAACTGTGTGTATGTGCGGGGCATACTCTGTCGACCGACCACCCCTCGAGCCGAGCCACGACACACTACTGGGTCTCCCCACCCTACCCTCCCAGCCTCCCTCGGAATTCTCCCTCCCCTATATACATATGAATGTCGACTAACTGTAAGAACATGTCGTCTTTGATTGTGTTGTAACATTTCGTTAATAGGAAGTTAATTTTTCTTCTTCCCAACCAACAGATACTTCGGGTACTGTTCATAGTATCAATAGTCTACGAAACAACTACGATAGTCTATAAACAGACTGTCTCTTCCGTTACCGTTGGTCGAGGTCACGAGAACGGACCTTTTAGGGTACCTGTCTCCTCGGAACATCCGGTATCAGGTACCCCAACGATCCTCAACCTGTGCTGACTCGCTGAAGTGAAAGTGAAAAGTGAAAGTACGTAACCTCTTCCTTTACCGTTGGGTGAGGTCACAAGAACGGACCTCTTAGGGTCCCTACCCCCTCGGACCACCCGAAGGCAGATACCCCAGGGTGTCTCAGCCTGTGCTGACTTCGCTGAATCGTCGTCGTCGTCGTCGTTCTGTGCATAATCGTGAAAATCTCAGGGTTCTTCGAGAGAGATTTATAATAACGGTACTGTACTTAATGTGGAAAATGAATATGAGTCTAAGAGTGAAATTTAATGTCATATTTTGTAACCATGTCGACATTATTTTACTACGATGATATACGTCCTTTTTGTTTTGGGTGAAGAAAGATTAGAAGTTCAGTACAGGAATAGAACAAAATTTGTGTAGGCATCGTGTATATTCCTCTTACAAAATTCGTCTTATAAATCAATGAATTAGGAGGTGATTTGTGTTCTACGGTTGTGGACTGGTTTAGGTTCTTAAGACCCCTTTCAACGTTAGAAACGTGTAAGGTATGGGGTGTCACAAGAGACCAAATTCGAAGTGTAAAGAACCATTATTCTCTTGAATGAAAAACGAATTTGATTTTGGTACTACTATGTACGATATAAGTAGAACAGTAAAAGTTTTTGTATGACCTTTCGAAGTCCACACGGCACCACTTGTCACAGAGAGTGTTCGAGAAGTCTTTGACTTACCGAGAGAACCTCCTTCTATTCGCACGTTCACTCCACCATGGACCACGGGGGCTCCTCCGACCACCCCAGCCTCACCGCGACGGAGTGTGAGACTCTTCTCTCCACTTAAGGAGGGTCCTCCCAGGCAGGAGGGAACGTCTGGCGAGATAGAAAGAAGGTACAATGGGTTTCCAGAACTCATTCACCGGGAACAAAACAAGGATTCAAGTCTAAAATAGAAATTTTCTGATCTTTTTGGGTTGTACCACTTTTTGGAAGGGAAGGGCACGGAGGACGGGACGACGAGAGACTTGGGACACTGGAGCCAGGACGGGGGGCAGGGGTGCCTGGGGCTCCGAGTGTGCAGAAGGAGTCGAGCAGACATTACAGACTGAACTCAGACCCACCCAGAATCTGAACACTCCTACAGTCACCGGACACGGACCTCCGGAGTCACTAAGGGGTTTCAGACACACACAAATTACGGTGTAGGATTGATAAGGGCAACCGTTCGGGACGGACTGTGGGTAACTGGTCGTCACTTGAAGAGACAGGGCACACAGGGTTACTCGAGGAACTGCCTAGGTAGGGGGAGTACACGCCCGTGCGAGACCGTGCGACCCGGGGCCTGCTCCGACTGGTGTCGGTGCATACGCGGGACGGACGACCCAGAGTGCAAAGGTGGTGACCAACACCCAGGGGCACGGGGGACGTCGGAGACGTGTCTCTCAAGACACCCCTGTCCTTTCCCGTTTCGGGTTCTCAAATCAGAAAGTTCGCCAATAAAAATTTTCAATTTGTCGAAATAAGAACAAGGGGAAAGGTCTTTTCTTTGAGAATCGAAATACTGAAGACCGGTTTTCGTCACACGGGTATCTGTCTCTTACAAGATTGAACTGTCTCAAAGTTTTTCGTGGTTTGTAGTCTATTCTACTTTTCTTTACATCTATTTACTCAGTCAAGAGTCACTTTGAGGGAAGTCAAAAAGACACAACGGTCTGACTGAGTGCCTTGGGTTCAGATCTTCGGGTGTCCCGGAGAGGCATTCGACTAATTTTAGTATTACGGAATGTAAAGACGGGTCGAGACACCAAAAGTTTTGTGTAAGCAAAAACGGGATTAATAGGATATAGTAGAGAAGATTGAACAACGTATAATAAAAATAAGTTCTTTGTTCAGTCTTAAACACCAAACATATAAGGTGTCCCGCTGGGAACAGGGACACACATTTCTTTTGAAGCGAAAGGGTATCTTCGGAGGAACCAGACCCTCGTGAGCTCGAACAAGGTTGTGGAAGGAGGTCCCCTCTTCCAGACTGTGGGAGGGACGACCTCCCGGTCCCCGAGGGGCCCCGTCCCGACCGGGCCCCAGGGGCGGACCCTCTCCTGGTACACGAGTCCTTGTGCGCACCAGACCGCACACACACACAGTCCCCTCGGGCCGAGTGCTATTTACTTGCGTGTCACCGGTCTTGCAGTTGCCAAACTCGTTTTTTCATTTATTCCGTCGTAACCCTGCACTGTGTGTGTCTCATCTGTCGTACTCGCGTAGGACTGTCCTCCCTGACTTATTGTCTGCCCTGCCTGGAGAGCACGCCCTTTTGAGTCCACGCACGACGTGCACACGGGGGGAGCTCCGTGACCCGTGACACAGGGGGCTCACACCCGGTGCGCCACTGTCGGGAGAGGTAGGACACGAGACCTTCCTGCCCTCTTCGTGACGGACGGACCACAAGTGCCAGTCGTGGTCGCTCAGTACAACTAGGGCTGGAGACCCCGCTGCACTCCACTACCTGCGACGAGGGCCCAGGAGCAAGGGTCCACCAGTGTCAGTCCCGGGGCTCGCCTCAGAGCTGAGAGTCTCCTCCACCGCCGACCCGGGGTGGCACGACCGGGGCGCTTCCCGGGCGGACGTCCGAGACAATGCGCTTACGTGAATGCACAAATGGATCTTCCGGTCTACAAAGAGCCCGGTAATTTTTGAACTAATACCCCCCAGGTTGTTCTACCACTTCATCTCCTCCCGCACCCCGAGTGGAAGGGGTTCTTACGTAGTCTTTAGGTGGGTGCGCACGTCGCTAAGGGTGGCCTTGGGTCTCTGACCGCCGTCCTGAACACGCGCCCGTCGACTCCCTCACCCGTGTCTCGAGTCCGGACGCGGGACCCTCCCCTGAGCCCCTCCGTCTCTGGTACGGAACCCCTCACCCGGGGCAGTAGGTCCCGTGTTCCTCCGGTGTGCCGTGTCGGGGTGCTGTCGCGTCCCTGTCCGACACTCCCTGTCTCCCGGGACGTGGGCTCCGGTACAGTCGACTCCCGTCGCGGACGCCCGTGGGGCCGAGGTCGGGGCCGGAGACACTGCCCAGGGCACGTTCCTCTTCCCCTTCGTGGGGTCTCGTCTCTCCCGGGTCCGGACTAGAGCCCCGAGGAGGAGGTCGTAGGACCCCAGTCTGGGGTGGGGGGTCATCTCGCCACTACCGGTGGCTCGTCTTTCCTTCGGAAAGAAGTGCGGACGGAGGTCGGGGTGGTGTCGTTGTCGAAGGTCGAGTGGGACTCGTTTGTGTGTTGCACACAGGTCCAGTCTCGGTCGAGAGGGGTGTTTCCGTAGTCTGAGTGTGTCAGACATGTCCTTGTGTGGGAGCACTGTTGTCGGGAAGTTGTCCAGGACAAAGTGGACTTAAGTGTCTCCGTCTCCTGCACGAGAGTCAATTTTTCGTTCTTTTTTGGGACTTTTTATTTGTTGTTTAATTTTTACATAGTCTATTTCTCAACTTTCGTAACCATTATTTTTACAATTGACTTTATCTCTTTTCTTATGTACTCGTGTCACTCTTAAAATTATTCCTTGATCTTTTGCACTTTTTCTGGGTTAGTCTTTACTTCTTTAACTCATTGACTTTAATTTTCTGTGACCTTCCTCACTCATCGTCTGCCTCACTATGCCTCCTCGTGTCTCCCTAGACTCCCTCTTCTGCTGCCCGTAGGGCGCGGTCGTGTTGTCTGTGTCCATCGTCTGGACTCGGACGCCCTGTCCGGAGGACCGCTCCCCGCTCCTCCGAGACCTACACGGGGAGGGCAATCGCCCATAGTCTGGGTTCAGACGTCGGCGCGGGGGGTGCGGGGGTAGGGGGTCACACAGGTCAGGTAGCAGACAGAACCTCCGTCCGTCGTCGGAGATGTCGGGGGCGAAGGTTCTCGAGTAATGTAAGAGACGAATATTTGTCGAGCCCAGTTTGGAAGTCACTTGTCTCTACGTTTCTCGATTTTCACTTCTGTTCCAGTCACAAAGGTTGTGTCCTATTTGGTTCTTCTCTTCCACAGGAGGGCCTTTGTCACGTTGAAAAGTAAAAAGATTTGTTTGCCCAACACCCTAGGGTCCTTAACAACTGTCTCGTCAGTCTATTGGCGTCTGTGTCCGGTCTTTGCCTACCCACAAAGGATCTGGACCCCACACCCACTGTCGAAGCGGGCCCATCCTCCTCAGTGAGAGGGTCCTTTCCTGTCCAAGAAGACAGACATTTACACCGGGACCTCGGAAGTACCAGGAACGTAAAAGGACGACAACTATACACTTATTTAAGTTGGTTGTATACAAAACGATCGTTGCTCCTTTTCGGAGACCCCTTCCATTGAACATTCGTCTTAAATTAAACATGACACAAGTGGCATGAAACGTAGCGTGTGGTGTACACAAGTCCGGGACCGCCCACCGACACAGGTGACGTGCGAGGGACGTCGATGTCCAGGTCGGGGAGGAGAGGGGGTCCGGCGGGTCCGAGGACGGGGGTGTCGAGGCCCACTGGACGAACCAGTGCCAGCGTCGTACAGTCGTGTCGTGTTTCTCAGTGAAAGTCCTGGTCAAACCCCTACCACTGTCCCGTTGTCACCGGGGAATTGTCCGGTCGCAAACGAGACCCTCCATACTGGGGGAAGTGTCTTTGTTCCGGCTCCGAGAAGGGGAGCGGGGGGTCCTGTGTCTCGGGAGTCGTTGGACGTCCCGACTCCCGGCACTCGGAGTTGGAGTCCGTAGGGTCCCGCCTCGGGACGAGACGAGAGTGACGTCTCGGGCGCCCATCGAAGTCACCTCCCTACCTTTGTGCAAACGATGGGTCGAGAACTCTACAGGTTTCTCGCGTCTCTTCCCTGCAAAGAGACCCAAATTGGTCCAATCGAGGACTTTCCAGTAAACGTTCCATAGAGGATCACTGACTCAGAAAGACCGGTAGAGATTTCTTTGGGAGAGGAGCGCTGAGACATGTATTGCAGTGATTATTGTTTTGATCTAATTCCTACTGACATGGATTTGGACTAAAAGGGTAAATTATCAAGAAGAAATGTAATTTCAGACAGTCTGTCCTGTTGGGAGGGAGTTGCAGGTTCAGACGTACGGAGTTTATGAGCTGGGGTAGTGTATTCAACCCCATGCAGTTCATTCGGGGAGAGGAGAGCCGTGACTCACACAAGTCGCCGTCCGAGCCCTGTCGTCGACTTGAGGTGAGTGTAGCAGGGAAGTTAGTCAAATTCGTTTTGCCTCGAAATTAAAATTTTTAAGAACTTTCGAATTTAGTGTGGGAGTTTAATTGACATATTAAAGTCCGGATGTAAAAACAGAAGAAGGACGTGAAAGAAAAGGGAACTCCTACTCGTAAAATAATTTTACAACGTCATCGGGACACGGGGTCAAAAGGACTCTAAGAACTGTAACCTATAATCGGCAATTCTGACTGACGACGACGAAAACATAGATCTCAACTTGCCTGTCCTCCGCCCTCCCACGACCGTCCTCTTCGTGTCACTGTCGGTGTGACTGGGACCCCGGCCCCCGACGGGCACGACTCGTGTGACGCAGACAGGGGAGCACAGACACCAGCGTCCCACGAGCCCAGTGGAGGACGGACTCCAGTGGGGCACCTCTGTCCTGACCTTCTCGACTTCGAGTCCGCGAGGGGTGGGGACACCACACCTGACGACCACAGAGACTGAAGAGCCCATCTGGCCCCGCGCGAGTGCAACCCGTGCCGAGACACGCACAGCCGCAACGTGGACGGCCGGTGAGACAGTGGTGCCAGCCACCACTCAGCGAAGCATGGGACTACAAGTCTACTATGAGAGCCACGGGACCCGTCCTGCAGGGTCCCTGCCTCTACTACCACAGAAACAGAAGGTGTGCCGTCACCAAAGTGCCGTCTCACTCTGGAGTGAGTCACTCCTGCGTGCGCACGCGTGAGTGTCCGTTCGGTGTCAGGACTGGTGTGTGACCGACCGTCTTGGAGGAGAAGAGGGAACCTCTCCCCCTCACTCCCTCCCTTCGCACAGCCCCTCCGGCCGTGTCCCACGTCGCCGAGCCCCGCTGGTGTCACAGTCCTTGTCCACTCGCCGTCGGTCTCAGTACCGGCACCCTTGTCTCGGGGCCAAGGGGTCTTCCGCGTGGACCCACGAGATCCGACGCCGGAGGGCAAGGATTTTCGTGACCAAAAAGTCTCCCGCACCTGTACAAACTACACACCCACACAAACAAATTCCTTCTACATCTCGAAGTTTTCCGTTTTACAAAAAATTGGGTCTTTCCATAAGTCATTTGCCTTAACAATTTAGGCTGCTACTTTGACCCTATTTGATTACTCCTTGTCCCGTGCAGACGTCGAGGTGAAGGGTGTAGGACGAGAGTGGACCGGCCTGTACGACCCGGGCCGGCGGGTGTCCGTCCCGCACCCCGTCTCGGGTCAAAGCTTGTCGTGTTCATGACGGGCCGGCTCCCCGACTCTTCCAAAAGTTAAGTTTCCTCCTTACCTCAAAGGGAAGACCGACTACAGGAGTAAAAGGGTCCTGGCTGTCATCCATCACCTTGGCGGAAATCTCTTCTCGCACCCGTCGGGTCACACCTTGGGTCCTTTGAAGCCTTGTTCTCTCTCTCTCCTCGGTCTGCAGACTCCGGGTCCTCTCGACCAGGAGCCCACTCGAGACTGGAGTCTTTCGAGTGAAGTGTGCCGGTCCGGTCGAACCCGATGTCAAGGGTAGCTAGACCGGATCAAACCGTGCATTTCAATAGAGTCGTACTTTTCACCGACACTTGACAACCCTGCCCACAAGTCTGGGTTCCCGTCAGACGCCAGACACATCTACTGGGCACCAGGTCGCGTAGGGCATTTGACGACCCTAACTACAAGTTTGGGCTCCCGTCAGGTACCAGACGCACCTACTGGACACCAGGCTGCGTAGGGCACTTGACAACCCTACCCACGAGTCCGGGTTCCCGCCGAGCGCACCTACTGGGCGCCAGGCCCGGCAGGGTACAACGGCCTCGGTGCCGTCGACTCACACACCCGGCCAGTATCCGACAGATCACGAAGACCAGGGAAGAACAAATTCAACACCCTTTCACACATACTGTGTTTTACAGGGAAAGAGTGGTGACACTCACACGTCAAGTCACGGGGAGTCGGGGCACACCGGTGGCGGCGACAAGTAGGGGTCCTGAGCAGGTGGTAGGGGCACAAGAGAAACCATTTGGAACATAGTGTCGACGATTGTCCATTTTTTCCCCAACTAAAATTAATGGTACAGACAAAGGAAGAAAGGCATTTATTTCAATACAGTAGTTTTCGTCTACCTTTTCGGTCTCTTATGTTTCGTTCGGCACCAAGTAATCGACCTATTAGTCGAGCCCTAACACAGGCTACTATTTTGGGATTTACGAACTAGTGTCTGTCGTAAAACTTTAAGTCGAACACGTCTTTTATTCGTTGGAGTAGGAAGTCGGGAACTTGAAAGTGAGACTACCAAGAACAATGGTCAACGTCCCGGAAAGGGTGCACAAGTCACGTGCTACGAGTTAAGAATGTCGTCAGTTCGACACATCTGACATGGGACGACCACAAGACCAGGAATCTGTGTGTGAAGTGAGTGGTCAGTCGGAGGCGAGTCCGACGACGAACGTCCTCACTCAGAACCTTCAGGTCAGGCCCGGCTTCCGGGACTTGGCCCATCGACTGGTCCCACTGAGGGGTTCGAGACCGAGATTGGGGGTCACGGGAGAAATCCCCGTGGAAGTCAGAACAAGTCTTTTCCTCCTTAAATAGGAAGACGACATAAGGAGGAGCGATTGGGAAGTCTCCCTCTGAAACCCTGTCAGTCGTCTCTCTTGTCGGTCTTTAAACTCCAACATTCTACGACCCGACTCGGTCCCTTACAAGGGAAGTCGGACTTTCGGGTCGCACGGGCCGCGACCGGGGGTGCCGTCGAGGGGACACCACAAGTCTCGACCCGACACTAGGGATTTGTCTACTACGGACAACCGGAATTGAGAGTATCTTTGGACCGACTGCATGGAAGTAAACTCGGTTCATGGCCGTGACACGGACTTTACATCCTCATACGACCCGAAAATAGAGACTAAATCTTTCTTGACCCCCCACTGGGCGGGGCCCGCGGAGTCCACAACTCCCGGACCGGAGCGCCCGCACCCCCGGTGTGGGCAGGGAGAGGACCCGAGGCCCCGCGTGTACGTCGGGAACTCGCGGACAGTGTGGTACTCCGGGTATCTGCCTTCCCGTCCAGGAAGGTCGACGTGGTCCTTTCTTCGTCAAAGTCCTCCTTGGTGCGCGAGACCTCTCTCGTAGGGGCAGAAGAATGGGATGGGGGTCGTGTGGGGGTGGTGTCCTCCACCCCGACCCCCGTTTCTGTCTGAGAGGGGACAGAGTCCGGTTCTGTCGAGAGTGACGGACGGACATACAGTGGACAAAGGTCACAGACACCTTTCTACACCGATAAATTTACTCTTTTCTTTTTCGTCTTTCGCGAACGAAAATGAGGTTTGGGACCCAGATCTTTCAACCAGGAGTTTGTTTTTATAGTCACAGGGGGCCCATAGTAATTCAAGAGAAATTATTGAACACTTGATTAGACAAATAGTCCACCCTTAGAAGAACATTCTTTGGTGGTTGAGTCCGACTGGTTCGTCTTTTCTTAAACCCCCTTGTCATGTCTCCGCCGACGTCTCAGTTCCCCGCTTCGCTTTCGGTCGACTCTTTCGTCGAAGACCCGAGGCACAACCCCATCTGCTCGACGAACCAACGGGCATGGTTGAGTGACGGGACCACAGGTGTCCGGAGGGCAGTAACACTGACCCTCACCCAGGGACCCCCCGTGTCCCGACCGTGGTTCGACCCAATCCTTCCGTCCCCCCGGGTATGGACCCCGGGTCGACGAGGGGTCTGCGG
This sequence comes from Capra ibex, assembly GCA_006410555.1. Lineage (NCBI taxonomy): Eukaryota > Metazoa > Chordata > Mammalia > Artiodactyla > Bovidae > Capra > Capra ibex. The sequence continues at coordinate 41,110,970 of SJYO01048061.1, read as the reverse complement.
GATCACACCACCGGTCCTACCGCAGGGGACGCCCGTGCGTGTATTGGACGTCGACCGTCGGGGACTCGTCGTCCGATGTCACGACGTGTGTCCGGTCGTGGGTCGAGCCCGTCCCGGGGGTCTCGAACGGGGTCTTGGGGACCTCTGGGATCAAGTGACGGTAGTCCGGACCTTGTCGGAGGACCAGGAGGCTCTAGCACTTGTGTGACCAAATCGTCTCGTCTGCTCTGTCCTTGCAAGCCCGAACGGGGTCCAAAATAGTCGGGCAAACGGAGAGCCCCTTTTCCTCCTCCTTTTATTTACTTTAGCAGTAGCATTGACGAACTGCCCGACAAGGGAGACCCGGACGCCTCCCGCCCGTCCGCCCTGAGACGAAGGGACTCCTAAGGGACGTCGACCAGACAGAAGTGACGGCGGGTGTACAGGGAGACTCCCCCTTTCAATGGGAGCCAAAACAAAATGTCAGAGTCGAGGGGCGCCGGGGGTGGGGACGGGAGGTCTCTTACACACAGTTGAGGTGGGCGAGACCTGAACCGGGAGGTCGTTCAAGACCCCCGCGGATACTTTGACGAGTAGAGTAGTGGTGGGAAAATTCTGAATTTTGAACTGTGTCTCTTGTAGAAGTGGTCGAAATACTTTTTCTAGGTGCACAACGACTTTAGAAGTGGTAGATGTATACATTTGCGATTCAAGTCGAAAAGAATAAACACCTTGACGGACTTTTGTAAAACCAAAATTAAGGGACACATCTTCAACAATCGAGGAAAACTGTGAACGTTTGTGAATCTAGATTGATTTCGCTCCTGTGACGTCGGCACACCGTCCTCGTAAGGGCGGGACCCTTTAATCACGCAGGAGAGACTTGGAAGTAGAAGTGGCCAGCGTCGTGTGTATGGTGCCAGGTCGGTGAGAAGAACCCGGTCCAAAATAAATTTTGAGGGGGCTCGCACACACGCAAAGAGACGAACGGGGTGCCGCCGGCAGGAGACTCTACGTCTTCACCGACGTCCACCGGGACCTCTGTCACACCGGGACTCCACCACCCAGGACACAAACACCTGTCGACCACCTCCACTGTCCTTGTGAAGTACCCTGTCCGTCGGCGTGAAGTGACGTCTCCAGTCGGGGTGGAGGACTGTCAAGATTGGTAAATTAATCTTCGTCAAACATTAATGTCCTACAAAGTTTACAATGTTCCTTCCCTTACCACTTCGTCCGATTGTGTAGACTGGCTTTCAGTACAATGCCACAAACGGGGTGTCGACAAGAGACGTAATTCTTGGGACCGGACATCCTTTACGCGTCTGTCCCTAATGACGAGACTCATGTGCTTTCGGACGCAGAGGTTCTGCGTCTCACCTTCCGCGACAGACCGGCAGCAGTCTCGGTAGTGTAGGGTGACGGTCTCTGTGTCCTCCTGATCCCCCGGAAAGAGCAGGGATCCTTGATAAAATGACATTTCTCTTTTAACGAAACTTGAAATCAAAACGTCAATTTCTGTGTCGTTGCCTTAAGAGAAGGTTATCGGTCAGGAATAAGGAGTCTACCGGGGACACTACCTCTACACTCCTGGACCCAAACTTACGTCTACTTTCATAAGACCCGAGACCACTATTATACTGCCGTAGACATAACAAGGACTCGTGTGTCCCAGGTCACTCCCCGACGGTTCCGGCACAACCGTGACGACGAAACACAGGTGACATGTTCGGTCCGGAACCGGTCAGGGACACCGGCACAAGGGGTCACCCCCACTGGCACAGACACACAGGTCGGGATCCGGACGGACTTCGAGAGATGCAAGGTGACGTCTACCACCGGACCTACCCTCGTGGGGACCGGGGGTTTGGAACTCGTACCAAGGAACGTGAGGACCAGTTCACCCGAGGTTCCCATATCATTATAGAGGTTTTATGTAAACCCAGATTTAGAGATTCGATTCACAACCACTCTATCATATTTTTTCCGTTATTTTGTTCTTTGGCGAGTCTCGGGTCCGTGACGGACCTGTGAGACCGTGTCGGATCAAGGGTCGAGCGTCGAGGGCTTCGGCTCGCAGGGGCTGGCACACCTGCACGACAGGCAGACAGTGAGACACGACAAGGACTCGCTCGACCGACTGGCAGACAGAGAGACAACCGTCCATACGAAGTTTTCGCAGGAAGATAGCTGCTGAAGCATTTGTGGGATCAAAGACTGGACCTGGATCTGAAGCTCTGGAAGGAGTACCTAAGATGCATTCCCTCTGTGGACTCAGGAAATCCAGTCCCAGTACCACTGCGACTAAGACAACAATTCACGACGTCGATGTTTGTGAACAAAGACTCAAGGCATAAGTGAAGACACTATTGAACACTTTTCGGAGTTTGGGCACCTAGAACCTTATTTATTAAAAAAAATTTAATGCGACCGAAAATCGGACAAGCCGTCTAAGACGTACTAAAGAATTCTGTTGACATCTCCACCGACTTTCACCTCGTCAGTCAATACCGCCACCTTTTTGGTGCACACCGGAGCTGTCACGGGACCGAGGAGGGCACTCCAGGACCTACCTGGTGTGTCCGCGTGGAGACTGGACTGTTGCTTATGTGCCTCGACGTCGCGTTGTTCCCTCAGCACACAGTCCAAGTCGGAGACCGTTTAGACCTTGACTCTACGTCTGTGAGAGACAGGATTCGTAATGACGTATGGCATAACGGTACACAATTAATGTCCTTCCTGAAAAAAAATCCAGTTCCACTCACATAACAGGTTTGTCGTAATAGATTAACGTACGTCTTGGTAAAAGTTCAGGTGGATTAAATTCGATCAGTGTTTTTTTTTTTTGTCCAATAATAAAGTTTTTTAGTGAAGTGTGACTTTTCTATCCGGGAGACTTTTCCGTCGAACCGACATGGTGTGGTGGTAGAATCCGTCCTGCCGTGACAGAGAAGTCGAAGGATCTTCGAAAGGCACCCACGACTGGCACGGTGAAGTCGTGACCGAACGTGCGGGTGGCGTGTGTGTGGGTGTGGAGAATGTCTCGTGTACCACTCTCCTTGTAGCTGAGCGACAAAACAGTGTGAGCAAAATTTCGTTTCTTTGACATTATTTCAGGTGCTGCTCTCGATTCTCTCATTCGCTCGCCTCCATGGAAGATGTTCCCATTACTTGCATTACTCTCTTTAGGTCGACGGGGTACCTGGGACCCCTAAAGTCTCAGCCGGTTGTCATTTTTTGACTTGGCTAAATTCCTTTGGTGCTCCAAAAAAATTTCCTATCCGTAGACAGTTTTATGTGACCGACACCATTGTCAATGTCAGTCACTCCGTGCAAGGTGTTTCAGGGTTCGTTTCCCTCCTTGTGCCGTCGATGTCGTGTGCCTCCATACAAACGACTGCCGAAGACCTCTGGATTCGGTTCTTTGTCCAGACTGTCGGGCCGGTTCAGATCTTCGTCTCTGGGTTCCTAAACCTCGGCCCCAAGGCCGACTTCCCCGACATCCTGTCAAGTCGAGTCAGAGTCAGCACAGGCTGAGAAACGCTGGGGTACTTAGTGTCGTACGGTCCGGAGGGACAGGTAGTGGTTGTGGGCCTCAAGTGAGTTTGAGTACAGGTAGCTCAGCCATTACGGTAGGTCGGTAGAGTAGGAGACAGCAGGGGGAGAGGAGGACAGGGGTTAGGGAAGGTCGTAGTCCCAGAAAAGGTTACTCAGTTGAGAAACGTACTCCACCGGTTTCATGACCTCAAAGTCGAAATCGTAGTAAGGAAGGTTACTTGTGGGTCCCGACTAGAGGAAATCCTACCCTGACCGACCTAGAGGAACGTCAGGTTCCCTGAGAGTTCTCAGAAGAGGTTGTGGTGTCAAGTTTTCGTAGTTAAGAAACCGCGAGTCGAAAGAAGTGGTAGGTTGAGAGTGTAGGGATGTACTGGTGACCATTTTGGTATCAGAACTGTCATAAATTATTCAAAAAGGACGGAAGTTTCAGTTCCTAAATTAATGTCTGAAATCAAATTTTACTGTGGACGATCGTCGGAGAAGGTCGAAGAGTGACTTTCTGGTCACTACTTCGTTTTTCCGTTCCAATTTTTAGGGGTTTTGATCCTGTGTACAGGTTGGAAGAGGTCCGATCTTTATCTACTCGGTGTACCTCTTTGCAGTCACTAGGGGGACGTGGCACGTCCAGGTGGACCTACGACCCCGTCCCCCGAGGACTCCAGAGTGTGTCGATTGTGTGACGTGAGGTCGGGTCCTCGTCGTGGGCCGTTTGGTGGACACCGGGAAGACGGAAGTAGGAGAGGACCGAGGAGGGGACAACTTAAAGAGTCAGACACTTGTGTACCTTTGGGGTTGCGGGTCTCCTAGGAACCCGTCCTTTCTCCCGTCCGGACGTCGGTACGGGGACGGGGAGTAGGGTACCCTCGACTCCCCACTACGTCCGGTACCCGTCTCCACCCATACGGGGGGAGGGACGGGTACCAGAGACTCGACCCCTTCCCGATATGAACGACCTGTGTTTGCGTCTGAGAGCAGACCCTTTACCTGGTCCTCTGTGACTGTGGTTGGACGACAGTCAATGTCCATTCAAACTTCTCCTCGACGCCGTTGAGGTCCACATGGACCGTGGCTCCGGGACCCGGAAAGAGGAGGGAAAAGTTGACTCCCACTCACTCGCCGTGTCCTTCAGTGTCCCTCGGAGTCTCTTTCCTCCCCTTTCAGAGGACTTTCCACGGCCTTCTAGGGTTAAACCTTGTAATGAAACAAAAATTTACAAAACACAAGTCCAAATCGGTTGGTTGTTACAACACCATCAAAGTCCACTAGTCGCTTCCCTGGGTCGGTATGTATATGTACATAGACGAGGGGGGGTCTGAGGGGACGGCAGGTCCGACGGTATACTGCAACTCGTCTTCAGGGACAGCGAGATCTCATCCAGGAACAACCAATGAGTCAAATTTATATCGTCACGACCTGTAACAAAAATTTCCTTGATTCCGTGTAACGTCTTTTGTAAACACGATAAGAATCACTCTGCTCTTTTGTACCAGAAATACTTCGACTTTCGGTAGTTCTTTCTTCGTCTTTAAATTTTTATTCTCTTTGACTTTTCTCTTCATTCTTTTTTCTTTTCGCCTCTTTGACTAATACCACGTCACTACATTTTGTAATAGTCTCGTCTGTCCTCGTCTTGACGGTTCCTCTCTACTGCTCGCGAGACTCACACCCAATTCACGTCTGCGACACCCTCGGCCCTCGGTCCCTCGTCGGTCCCAAGGTCCACCTCGGACCTGTCGACCCTGTCTTCGTCAGTGGTTCGGGATCAAGAGTACAGGACACAGGGGTCTCGAGTCCTGCCACTGGTCGTGTAGTGCCCTCGAGACGGTTTCCGTACGGGAAGTCACTTAAATTCCTTCGAGAATGATTTTTTTTTTTTCTTATACATTAAATTCTCCCTTAGGAAAGACCGGTGGGTTGTTACATTACCCGATTTACGGTGACCTGATACGTTAGTCTTTACCGAAATTGTCATTTTAAAAACAACACATACAAGACAGTGTTAATAACTTTCGATTTATTTACGTTCGCCTCTCTTCGCTTAGGACGTAAGGTCTAGTTTCTTTCTTTTGTCACCTCTCTCTGGGGTTGCTCTGTTTTAGACGGAAAAGAAAACTCTTGAATTTATATTAACGCTAATATTCGGTTGACTGGAGGTCACCCTGTAAAGGATCCTCAACAATCACAAGGTGTTTGAACCTTCCCAGGAGACAAGTATGTAAACCCTTTATGTTCACTCGACACTCAAACTGGCAGAGTCGCCGTCCGGGGGTAGGTGTTGTACGAAGGACTTCCACACACTACTGTCGTGGGTGGAACCAACCTCCTGGATGGTCACTATAAGAAGTCTTGTGATCCCTGATCCACGATTTTTGGTAGGTCGCTCTTTGTCACCCGAATGGACATTTCCTTTTGAGTGCCACAAGGGTCTTCAGTTACCAAGTAGTGGCACTTTTCCTGTCACTTTTCAAAGCTCTCCGTTTCCGATTCTACGTCTTACCGTAAGAGTCTATGTGTGTCCGAGACCTTTAAAAGGTCGAAACATGAAAAAGAAATTTATAGTGATCTTCTTATTCATTAAATCTAGTTCTTAGTTTCGTCTCCTTTGGGGTTCCTCGAGGACTCTTACAATCCCCAGTGACGGAGAGAAGAGATGATGTCGACTTATCTCGTGTTATCGTTTAATAAAATAATACTTACGAAAAGGAACACTACCCTCATTTGGGTATTGTCGTCAAAGAGACCCTTTTTAAGAGAGGACATGAATCCCGAATGGTGGTCGAAGGTTTTTAGGTTAAACTTGATAAACACTTTTACATTTGTCCTTTTTTTTTATTATTAGGTCTCTTTCTTGACTTCTTATTACCTATTTTACAATGACACTAATAGAAATTACAACTCTAAAACCGGAAAATAAAAGGAAGATAAAGGTTTAAATTTTTTTATCCGTTACACAATTAAATTTTCATTAAATTTTAAATGTTTTTCAAATTAGTACTGTATCGGCTCACATTTTCGTGCAAAGGTCAAGATTTCTTTATAATTATGGACCTACTATATTCGTTCAAGTCTTTTACAGAGACTCTGTAAGTCCGTGTTAGACATACCCGTCTTTAACGTGCCTATGGGTCCGAAGTCCGACTAAAGGAGAGTGACCAACTCTATTCATACTGTAAGCAAAAGTCAAGTACTTCTTGAAATAGTGTACCAGTAGGACGGACACCGGGTGACGGGTCCTCCAGTGTCCCGTCCACCATAGCCCTATGACAACACTGGCACCCCGCCCGTCCGGCCGGTACACAGTCGGAGACCCGACCAGTGCGACTACGCCCTGAGGACCGGACGCGGGCAGTGACGTGGGCCCAGAAGTCTCTCCTACGTCAGAGGACGTCCGTGGGTCCACGTGGAACTCTGTCTCGCGACCCACGAGTGTGCTGGGTGACCCGGTGTGCCGGACTCCCGCGAACACCAGAAGGACGGACTTCGTCGGGTACGGGAACCTGTCTGGTGTCTACACTGTGCAATGTCGTAGTCTGGCCCTCCCGACTCCGACCCCTACCTCTCTCCTCCGGTGGACGTTTTAAGTGGGTGTCTTGAACGACAGGTGCTCAGCCCCACCCACCGTGGATACTCGAGTAGAGTCAACACTGAACTGAAATCTTTTGGCACACCCTTCGTCGCGGCCTTGTTCGGACACCCCCGGTGACCCTGTCAGACAACCCAAGTATTTGTCGAATTGTGTGTGGAAAGTTCATTCTGGTCGTCGTCGCTACTCGACGGGAGGTCCGGACAGGGACGCGACGTGGATATGTCTGGTCGTCCACGACCTACGGGAAGACGGGAGGTCTGTGGGACGTCGGTCCCACTGACGGGAGGTGTCCGTCGAATGGACAATAAAGGAGGTTGAAAGTAATACGGAACCCACTTACGAATCGGATAATTAAAAGTCGGATAGAAGAAAAGATTCTATCCGTAAATTCAGATTTGAAAGAGGAGGAGTCCCTGGGACCTGAAGAATAGTTGGATGGATCCTTAACTGAGAGAGTAAAAGTAACGTCACACTAGTCTTAGGTATAAGACATGACAAACAGAAGACGTCAAATGACTGTGGGTGGTATATCGGGACACATACCAGTGACGACATTTGTACAGTCTACGTCAACCCTTATTGAGGTACCACCTAAGTACAACTACATACCGTTTTGGTTATGTCATAACACTTCATTTTATTTCATTTTCTTTTCATATCAACAATCCACGTTCCAGAAATAGCAGACGAATTAGACGACATTGCGTTGCCTTTCTACATGATTCTGGGAGAACGGCATTGACACCTAAATGGATAAATAACGGTATTAAAACCTCTTCAGTTACCGTGGGGTGAGGTCATGAGAACGGACCTTTTAGGGTACCTACCTCCTCTGACCACCCGACGTCGGTACCCCAGTGCTTCTCAGTCTGTGCTGACTCACTGCAGTGAAAGTGAAAAGTGAAAGTACGTAACCTCTTCCTTTACCGTTGGGTGAGGTCACAAGGACGGACCTCTTAGGGTCCCTGCCCTCTCGGACCACCCGACGGTAGATACCCCAGCGTGTCTCAGCCTGTGCTGACTTCGTTAAATCGTCGTCGTCGTCTTTGTCGTGACATTAAACCAGATAAAAACGAAAATCTAAACTCCGGAGTGACGATTAATGTTTGTTTAAATCTTTATAAAATAGAAGGACCATTTACAAATTTAGTAATACTATTCTAAGAGAAATAGAGATCAATATGAAAAATCGACTTTTGAATAAAACGGATTAAGTAATATTGATGTGCATAAAAGAAAACAAATTTAAACGCACTACATAAAAAACAAGGAAGTGATGTAGTAATGTACAAACCACACAGAAATGTACGATACCTCGTAAATGTCAAATCTAGTACAGAAATGTTAATATCTCGTACAGTTGTGTACTAGTAGACAACGAAGAGTAAGACTATAAGACACAGAAGATTGACCTAGTGAATCAAGTAAATACAAAGCACATTTCGTGATCACTAAAAGACCCGTTGAGTCTTGTGAGTTTTTCACCCGACTTTAGGATGTTCTCGATGAAGGATCAAGAGGAATGAGGACAGTCGTGGGTCAGGATTCCGTCCCCTCGATGGGTTTACAGTGAGGGACCTTACCGGGACACCCTGACAGTCTTCACACCACGTCAGAGTTGTGACGGAAAAGGTGTGTCTGTAAAGGTCTCGTTTCTGTGGGACTCACGGCTTCGTGAGGATGAGGGGGGACCAGAGTTGGTCCAAGGACAATGTGCCAATCGGGTACACGGACCAGGTGGCACTGTCGTTGGACCTTAGGACGGGGAGTCTCTGGATTGGTGGTAGTGGTGTACTGGGTCGGTGAGGTGAGGATTAAAGTATGGACTTCAATGTGAGTGTCGTCGTCGTGAGTGTCGTCGTTGTGAGTGTCGTCGGAATGAGTGTTGTCGGCTTTCCACCCTTACTGGACTGACGGATGTGGTCCACTTGTCCAAGTGCTGTGTACTATACAGGCACGTTGCCTTGTAGCAAAGTGGCATTCCTCCTCACTTCACGACTAGGGACGGTGTTGTGCCTACTTTGAGTCAGTACGAGTCATCTTCGTCGGTCTGTGTTCTCCTGTTTATGACCTACTAAAATGAATTTTATCCGTTTAAGTACCTCTGTTTTTAATTTTGTCTCCAAAGGCATCCGACCCCACCCCATTACCCCCTTAATACGAACCTCAGTGTGTCTTACCACTACCGACGGGTCGTTATTTTTACATTACTTACATGTGAATGATCGCAGATTCTACCTTTTACACAACACTTGTGCATTAGTGTTACAATCAATACGTTATATGGTTTTGGGGGACTTCATATATGAAATTTACTCATTTACAATGTCATATACTCAATATAGAATTATTTCGACAAATTCTTTATTTGGAGCTCCTGAGGGGACCACTGATCACTTCTTAGGTGGACGGTTGAGTCCCCGTCCCCAAACCGGGGACCAGAGCTCTAGAGGTACCGAGGCACACGACACGTCGTTGATTCGGGTACGAGGTGTGGTTTTCTACGGCGTGTCACTCTTCGGGTGCGTGGTGTTAATCTCCTTCGGACACGTCTTTACCTCTGGGTCGTGTCGGTTTTTATTATGTATTTTGACAAATCTTCTCTTAGATATCAATATGAAATAGTCATAAATAGAGGAGTGATGCGACACTTACCTGACTCCGGTCTACGCATGGGAAAGTACAAGTAAGTCCCTTATTGTCTCGCAGACCATACCGCCGGGTAGACCGACGTAGCAGTGGTTCCAAGGTCACCGCTAGTCACCTAAGAACGATTTACCAGAAGACGGAATTGTCTAAGAGGATTGTCTTGTCAAAAGAAGGACTTTAACCATCTATAAAAATGAAAGAAAGGAGTGAGACAGCCAAGTCAAGTCAAGACAGAGAGTCAGCACAGGCTGAGAAACTCTGGGGTACTTAGCGTCGTACGGTCCGGAGGGACAGGTAGTGGTTGAGGGTCTCAAGTGAGTCTGAGTGCAGGTAGCTCCGTCACTACGGTAGGTCGGTAGAGTAGGAGACAGCAGGGGAAGAGGACGGGGGTTAGGGACGGTCGTAGTTTCAGAAAAGGTTACTCAGTTGAGAAGGGTACTCCACCGGTTTCATGACCTCGAAGTCGAAATCGTAGTAAGGAAAGTTTCTTTAGGGTCCCGACTAGAGGAAGTCTTACCTGACCAACCTAGAGAAACATCAGGTTCCCTGAGAGTTCTCAGAAGAAGTTGTGGTGTCAAGTTTTCGTAGTTAGGAAGCCACGAGTCGAAAGAAGTGTCAGGTTGAGAGTGTAGGTATGTACTGGCGTCCTTTTTGGTATCGGAACTGATCTACCTGGAATCTACCGTTTCATTACAGAGACGAAAACTTATACGACAGATTCGACCAGTATTGAAAAGAAGGTTCCCCATTCGCAGAAAATTAAAGTACCGACGTCAGTGGTAGACGTCACTAAAACCTCGGGGGGGTTTTATTTCAGACTGTGACAAAGGTGACAAAGGGGTAGATAAAGGGTACTTTACTACCCTGGTCTACGGTACTAGAAGTAAAAGACTTACAACTCGAAATTCGGTTAAAAAAGTGAGAGGTGAGATTGAAAGTAGTTCTCCGAAAAATCGAGGAGAAGTGAAAGACGGTATTCCCACCATAGTAGAGGTATAGACTCCAATAACTATAAAGAGGACCGTGAGAAATAAGATCGAACACGAAGAAGGTCGGGTCGCAAAGAGTACTACATGAGACGTATATTCAAGTTATTCGTACCACTGTTATATGTCGGAACTCCATGAGGAAAAGGTCGAGATTTTGTATTACAAACTAACCTTCACACCGACAAAGACGTATACTACTTTGTCAAGGTAAAACAATGTTTTAACATTGAAGGGTTTTCTTGGATCATGTGTAATTACGAGTATTAAGAATAAAGAGAGAGGGAAAGTTCCGTGTATTCGTGAAAAATAAATCAAAATTGTAGAAGTCTTTATCTACCTTACAGTGTATTTGTTTCAATCTTACTTCTACCCAAAAGAGAACGATACGTTTGAGTTAAATAGAAGAAGGATGTTCTAAAAATCTTTGTACTTGTGTAACAACTACGAGGACTAACGTTTACTGTCCTACTTCTCATCGGATTTATTTCACCTGTTAAAGAATGTTTTTATGACAATCTTACAGAGTGTCGGTGGGTTCCTGTCAGTCGTCCTCAATCCTACGAAACCGAAGTTCATTCTATCAAGATGTCAGTTGGTGTTCCCTCTCGTGACAGTACGGTGTACCAATACCCACTGGTTCCCTTCTCTCGGGATTTTTCGAAGTGCACGACTCTTTAACCGGTGAAGTCACGAGTGACACCTTCTCGGTAACCGTCCTGTAAGTCTCGGAGTGGACGAGTGAGAGGAATACTTTCCCAGGCCCCGGGGTCGAGAATTTTCTTCCCGACAAAAGATCTTCAGCTGTAAAGAGAAAACGTCAACTGACTATGTAAGGGTTCATATATAGTTTTCCCGGACTTTTCTCTCAGTCTTTGAGGTTCAATCCTTTGGCTCAGTCAAGTCGGAGAGATTCCTCTTCTACGACTCGGTCCGCTAGTGACCCCCTTTACGGACTTCCTCTGTGCCCTCCATCGTCTCCGCCGTCCATCTGTGGGTACGCCCAGACTGTGGACACTTTCTTCCCGTACCTCCTTCTGAGAGTCCGGCCTCCTCAGAGTCGAGTCGGGTCCGGTTACACCTTAGGGGTGCAGTCTTGAGGGTCGTCTCCCCAGACGTAGGGAGCCTTTAATGGGTCGGAGGTATCCCTTTACCTGAGATTGGTTGGTTTTGGTCGTACTCTTTCTGGCTCCACCTCTTGAGCGTGAAGGGTACAGTTTTGAATCGTGTTTCAATGCCATTAGTTCTGTTATATCATGACTTTAAACAACACATCACCAGCACAGACTGAGAAACGCTGGGGCACCTGACACATCGGGTGGTCCGAGGAGACAGGTACCCTAAGAGGTCCGTTCTTATGACCTCGCCCAACGATAAAGGAAGAGGTCCTCTAGAAGGGTTGAGTCCCTAGTTTGGATACAGAGGACGTACCTCTCCGTCCAAAAATTGGTAACTCGGTTGTCCCTGTCTGTGTGTCTTACTGTCTTGTTTGATTCTCAGGTCTTTATTACGAAACGTAAATACCGGTTGACTGAAAACTGTCCCACGATTTTGTTAGGTTGTCTCTTTTCTTGTGGGAAAAGTTTTTTAGTCTCGTCGACCTATAGGTGTGTGCTTTCTCACTTTAACATGTAGATGAAGTGTAGTATATGTTTGTACATGAGTTTTACCTCTACCGGGATATATATTCTCGATTTTGATCTTTGTCGAGATTTAAAAATACTGAAACCCAATCTGGCACCAAAGAATCTGTACTGTGGTTTTCGTGTTCTCTGCCTTCCTTTTTACTTAATCTGACGTCGCCCCCTGGACATTACCTCCTCCTGGGACGCCGGGAAGGAAACAGTCTGGGGAGAGGGGACACAGCAGGTTGACGGAGAACAAACATCTTTTTGAAATCGGAGTATCCGGAAGTGGCTCAAGGTTTCTCGTTTAGCTTAGTCTCTTCATTCTTTTACGTCTTTGTTTCCGTTTATCAGTTCGTTAAGTTTTGTCATTGACAAATCGGTAATTTGTTTCAGTCTGGAAATCAAGGAGGATTCCCCGACATCTATTGTCAGACTCGGTAGGAACTCGACAAAACGTCTATGACTTTAGGGGTAGTCTACATTCTTCAATTGACGACTGACTCGTGTTCGTTCAACTGGGTTTGTGCAACCTTGGTTCAACTACTACAATTGAGGACCAATGGAGTGGTGGTTGGTTAGTCTTCTTACACGTCCTCGAAATGGTGACCAAGCAATGCGGGGTTGGGAGAGGGAGTGTGGGGTTGGGACAGAAGTTTTTGGAAAGGAACGAACCGGAACGTCATTTCCGACGGGACAGGAAGTGGTGTTGGTCCTCAGTGTCCATCCGAAATGACCCTGGTCTCCTCCCTTGGGTGCACTCCAAGTCATTGTCGTAGTCCCCGATGGTCGGTTGACTTTGGGGTGACGTCAAAGGGAGTTTCTGTTGTTGACGTGTAAAGGTGTCGTAAGGGGTGGGGTTCGGGGGTTTGGTTCTTGGTAGTGGACCCTTGTCGTGTTTGACTACGGGTGTCTTTCTCGACAAGGGGACGTTAAAGTGTTTTGAGTAAATCATGTCTAGGTGTGTGTCGACCCTACTCAGTCCGGGATCTCCCCGACCCCCTTTTCGGGTGGACGACCCGAGGGGAGGAAGATTGGGAAAGGAAGGGGGAAAGTCCAAAAGGAAGAGGACTGTAATGTTAGTGACGATCGACATTCACTTTCACCGAAAAGTGTGTATGTGTGTCCAAATAGGGTAGGAGTCTCTCGTGAACTAATGATGACAGTGATTGTTTCCTAAATAACTGATACGGTTTCGGAAACTGACACACCTAGTGTTTTTTGACCTTTTAAGACTTTCTCTACCCTTATGGTCTGGTGGACTGGACGGAGGACTCTTTAGACATACGTCCAGTTCTTCGTTGTCAATCTTAACCTGTACCTTGCTGTCTGACCAAGGTTTATCCTTTTTCTCATGCAGTTCCGACATATAACAGTGGGACGAATAAATTGAATATACGTCTCATGTAGTACTCTTTGCGACCTGACCTTCTTTGTGTTCGACCTTAGTTCTAACGACCCTCCTTTATAGTTATTGGAGTCTATCCGTCTACTGTGGTGGGAATACCGTCTTTCACTTCTCCTTGATTTTGTGGAGAATTACTTTCACTTTCTCCTCTCACTTTTTCGTCCGAATTTTGAGTTGTAAGTCTTTTGATTCTAGCACCGAGGTAGTAAAGTACCGTTTATCTACCCCTTTGTCACCTTTGTCACTGTCTGCAATAAAAAAACCCGAGGTTTTAGTGACGTCTACCACTGACGTCGGTACTTTAATTTTCTGTGAACGAGGAACCTTCTTTTTAATACTGGTTGGATCTGTCGTATAATTTTTTTACCTCTGTTAGTTTCCAGACATATCAGTTTCGATACCAAAAAGGTCATCAGTACATGCCTACACTCTCAACCTGGTATTTCTTTCGACTCACGACTTCTTAACTACGAAAACTTGACACCACAACCTTTTCTGAGAACTCTCAGGGAACCTGACGTTCCTCTAGGTTGGTCAGGTAGGATTTCCTTTAGTCAGGACTTATAAGTAACCTTCCTGACTACGACTGTCGACTTTGAACTTATGAAACCGGTGGACTACGCTTCTCGACTGAGTAAACTTTTCTGGGACTACGACCCTTTCTAACTTCCGCCCTCCTCTTCCCCTGCTGTCTCCTACTCTACTAACCTACCCTAGTAGTTGAGTTACCTGTACTCAAACTCGTTCAAGACCTTCAACGACTACCTGTCCCTTCGGACCGCACGACGTCAGGTACCCCAGCGTTTCTCAACCTGTGCTGACTCTCTGACTTTACTTGACTTGACTAACTTGGTGGAACTATAAACTCAATGTCGGGTCTGATGACCTGAAGGGACCACCATGTCACCTACCCTTAGACGGACGGTCACGTCCCCTGTGTTCAAGTTGGGACCAGGTCTTCCGAGGGTGTACGGGGTCTCGTTGACTCGGGCAAGTGGTGTTGAGGACTCGGGTTTGGGATCTCGGTCTTGACGACTTCGGGCTCGTGGGATTTTGGACAAGAGTTGGTGTTCTCCGTTGATCTCTCATCGGGGGCGAACGACGTTTACCTTTTTCAGGTTCACGTCGATGTTTCTGCGTCACTTTAGTCTGTATTTATTTTTAAAATTTTTTGGTAGGTCTGATGACTTGAATGTCGACTTCGAAGTCTCGTTAAGCCGTACTAATAATACTTCAATTATTGAGACTCTTAAATCGACTCAGGTTTCTCTGTGTACACAAGGAGATAAGTGAAGTGTTTACGAAGGATTCGTGGGCGACACGTAGACCGTGAAAGACCCGTGATCCCAAGGTAGTCACTTACCTTGTCACTTGGGGGAGACGACAGGACCGTGAAGGTGAGATCGTCTCTTAGTACCTTTTATTTTACTTGTTCATCACCAAATTTTCCATTGTTGTAGGTACCCCTTTTTTCCCCTCCCTTACACCTCAGACCCCTTGGTCCGTTACCTTTTAACGTCCAGTCTCCGTCGGAGGGACCCTTTCACTGTTTTCTGTCACTTTCTTGAGACCCCACAGACCCCCTCCTCGGTACCCCACAGACCCCCTCCTCGGTGTTCACAGAGCCCCTCCTCGGTGTCCATAGACCCCCTCCTCGGTCCCTTATCGTGTACCCTTCCGGGAGGCCACCTCTACACGGACTGAGAAACTTCCGACGTTCTCCAGATGCAATTCTGTGATTTGAGACACCTTATGATTACTATATAAAAATTTTCGTTTGTTGTTTACCAGAGGAAGGTGTGGACAACAGATTACAAGAAACGTCCGTGTATTCACGGACAAACACTTGACCAGGAATTTACGTCTTTGTAAGTTTTGTACTTGAGACGGGAGAAAGAAGATATAAAATAAACACTTTGTAAATTTATAAATGATGTACGATCCACAAAATATTTAAGTGAATGAGGAACGTTGTGAGGGGTCCATCGATTATAATAATAGGGGTAAAATGTTCCCTAGCCGACTTGGTGTCTCTCCTATCCAATGAACAGATTCTAAGGTGTCGATTATATGTGGTCTCGGCACTAAACTTAGGTCAGACGGGCCGAAATCTCAGGTGTGGGAAATGGAGATATCAGAACCCAGGGGGGGGAGTGGTCACCTCTCGACCGTAGCTACCCTTGTCGAGGTTTCTCGGGCAATACGCGTAGGGAAGGGTCGAGGTTCAAGGACCGAAGGGAACCCATTGATCTTTGGTCGGTGTCGCTCCCGAAACTGTCGTCCTCCCAGCCCTTCGGGACGTTTCACCCCACACAGGACGGCGGGTCGAACAGGTGGTCGGGTGTTGACTGCGGCGGGTAGGAAGCGGGACGTGGTGCCCGAAGGTCGGAAGAGGTGTGAAGGACCGAACGTGGGGACGGCAACTAACGAGATCCAGACAGCTCCAAGGGCGTTCGACAGCAGCGTCGCCCCGATTGCAGGGGACCCAGGGACACTCGTCTTCAGTCACAGTACAAACCACAACCGCACGTGGGCCTCCCACGGACACCGTGACCCACACCCAAGGTCGGGACGAGGCCCCTGTACGCCGGGGAGGGCTAGTGGAAGGGACACAGGTGCTCAGAGGAGGTAGGTATAGGTGCAGTCGACCCGTCGGACTACACCCCGAGGCTTCGGTCCCCTCTCAGTCCAGACTTGGCCCCTGGGGTGGGGGTGTTGGCACCCCTGGGAGGAGAGTCTGCGACGTGGTCATAGAGTCGCACCGAGGACCCGAGGGTGGTGTGGTACAGAACCCTGACACGAGCGAACGGAAGACAGGTCCCCACGAGCGACTGGCGAAGGACGGTCGACCTCCGGGTCGTGTAGGTTCCGACGACGGGTGTGTTACGGGGACGGGAGGGGAGGAGGGGTACGAGGCAGGGGGTAGGAGGGTGAGTCCTGTTCGTAGGGGATGAACCGCACAGATGGGCACTGACTGGTGTGGGGGAGTGAAAGGCCCTTCGGGGAACCACCGGGTCACGGCGAAAACATACACGGGGGTCGTGTCACTCGTCGCGGTCCCACTGGCCACCGGACAGGGTAGTGCAACGGTCGGGTCGTGGCCCGTGGGTCCTGGACACCCTGCACACACGTCTCTCCCCGGAAGTCCCCAGACCGGTGTAGACCCCAGACCGGTCCGTGCGGTGGTCGGGTACGACTCCGGTCACACCTTTGCTCTCCGGGGTAGGCGGGACCCTGTGGGGACGAGAGGGAGTCGACCCCCACCCCTCTCGACTCGGGGTCGGACAGGCGCCTACAAATAGTTCCCGACACCTGCACGTCTGAGCGTCAAGGTCTTCGTACCTGGTTGGGGAGAGAAAGTTCACCGGAGACCGTCCTGGAGGACCGACGGTAGCCCACTAACACCCTTTCGCCCCCGGCCCCTCTGCGACAGTTTTGGTCCTATCTTAAAGGACTGGAGTCTCAGAAAAATTGAGAAGTGTAAAACCCCGACGGTAAGCTCCTCGTCCTAGAAAGAGTCGACAGTGGGACGGAACTTCCGCAGTCCTGTGGGTCGTAAGACGGACCCTCGCGGTAGGAAAGTGGGCAGTGGGCCTTCTTACATCAAAACCCCCTTCCCTACATACATAAAAATTCTTCGTATCCACCTACGAATATTGAATTAAATTTTTAGTCAGAGAAGAAGGAACAGAGTCTCCAAATGGCGCCAAAGAGGGGTCCGGGAAGGGGTTCAGGAGAGGACCTGGGAGTCGTGGAGACGACCCGTGGAGGGTCCGGTTCTCGACCTTTCCTGTCCTCTCGGGGTCTCGTGACGGAAGTGCACTTCCGAAAGTCCTCGTGACTCTACAGTTACCGAAAACGAAACTAATGATTAGAAGGGATATCGAGATTACCATTTCTTAGACGAACGTCACGTCCTCTGGTCCCAAGCTAGGGACCCAACCCTTCTAGGAGACCTCTTCCCTTACTGTTGGGTGAGGTCATAAGAACGACCTCTTAGGGTACCTGTCTCCCCGATGTCAGACACCCCAGTGTTTCTCAGTCTGTGCTGGCTCGCTGATTATGTGTGCACGATAAGAATGGTAAACCCCAGTAGACATCTGCCGAAGGGACCGCCGAGTCACCATTTCTTAGGTGGACGGTTCACCCTCTACACCCAAACTAGAGACTCAGCCCTGTTAGAGGATCTCCTCCCGTATCGTTGGGTGAGGTCATAAGAACGGACCTCTTAGGGTACCTACCTCCTCTGACCGTCCGATGTCAAGTTTCCCAGTGTCCCAACCGGCACTGACTTACTGACTCGCAGGTGTGTGTGGCTATGTACAAACTTGTTATCGAAACATGTCGAGAACTTACTCCATTATATTTTCATCGTCACACAAAACCCAAAACATTCAGTACCTTAACCTTTTATTAAAATTTATATTACTTTTTTTCATTATATGAATCTTTAGATATCGTACTTCACAACCTTCGATAAAGAGTAGAGTCAGAGTTTTCTGGGTCCCGGACGTGGACAGGTACCATTGAAGAGTCCGGAGTGGGAGGGTAGAAGGTCGGGACCTAGACCACAGAGGGTAGACCGGTGTGACTTAAGGGGGTTCAAGAGGGTTGTGTACTGTTTTTTCTGTCGGTGAGAATGTCTTACCCGTGAAAGAAGCACGATCTGTACGAGCATTCTGGAAATACAGATAATTGTACACGTTAGGAGTCTTACTGGGACCTCCACCCATGGTAGGAGGTAGGAACAAATACCTACCCCTTTGGCTCCGTACCTCTACAACAGCGAACGGACTCCTACGTGTCGATGCTTCGGTCCGTCTCTCCCGGGTCGGAGGCGGAATACGAGGACATGCCTCGACGGGAGTCGGGTCGGGACGGGTGGTCTGGGGTGAGGTTGACGTCCTCGGGTGCGTAGCGGGGAGTGTTACGGTAGTGGTGGTCGACTTGGCGGTGGGGGTAGGACCCGGAGTAGAGTGTGGAGTCAGTGACGGGGAGGGGACTCACACCAGTAGACGAGGGGGTTGTAGGGGGGGTAAGACGTAGGGATGGTCCCAGGTGCGTCCAGTAAAAACGTAAAACTCAGACCACGTACCCGAGTTATGAGTAAACGTGTTTCGTACCCTCTACCGGCACGTAGCGTCTCGGGTGCTCCGTACACCGACTTTGCTCCAGGTCCGGGGACCTACCAAGGGACGGGAGGCGGGTAACAGACTACGGGAACCTAGGACGTCCGAGGGGGTGGTGGGGCACGGAGGAGAGGAGCCGAAGAACCCGACAGGGGTACGGGTGGGACAGACCTCCGAAAAACGGAAGACGGACAAAGACAGATGGGACGGAAGGAGGTTGAGAGTCGGACTCTGTTCCCGTCTATTGTCTGGGGTTCTTCCCTGTTTTTCCGGTCCGGACCCCTTGCCCCGGAGACGTCTCTGGACCCAGAACACTCACCTCCACCCTTGTTCGACGGGTTAGGGACGGTCCCAGTCGGACACTATCGCAGGACGTCCACCGGACTCTCCGACTCCTTTACGAGTAGGGAAGGGCGTCTCGAGTGGGTCCGAGACCCCCCCGGTGTCGGCGACGTGTCTGGGAGGTACCCGGGTACCAAGACTGTGGCGGACCAGGGGTTGTGTGAAGCGTCTCTCCGTACCGGTCGCCAGGACGCCGGAGGTCCGAGACGTGTGTGACCACTACCGACCAGACGGGAGCACCCGGTGGGGTACGGGCCCCGACCCGGACCGACCGGGCACAGGTGTCCGTGGTCGAGACGTCCCTTGAGAAAGGTAGGTCGGGGACGGCGGAGGGCGAGGTGCCCGGGAGACAGGTAGGAAAGGTGGAGTCGATTCAGAGACGACAGACGCCCGGCCGGACGACCGAGGTCCCGAGGTCTCGCTGCCGGGAATAAGGACCAGGGACTGAGGTAGGGAGTTGATACACTAAGTGTTGACTCACGAGGCGCACCAACCAGGGGGCTAGGGCAAGACTCGAGTGTATATTAAACGACCGGAAAAGAGGAAGGGGACTCCAGAGAGAGTCACAGACAGAAAAGGTCTGTGAAATAGAGGGACGGTAATCATTGAACCAAACCCTAAGAACGGGAGGAGTCCCGTTAGGGATTTAAAAAAGGTGGGACTACGGACAATAAGTGACGGGAGTTACTCGCGGAGACCGAAAAACGGAGGACCAGAGTAGGAGTAGACCCTCCGAACACCCCAAAGCCTCAAAGTCAATACCCCGTCGGCGGAGGGGCCCAGTAGACCCGTCCCTCCACTTCGGCCTTCCCCACCCGGGATGGTGCCTCTGGGAAGGAAGACGGAGGTCTAGGACGGCCGGTACGGCAACCCCTTCAGGACCCTTCTGAGTCTCTGCACTCGAGGTTACGTTTGTACTTTATTGGCCCGGACACCCTGACACTTGCGTACATGCCCGTGTTCATAAGGAGGGTTCCCACTCCCCAAGAGGACAGTTCCCGTCCTACTCGACACCAAGGGCAGAAAAAATGTACTACGTCTACCCAATCGTGATCTTTTTCTAATCTCTGTTTCAAAGAGGTGTCAATTAGGACTCCGAACCCTACCCTCGGTTCCTGTCTCAAGGACCCCCACCCCCTACCCCCGTGTCTCCCTCTCAAAGAAGGACGTCCTAGAAATTTTTATTTTGCCTCTAACGAGATAGATCCTCCCGAGTTCAGGTTCGGAACATTTTACCCTGGGAATGATGTAAATCTGTGACAATTGTAGAAGACCGAAACTAAGGTCGGAAACCTATAACAAGAGTTACTATGAAAGAGGAAGATAGGATAAAGTCGACAGATTAGAGTCATAGAGGTCCCAATAAAACCGAACCCTCGTAAGACATTTACTGTTTACTTGTCCAAATGGTGTCCGGAAGAACTAGGACCTTTGAATAAAGTAGAGGTACGTAGAGGAGAGTCTGCGACTTTTACGAAATGTAAATTTGGTACCTTGGTGGGAGGAGCCGAGAGTTTATAGTGGAATTTGGGTGTCGAAGTCCCGGAACCGATAGTCGTAGAGGTCCCTCCCCAGAGTCGACTCCCTGTTACACTTGACTTGGGGATGTGGAGACTGTACATTGTGATGTGAGGGTAACGGACGTAGAGTCCTACCGACATTTGTGTCACGAACTGTGTCCGATTCACCGACCACTTACTCGCCCACCGAATGCCACTACTGTTGTCCCATGTCTTCACCAGGATTCAGTTACAAAGGGGGAGACCCAGAGTAAAGGGGATAAGTAGTAAATGAGAGTCCTACAAAGGGTCTGAAGTCTGTTAAGATGTTTCGATGCCAGTAGTTTTGTCGTACCATAACCGTGTTTTGGTCTGTATTCTAGCTACCTTGTCTGATCTCTCGGGTCTTTATTTGGGTGTGTGGATACCAGCTGACTAGAAACTGTTTTCTCCGTTCTTGTATGTTGTCTCTTTTCAGAAAAGTCGTCCACCACAATCCTGTCGACCTACCGACGTACATTTTCAATCTTGTGTGGGAAAATGGTATGTGTGTTTGTCTGAGTTCTACCGAATTTTTGAATTTATATTCTGTACTGTGGTATTTTGAGGATCTTCTGTCTTGTCCTTTTTGTAAGAGACTGTATTTAACATGGTTACAAGAGAATCCAGTCAGAGGGTTCCGTTGTCTTTACTTTTGTTTTTATTTGTTTATCCTGGATTAGTTTGAATTGTTGGAAAATGTGTCATATTCTTTGGTATTCGTTTTGTTTTTCTGTTGGATGTCTTTACCTTCTTTTATAAACGTTCACTACACTGACTACTCCCGAATTAAAGGCTTTATATATTTGTCAAGTATGTTCAGTTGTTGTTGTTATTTTGAAATTTTTACCCGTCCTCTCGCTTTATCTGTAAAGAGGTTTCTTGTGTCTACCGGTTATCCGTAGTCTTTTCTACGAGTTGTAGTGATTAATGATCTCTTTATGTTTAGTTTTGACGTTACTGTATAGTGCAGTATGGTGAGTCTTACCGGTAGTTATTTTTCAGACATTTATTGTTCATGACTTCTCTCACACCTCGGGAGGATGTACCTACCACCCTTACATTCAACCACGTCAGTGATACCCTTTGCTGTACCCCAAGGAGTCTTTTCATTTTTGTTATTCGTGTACTAGGACGTTAGGGTGAGGACCCGTGAATAGACCTCTTTTGGGATTAAATCTTTCTATCCACGTGGGGATACAAGTGTCGTCGTGACAAGTGTTGTCGGTTCTGTACCTTCGCTGGATTTACGGGTCACTGTCTCCTTACCGACTTCTACACCACGTATATGCGTTACCTTATAAAGAGTCGGTACTTTTCTTCCTTCTTGCGGTAGACGTCGTGGTATCTACCTGGACCTCTAGTAGTGTGACTCTCGGTTCAGTGGCCAGTCCGAAAGGACCCGATTCGACCCGGTGCCAGAAGACTCGTAGTGTTTCACGACGGGTGGGGCGTGGGGGAGCTGGGACTAGATTCAGAGAGGTCCCAGTGTGGGTGTCACACTTCGGTAGTGGCCGACGAAAATGACGTAAAGTGTAAAGTCTTCTGTAAAGTTAAAGAGACTAATCGGACATGAACCTTTAGGTTTTCTCCAAAACAGAAACGAAAGTTCCGTGGTGCTAAACTCTACGAAGGTTGTGTCACTTTGGGCTCCGTCCCCCTGGGCGAGGAGCAGGGGACCCGTCCCCGCTGAACCGGATACCCGTGTCTCGACGGGTCGTGGGAAAATCCGGGTCCAGGGTCGTTCGTGTTACCCGTAAATCTTACTCTCTGTGTCCTCCCAGCCACCTCCCCTCTCCCCTCTTCGACATCCCCCATGGGGTGTAGGTGGAGGAAATGGGAGGGGACTACAGAGGGGTACTGACGAACGGGAGTCACCAGTGTACTTACACGAGGTCTGACCCGGGGTCGAAGATTGGGTGATCCCGGACCAGGTCTTACTTGTGTTTCAAGGTCCAAGTTTGGTCATGACTCCCTAAGATCTTCCGTTGTCGTTTGTCCCGTACTTTGGTTCGTCCGGGAGGACATGAGATCCGGTGTGCTGAACCGTGTCGGAACTTCGACGGGCTGGGGTCCTGTAACAGTGTCTTCGATGAGCGACCCGTTCCGGTTTCGTCCGAACAGTTGCGACCCGGACCCCGACTCCGTCCCGACCTCGGGGTACAATCCTCTTTAGTGTCGGGCCGTGTTCAACCTTAGAGTCGAAGTCGGGGCCCCCCGGCTCCCCTCGCTCCGACCCGAGTGTCTGCAGGACCCTTCCTTACGTTCGGGTCCCGGAAGTTTCCTTGGTGTTCTTTCTTCTTTAAGAGGGAGACTAGACCCGGGACTCCTCGTCTAGTCTAGTCTCATCTATCTGGTGTGGACCCCTCCTCGTCGGCGACGCCCGACACGTGGCTTCCGGGGGAGGGGGGCCCCACCCGTGGGGTGTGCGTCCTGCGAGCCCTCCCTGGCGTCCGAAACCCCTTGGGAGCCCCAGGTCGACTGAACCAGAGGTAGAGGGTCGAGGCGGACGAGGGGTCGAAGAAGACGGGGGTCTTTTCGTTTACTTTTCGTCGGTATGGTGGTTTGTCGAAAAGAGGGGATGGTCGAAATCGCGCAGAAAGGGTTCTTCCGACCCGAAGGGACCACCGAGTCTACCATTTCGTAGACGGACGTCACGTACTTCGGACCCGAGCTAAGGACCCAACCCTTCTAGGGGACCTCTTCCTTTACCGTTGGGTCAGGTCATAGGAACGGTCCTTTTAAGGTACCTACCTCCTCGGACCACCCGATTTCAGGTACCCCAGTGTTTCTCAGTCTGTGTTGGCTCGTTGAAGTAAGTAAGTAAGTAAGTAAGAGTCTTCCGAACAGGTATCGGGGGTCACGACCCCCAGCGTCACGACTCCAGACTCGGCAGTCCACACCCGGAGCCCCTATGACCCCGGAGGTCATGGGGTACCACAGGGCTCCGGACTTCGAGTCCCTCCGGACACCTCGGGGCGACGAGTGAGTGAACCGACACGAGGACACCCCGACGGGTCCAGGAGGGACGAGTGACTACCTGTCATGACCCACGACCCGGGACACCGACGTCGGTCTGCGGGGCCGGAGGTAGTCGACCTAATCCTTCTCGATAGATACCGACAATCGCACCTGGTTCAGGGTGTTCCCCACTCCGACCTCGGCGAGGTCAGGGACCGAGAGGCCCGTAGAGGACCACCGGCCAAAACGGGCCCGGTAGAGGTAAGGACCTCACCATAATCTGTCCAAATGGGTTGTCCCGACGAAGGGTCCACCGCGACCTTGGACGGACGCTTACATCCTCTACACGTAAGCTAGGGACTCAACCCTTCTACGGGACCTCTTCCTTTACCGTTGGGTGAGGTCATAAAAACGGACCTCTTAGGGTGACTGTCGGACCGCCCATGTCTCGGACCGCCCATGTCAGGGACCCCAACGTTTCTCATCGTGTGTCTGACTTCGTTGAATCGTACGGGTGTGTGTGTGTGGGCCGTTCCTGACCATCTTGGGGTCGGGGGTGTGTCGTCCCCGCGTACGTACGTGGGACTCGGCGGACGGCTGTGGGTGACGGATCGGCGACAGTGGTGCCGGATAGTGGAACGACAAGGGCAGTGGGGACTCCCAGACCGGGGACGGTGGTCGGTTTCGTCACCGGAGAGTGTCGACTCGAGAGGGAAATTCAAGACCCACAAAGGGACCCTTCGCCCGGGTCCCAGAGGGTTGGGTGCCCCCAGTCGGCGAGTGACGACATACAGACGTGCAGACCAAAGACGTAGAACGGGCCCCCGGGGTGCGGAGTACGACCGGGACTCCTCGAGGGTTGACGTCCCGGACGTGTGGAGGGGGATGGACCCCGACCCTGTGGGACCAGAGGAACGTCGGGGGTAGGGTGGGGAGTGTGTGTGGAGGAGGACCTCCCTTGTTCCGGCGTTTGGTGTCGAGACGGAAAGAGAAGAAGACGGAAATTTCTTGGGGTACAATGGTGCCCTTCGCTCTTTAGTGGGGTTCGGGGTGGCCGGGTCTACTTGTCCATCGACACTGAACAAATGACTTTTCTTACGTGTTGGATTTTCATAGTTCAACCCAAAATAAGGGTCTCGAGTGACTCCTGACATCGGGACCTCTACCGGAGAGTCCAGGAGACTCTTTGACGAGCCCCCTTCCTTCCCTCCTCAGTCCTATACGTCCACACAAACGACCCCTCCCTTTTTTTTGTTGTTGTTGTTGGGGTTTTGTGCATCACTTTGTCGTTTACTACTGACGACCAGTTTTTATTGACGTCACGAATCAGTGGGTCGGTACAGACAGAAGTGCTGGGGAACCTGACATCGGGCGGCCCGAGGAGACAGGTACCCTAAGAGGTCCGTTCTTATGACCTCACCCAACGGTTCGGGAAGAGGTCCCCTAACAGGGTCGGGTCCCTAGCTTGGGTTCAGAGAGCATAGGTCCACCTAAGAAATGGCGACTCGGATTTATTGTCTATGGAGTTCAATTACCAAAGTCAAGAAAGTAGAAACCGTTCTCCGTTTTCCAGACCCGAGTACGTTTAATGAGGGAGTTAGACGTAGAATTGAAAGGTCCCGGTCACAGGACAGAAAGACGTAGGGCTTAGGGGAGGCACGTGGTGGTCCCGCCGACGTCACCGCCTACCAAGTGCCCTTCGTTGTGAGGAGTAAGTGACCTTACTGTCCGGTGCCACAAAACGGACTTCTGAGAAAGGTAAAACGAACGTCTGACAAAGGTGCAGAATAGTGTGACCATTATGTACATCTTTATTACTATAGAAGGTGAACAACTCCTGGGGAGACACTGTCGAAATCTATAAAAGACTAAGAATGTTATAAGAAAGACCTCTCAATCTTTATCAGTGGTAAAACGTGTCTTCATCAAATTTTTTTTTTGGAGTTCCACCTAAAGACTGTGTCCGACGTTGTGCCTACCTTGAACTCCTGTAATTCGGGTCACTTTGTTTGGTCGGTGCTTCCCTATTTGTAACATACGAAGGTGGACACACGTAGGAATGCCAGTCTCTGTCCCTCTTGCCACGAGCGGTTCCCCGACCTGCCGACACCCGTCCCCGCTCTCACAAATTACCCCCGTCTTTGAGTCAAACCTTCCTCTTTGTGAAGGGAGGTAGACCCCTACCTCCCACCACTGCCGACGTGTTGGCACACTTTCCTGCTTATGACCGCTCGCCACGTAATTCCCCCGACTCTGCCAGTTAAGATACGAGACAAAGCGGCGTCAATTCTTTTCTGCGTCTCTTCACCCCAGTACCCGAGTCCACGGTCTTGTTCCGGTCCCGTCCCGGACCGTGGGGTCGGGTCGACTCACTTCGGGGCGGTTGGGGACAAGTGTCCCGTCCGTCCCGACCCCACCCCCGGCCACCCTGTGTCCGGTGCCGGCCCGGTCTCACTTTGAGTTCCTGGACGGGCGCCGACCCGAGGCACGGAGGGTTCTTGACCTGAGAGGTGTGGGAACCCCTGGGACGTGTAAAGGTAACCGGACTCTTCCGACCCTGGTCCTTACTTCCCCAGGGGTCCGGTCCAGTCCCACCTGGGGGCCGTCGGAGCACCCACCCCTCACCAATCCCAATCACTGCACGGGTTCGAGTGGGTCAACAACCACCGTCCTGAGTAACCTTAGACCGGAGTCACAGGTCGAAGTAGTTCGGTGTCGACAGGAGGTACGAGCCTCGGTCCTCTGGTCCCTACTTCACCTCCAAGAGACAGGGGTACAGACACGTGAACGTGTCATTCTCCACTTACCAGGACACAAACCTCGTCCCGGCTCTACCTGGTCCCTGACGGATGTCCGGAGAGAATGAGGGACCCCGTCGGAGGAGTCTAGAGACCCGACTTTTCCGACCTGGGTAGAGACGCCAGGAAGGTCGAGGTCGGACTCCGACATCCTACTTCGATTCTCGACCACGGAAGTCGGGTGTGTTTACGTCGGTCTTTGACCCTAGGGATGAGGGGTAGAACGTCACACCTCCTGAGACGCCAACGAAGGTGTCGACCCCCTAGCACCGATACTCTAACCTTGGGTTTCAAGTGTAGGGTCGAGGTTGTGATGACCGACTTTTGAAGGGGTACAAAAGATGGTGAAGGATGGTAAGTGACTGACATTCTGACCACAAATGACAGAACTCAGAGGTAAAGGGAGAGACATTCTCCTTCTAGCATTAAGACGAGCATCCTGTCTGGACTTCAGTTTACTCTTTTGTCTACATTTACACGACTTCTTCTGTACTCGACGAAAGTTTACAGTGTACACCCAGGGGTTCGCTTCTTAGAACGAAACTCGTATAAGTAGTGCAGACTGTCTTTACAGGTCGTGTGTTCCAGATCGTCAATTCATAACTCTCATTTTTCTTTTTGTTCGGAACTTATAAGTCTATTTATAGTAATTGAAGTTTCTACAAACAAGGAACCAACCTGTTAAGTAATAAGACTATTACGACGACAATGAATTCTAAAGAAAGTTCACGTAGAAAGTCTCAACGGAGGTTTCGCCCGTATAGGAACCAACCCCTTGAGATGGGTGACCTAAGTTAAAACCTCCTTTTGGTTGTAAATATGTGTGTCTCGATGTCTGACACTGGTCCCGAAGGGACTACAGAGTTTACCATTTCTTAGACGGACATTACGTCCTCTGGGTCCAAACTAGGGACCCAACCCTTTCTCGGGGACCTCCTCCCGTACCGTTGAGTGAGGTCATAAGAACGGACCTCTTAAGGTGCCTGTCTCCTAGGACCACCCGATGTCAGGTGTCACAACGTTTCCCAATCTGTACTGAATTGTTGATTTGTCGTCGTGATATATTGAGATGTTGATATGCAACTTCCTTCCTTCCGTCCGGACTGTGTCCTTTGTCGCAGAAAAGTCTCGGTCCGGAGACCCTCCTTAATCTAAGGACTAATCCAAAGTTCCCTCTGCCGAGAATGGACTATGTGGTGCCCCCTGTACACGGTCCGTACCCGGTGGACGGAGGGAAGTGGACGTTAATTTCCTAGTGGTTGGAAAAGAGTCTAGAAAATTACTGACATTTATCAGGTGGGGTCCCTCCTCTACGGAGACGTCCCGGGACGACCGATACGAGTTGGGGTTTGTTTTATATTTCTTGTGTCGAGAAAGACAGAATTTGTCCTTATCAATTACGACAATCTATAATTCTATTTTTCTTTAGGAGGTAAAAATGTCTACTTAGTAACTTTGGACCGAGCCTTCTGGTGGGTACCGAGGTCTCTTTCACAAAACGACCAATTCAAAAATTGTAAGCTAAGCTCCGAGAACCTCTCCAACTAAACTTTCGTCGGTATTTAGTGTGGTGAAGTTTCCGTTGACACCAAACACTTTCCTGGGCGACGGACGGCCTTAGACCTCCCGTCTTTCTTTCGAAACTGGAAGGAGACGACTGAGACGTATTACTGACGAAAACTTAGCACTTTACAGAATCTTTAATATCTTCTAAAACCTTTAAGAGTCTGACGGTAAATCAAAGTTCTATTGGTTTACCATGTAAATTCGATATAAAATTATGGAATAGTCCACGGTTTATATATAAAAAATTTTACCGTCGACGAGTTCAACTTTACCTTGTTTCTCTGTTCAAGTCTTACTGTTCATCCGTTGACGGTTGGCTGGAAGTAGTGCCGTCAGTAGTGCGTACACGTGGCAAATTCACTGCCGTCTCAGGAAGCCCGGGGGACACCCTGGGACGAACCTAGACTCGACGGAAGGAATCTCTCGACCTCCGTGGAGGTCGGGGGTCGGGGGTAGACATACCTGTTACCCTTTCTCCTTTCTTCCACTACTCACAGGAAGGGAATACCCCAGGTGTCCCTGTGACTTGTCACTCGACTCTCTTGTGTCACTGCGAAATTTATTGGATAAAAACCTTTCACTTTCAGCGAGTCAACACAGGCTGAGAAACGCTGGGATCAGGTACCTTAAGAGGTCCGGTCTTATGACCTCACCCATCGGAAAGGGAAGAGGTCCCCTAGAAGGGTTGGGTCCCTAGTTTGGGTCCAGAGGACGTAACGTCCGCCTAAGAAATGGTCGACTCGGCATTCCCTTTGGGTTCTTATGACCTCACCCATCGGATAGGGAAGAGGTCCCCTAGAAGGGCTGGGTCCTTAGCTTGGTCCCAGAGGACGTAACGTCCGTCTAAGAAATGGTTGACTCGATAGTCCCTTCGAGAGAAAAACCTTTTCTTGGACTTTTTCTTATCTATGTATATATTGACTTAGTGGAACGACGTACGGACTTTGATTGTGTTGTAATATTTAGTTGAGATTCTATTTTTAATTTAAGTTTTTTACTTATTAGGTACAAAACGAGTCCTTCAGATTTCAGGAGAGTTTTAGATCCTTGTCGAAAGTTTCGAAATGACTCCCCTTCTTCTCCCCCGACTCTTTCCTCTTCCTTTCCTTGGTTCTCCTTTCTCCGAGACTCCACTGGTGACGACGGGGTCCCGTCGGGGAGAAGGGGGTCGGGGTGACTGGAGGTTTCTCCTACTTACCTCTTAAAGAAGAAGTCTGGACGGGTGAACCACAGTGTTTTGCTTCCTGGTTTTTTTCTCTAGTACTATTTTAGTGTGGTTTCGGAGAGTCTATTGAATCTTGTAAAAAATCATCGAACTAGGCGGAGTACGGACTCTCTACATTGGTCCAGTGACCCCTCCTAAGATTCAGGAGTCTCGAGTCTCCAGGCCTCTCCCCAGCACCCCTCCTGTGCTAGAATCACTCTGGGAGGTACCCCTCGTCCTCCCCTTTGTGTCGACGTAAGTGTGGTAGGTAGTAAAAGAGTGGGCTACACAGCTGTCCTTATGTTCCATTGCTAAAATAAGTGTTTATTTTTTTTCCAGAATGTTTTGATCAACACATTCTTTTGGTTGTAAATGTTTAAGTATTTAAGGTCATACGTTTTATCAGTTCTACTCCAGATTTACCTACGTTCGGTTGACGGAATTTCGTTACTACCCTAAAAAAGGAAAAGATAAAAAAAAGAAAAAAAAAAAAATAATCGTGTCTGTTGTCACGAACTGGATCCATTGTCGTTGTACTTGTGAAATAGATTTCATCTTTTTAGATATAACCTTTTTATATAAGGTATATGTGTTTTAGTCTTTTAGGTACGGAAAGACACCAACGACAGGTTAGGAGTAGAGTAGGAACAACCACTCACAGACACCACGTCTTTCATCGCTCCTAAGCGTGCGGGTCAGGACAATAGTGGACTACGACTAAAGGACCGTACGGCCGTCGACTAAAATAGACTCACGACGGTTATAAGGTTACTATACTCTACGGTCGACCTGACAGGAAAGGTCACAAATGTTTCTCGTGTCCTATATTGTAGTAACAGACAAGGGTATCATGCACCATCCTGTTACAGAAGTAGAACTAATTTTATTGGGTCCTAAAAAAGTTTACAACATAGTTTATTTTAGGTAAACATTGGGATTAAAAGAGATGACCCGAAGGGACCACCGAGTCGGTATTTCTTAGACGGACGGTTACGTCTTCTGCGTCGAAGTTAGGAACCCGACCCTTCTAGGGGACCTCGTCGTTTATCGTTGGGTGAGGTCATAAGAACGGACCTCTTAGGGGTACCTATCTCTTCGGACCACCTGATATCAGATACCCCAGTGTTCCTCAGTCTGTGCTGAATCGTTGATTTGTTGTTGTTGTTATGGAGATAAAAAGTTTTCACTACAAAGGTCTAAACCTCGGTCTCGGAGAAAAGGTAGTTAGAATCGAAAGAGGAGGTTCACAAACGGAAACTGTGATAACTCCCGAGATGTGTACCTTCTATATGAGACCAATCTTTTTTCCTTGCGTCGGGACCGGATGGGACAACATTGTTTTCACTAACCTAACGTCTGATGTCGTGTACACTGAATTCGACTTTAGACGTAAAAGGACCGGGAGAACACGAGTCTAAGATTCATGAAACGTACTCAAAGGATTTCCGTGTAGAGTCTTCTCGATCACGTACGGTCTCGAATTCTTAGTAACCAAATCTGTTTTTTTTTTTTTTTTCCTTCTCTTTTTTGTTTCGGTCAATTGAGACCGACCCGTGGTCCATCTGCCCTTTGAGCCTTTGTTTTATACACTCGTAAGAGATTGCGTACCTACAAACTTCTAAATACAGAAAAAATTACAGTTTACCTTGTTTCGATTATCTGTAGTGAATTTTCCGTTGTCGGTCCTGACTAATACTTGCACCATCCTTTTCTTTCTTTAGGACGAGTTTATTTAGGAGAGGTCGCACGTCTCTACTTCTCGATTCCTCGGCAGGGGACCAAGTGTTGACTCGACCCAAAGACAGAATCGACATCTCGTTTAAGATCATGCAGTTGTGGTTCCACCGCCCCCACCTAGCGGAAGCATCTTCGTGACCTGAGAAGTTAGGTCGCAGCGACCCGACGTCACCTTTGACGACACGACTGGTTCGAATCCTCTAACCTCCCTCGGGACATTGCACGACTAGTCTGCTGTGCTGCCGCCAATGTTAGACAGGTGGAACGACACGAACAAGAGGACCAGGATTATGCGTCTCAGCAGAGGATTCTGATGAGTGGACCGTAGCACAAAGTCCTCGTACCTGTGTGGTACACGACCGTAAAGATCTCGGAAATAATATTTTGTGCTACGTTTGTTTTCTAATAATATTTATGGCGAAAAGATATCCTCTCTTTTGGACCTAGAAAACTCGAGATCAGGGTCCCTGTCTTCATTGTTTACGAAGGTATAGTCACCTAAAAACTCCTTTAGACGATTAGATCCTACTCCTAATTCCTCGAAAATTGAGCCCCCTCCCCAACCCATCGGGAAAGGGTTGGTGCAAGCGATTGAGTCCGGGGAGGACAGTGATTGAGTCGACCCCAACTACTCTGTCACCGACTACCTCTTCACAGCTAAGACATTCTGAACTAGAGAAGACTAAGGGTCCGGTGGTAGACTTCTCGGTTCTGAGTCCGTCCGGCACCCTCCAGGTAAGATTGGAGGGTGCGACTAATAAGTCTACTACTTTTCCACTGGAGGTCATGTATCTTTGTGAGTGGACACTTGGGTAGGATGCATTTTTGATCCATTGGCTAGACTGTAACTGAAAATCATCCTCTACGCTTTAATAAAGGTCTCTCACACTTACTTTTCAATATGAGACCCGGAAGTCAGAGCAGTTTGGTGGTATAGGTGGCACTTTTCTTCGTACTGACAAAGACGAAGAGTAATATGGGGTTTCGAGCCTCCGACGTTTGGGCCGGGTGACACAGAGACTTCAACCGGAGGACGAGTCTGCGAGGAACACGCCTTTTCTACGTTTCGAACCTCCGAGGTAAGGAGCTCCAAAGCCGAGTACCGCCCGGACCGAGTCTTCGAAATGTACTGTAGTCCAGTCAAGTCTGAGTGAAAAAGGGGGTCTTTGGTACTCTTCAGGTCTGCCGTCGCTCAGGTGTGCGTCCGAGACGACCTGTGAAGTGACTTCTTTCTTCGTTCAGGAAAGTAGGGGGACTTTACCACTGTGTTCCTCACGAGACTTGTGTCGTGGAATCCTTGACCCCGGGATGTGACGCTGACACTTCCACCCACCACAAAGTGAAAAGGATTGCCACGTGCACTTAAGTTGCTGTGTACTTGTCCTTCTAGGACAATACCGTAGGATTATAGTCCGTGGGTGCATGAGACCCTTATTTTTATTTCTGAAGGATTGTTGGGTGAGTGAGGTAGACCCGTTTGTCGGGAATCTACTTTTACTTGGGGTTCTTTCATATAGTTACCTGTCAAGAAGACGGCTAAAAGTTGGACAGTTTATAAAGTTCGGACCAAGACACAGCGTGAAGAAATTTCGTTGATACCCGTTTCTAAAAATCCTAAGAAATAAGAAACTTTCTTGTTTCTACCAATTACTAATCACGGTAAGAACCAGAAACTTAAATTTGGAAGACACTACGATAACCTCTTTCGAATCTTTCTCAAACCCTTCCTCTGGAGAGTATTTACTGGAGGGACCTTGTGAGTATGTACAGTGTCCCGTTTGCAGTAACCGTCCCTCGTCGGAAATCCACACTGGGACAGTGTTTTCCCGTCACTGGACTGAAACCCTCCCCGACTCCAGACCGGTGACGTATAATAGTATACACGCACTTTGGGAGTAAAGACGTCAGTGAAAAGTAGTTGAATGATGATTAAACCGCAACTACTGTGTAGTCTATGTAGATGTCATTTAAAAAAAAGTGTTCAGATTTGTCTAATAGAACTTTATCTTTAAAGACTCCAAGAGAGTTATTATTCTATCAAAACAGTTTATTCAACCAGTTGACTATGCTATTATGGTTGGTACATTTACGATGATACCTTCCGTTTAATATGAATCAACCGGTTATCTCTCTCTCTTTTTTTTCTCTCCTAAATTATCTAACTCTTTGATCTTGGGTCCAGTAGAGTAGAGAAAAGATGGTAAGGAGGCTGTAAAGTCCGACTGTAAATTTTACAAACAATTTTTTGTGGTAGGTGTTTTCGAAAAGGATATTAGCTTGTTCGATAAAGTAAGGGGTTTGCAGAAACGTTCACTACAGAGTTGTAGAATCAGGAGAAGGGAAGACCTCTCCACACAACTCCCTTTTACACCGATTTAAACTCAGTGTGTCTGATTCCTTCGACGAGTGAGGATGGACGAAATAGGACTTGGTATTGATGTACCTCTTTCTCTGTCGTTGGGTGAGGTCCTAAGAACCTCTTAGGGTACCTGTCTCCTCGGACCGCTTGGTGTCAGGGACCCCAACGTTCTCAGTCTGTGCTGACTCGCTGAGATGGTGGTGGTGGTATTGATAGTGACAGTCTGAGACCCCCCGAATTTGGTAGGTATTCTTCTGATGACGCATTTTTATGTAAAACCCCTTGTTTACGTAGTGTCCAATCTTTAGACTATATATATATATATATATAAAAAATTAAAGAACGAATGAATCAACACAGGTTGAGAAAAACTGAGACACCCGACACCGACAGGTCCGAGGAGACAGGTACACTAAGAGGTCCGTTCTTATGACCTTACCTAACGGTAAAGGAGAGGGTCCCCTAAAAAGATTGAGTCCCTAGTTTGGGTACAGAGGACGTGACCAACCACCTAAGAAATGGTGTACTTGTCGGTTGACCCTGTACGGTCCTACATGAACCGTTATTTAGTTTAGTCGTGTGACGTGTAATTGAATATGTTACAATATACAGTTAAGATAGAGGTATTTCGACCCCCCCCCCTTTCTCATTTATCTCCAATTTTATATTTACACACACACCCATCCTTAAATTTCAAAGTAACTTTTATTTTATCTTTATTTAATAAAAGTTTCCCCACCCCAACAATCATGTTTTTTTTTTTTCGTTGAGGACTTTAAATTACATTTGTATGAAAGGATATTGTGTGTTCTTCCATACTTCCTATATTTCTGGAAGAGGGGCCCCAGGGGGTGTAAAAGACCCCAGTCTCGAACCAAGAGAGACCCGTAAGGACTCAGTCATGACGTGGGTAGGACTCTAAGTGGTAACCCCCCCCGGAGTGGACCCGCCCACCGACACACCAGTCCACACCCCGTAGAGGAGCGGGGACTAGGTCGACCAAAGGTCGTCACTCGTGCTGGGCTCGGGCGTGTTCGAGGCCGTCGTACAGCGACTCAGAGCTGTTTAGTCATCACAGACATTTCCAAAGGCCTACTCGATCTTGACCAGGGCGAGGTGGCTGGTCTGGGGCTACCGACAGACTCAGGTCCCTTCGGTTCGAACACGAGAGACCCAGCTCTCTCACTCACAGAAGAGGTCCCTCGAGTCCCGTCCTCAGCGTCCTCCTCTGCAGCAGTGGTGGTGGCCCTAAGACGTAGTCTCCGGTCCGCAGACTCTTGAGTGGTGTCTCCCTGGAACTGTCCCTGGGCTTCTTTCACCCATACCGGAGGGGGCGACCTGGACACAAAGACCTGTGTACAAGCTTTAACATATTCATGAGATAGCCCTCTTTTTGGAGGATATTTCGTTGTAAGGTCGATACGAAAGTTCAAAAGATCCACTTTCTTTGAGTAACCTTTTCTGGGACTACGACCCTTTTTGACCCCCGTTCTCCTTTTCCCCTGTTGTCTCCTACTCTACCAACCTACCGTAGTGGTTGAGTTACCTGTACTCAAACTCATTTGAGGTCCTCTACCACTTCCTGTCCCTTCGGACCGCACGACATCAGGTACCCCAGAGTTTCTCAGTCTGTGCTGACTCGCTGACTTGTTGTTTCACTTTATTTGTTGTAAAATAATTCAGTCTTAAGAGCACGAAGGAAAAAATATTTGAACGAAGTCATGTTATTCAATTTAATGAGGTAAATGATATTTTAACTTAAAGATATGGATGAAGAAGATTAGTTGCACAACTAGCGAGTCAGTACAGGTTAAGAAACACTGGGACTCCACGTCGGATGGTCCTAGACGACAGATACCTTAAAAGGTCCGTTCTTATGACCTCTCCCAACGGTAAAGGAATATAAATATGAATTAGGTTGCAGACTTTATACCTCACAGGATCCAGAAGTGACTCAAACTGATGATAAGACTTTAAGAGACCCATACACCGTATGATTTTTAATGAATCTCTACTGTTTTCACAATGTTTAGTACTTATATTCTGTTTTTATTTTAATCGTCCTATATGTCATATTTCTTACAACGTAACCGAGATTCATTGGGACTCTCTGAATTAAGAAAGGTTTCAAGGGTGAGAGAATTTACAGATCTTACAGTAATTATGATGATTCTTTCACTACAAGGGTATCAAAATGTACTTTACTTTTATTCATCCTACATATAAACGTGTTCCCTCATACTTTAATATAACTAATTTTTGTGCTGAAACCCTGAAGGGACCACCAGATGACCGATCTCGAGGCTCGAGGGTTACGGCCTCCGGACCCAAACTAGGGACTGGTCCCTTAGTCTAGGGTACACGACGTTAATTCTGGGTCACGACGGTTCGTTAATTTACTTCTTTATAAAATCTTTCTGGGTGGGTGAATGGACAGGACTTCCCGTCGGAACGTCACGGGGGCTGTTGGTCCTCGCAGGGCCGGCTACGGCGTCCGGGGTGGCGTCGTCGCACTGCCCTGCTCCACCTGTCCGGGATCCTCTCAGCCTCCCGAACAGTGGAACGAAGTTGTGACGTGGACCTGTAAATCGACAAGGGGAAACCCACCAAAGACTCCCCCCACCCGGTACTCCAAATTAAAAAAAGAGAAAAGAGAATTTTTTTACTACTTGGTGACGATACTTCCTGGACCTCTACCTGTCGGCCTCCCACCAGGGGTCCCCGACCTCCATCCTTCTACCCCCAAAGGACACACCCCAGTCCTGTCGCAAGACCCCTACCACCACCACTTGCACGAATTACAGGGGCTTGACGAGGGACCCTTTGCCAATTTTGCCATTTGACTTACACTGCAGTTAAAGTGACGTTACTTTTATTATGACTTTTCCGTGCTTCTCCCCCCTTTACTTTACTCAGAAAGTATGTACCGACTGCTCCCGTCCTTCCTGTCACAAAGACGCTCGTCCGTCCCGCTACGACCCGTCTTGCGCTTACAGGTGTCGGAAATTGAGTTGTGCATAAGTGTGAGACGAAAAATGACGATCCTTGCATCGAATTCTTTACTGATGCACGTATGTCGAAATGATTCATGAGACCAGTGACTTCGTCATACATATGATCAAAACCAATACTTCTGTCATGTGTAAGTGACTTCTGTCTGAAATTTTTATCTCTCTGATCTAGTCTTTAACTTTTTCTTTAGAAAGGGTTGAGATATGTGACGTTTTGTGACAGGTGTAAAGACTTATCGGAAGATCTGAGGAGAGAGATACGTAGGTCTGTATACATTTAAACTAAAATATTTGGTATTTGTGTCATTTCGTATGACTGTTTACGTCTGTGTGTGTATAATTTATATGTCTCTTTCCAAACTCCTTTAGTGTATAGTTATGTGTTTACATGTGTATAGGTTTCTAAGGTACTACTTAATAAAAGAAAATAGTTTTCCTTTCCTTCTACT
The DNA here is from genome assembly GCA_006410555.1 of Capra ibex. Lineage (NCBI taxonomy): Eukaryota > Metazoa > Chordata > Mammalia > Artiodactyla > Bovidae > Capra > Capra ibex. The sequence continues at coordinate 41,074,085 of SJYO01048061.1, read as the reverse complement.
ACTTTGGTAAAGGGAAAATTTTTACTTTCGATCGGTGACTCTACGTCGTTGTTCGGTACGAGTCTCCCGACCGGCGGACCGGACGCCGGCCAAGATAGGCCTTCGTCGGGAACGGAGAGCTCCGGTACTAGCACCCCTGTGTGGACCTAGGTGGCGGTTAGTAACGTCGTTCGGTGGGAGTGACACCCCGTAAAGTTTAAATAAGTTTCTTTCCGTGGCGGTAAGGGACATCTTTACCGACCAAGATCGCGAGGTCGACCTTTTATGTTCTACTCGGACCTTGAAGAAAGACTCGGTCTTTTATTCTCTCTTCGATTTTCCTATTATTTCGATACAGGTTTACTGCGGACTCGTCCCACTTCCCTGAGGGAGAACGGTTTGGACCCTTTTAGACTCGGAGTTTTATTTATTACTAGTTTTTCCTGGCAGTGGGGAAATAGTCCCTGTGATGTAAGTGTCATTAATTTCCTTTCTTATTTACCCCTTCTTCCCTTCAAAAACGAATGGATCCTTCAGTTGATTATTTACGTCTATCATTACCAGTCGCCTCTTTCTTGACACGAATTTTTACGGGATAAAGGGTATAGTTTACAATCTGACTTTTCGACTTACGAAGCTACAGAACTTTACTTTCTAGCCTGTCAAGACTCTCCCGGTCGGTGGCTTAACCCTTTGTGACTTGGAGTACCTACCAATGTCCTCTGCTGTGTGACGATCCACGGCACAGGTGTCCACGTCCCCTGTGTGTCCACTCCTTCCTCGCCCGTCTCCCGTCCGAAGACCTTCCCGACGCCGGTGGGACTAATACGGGACGTCTCCTCCACTCCAGCGCCCCCACCCCGTTCTTCAATTCGCATTCAATCATAAGGAAACGACTGGAAACGGGTACAATCTTTGGAATCAGGTGGACTTAATGTCCGTCTGGACCGACATAGCACGGACTGTTAATGACGAAAAAGGGCTTCACGTCCAGTCACCGTCGGGGCACAGAGTGTTAGATCCCCGTGATAAAAAGGAGGTCGCAGACGAGTGAGACACAGAGACACAGGGTAAAACCATTAAGAGTGTCATGAAACTAGAAAAAGTAATAATAATATAAACAATACTACCAGACACGAGTCCCCTGGAACTACACTGATAACATCATACTGAGTGACTTCCGAATCTACTACCAATCGTAAAAAGTCGTTATTTAATAAAAATTTAATTCCAAATATACAATAAAAAATCCTGTACTACGATAACGTGTGAATTATATGATGTCATATCGTATTTCTATTACAATATACGTGGCCCCTTGGGTCTTACAGGGCACCGAGTGAAATAACGTTGTCGGAGAAATAACGTTACCAGACCTTGGCTTGGGGTCAAAGAGACCCCAGACGGACCTGAAGGGACTTGAAGGTAGAGACAGTTAATAGGGTCTGCGTTGTGACCAAACACCTTTTGGGACAGTGTCCAGAGGGAGGAGGGAGAAGACATTCTGTAGGTCCCGAAGGGACCACCCAGTCACCATTTCTTAACGGACAGTCACGTCCTCTCTACCCAAACTAGGGACCAGACCCTTCTAGGGTGTACGGTGTCTCGTTGATTCGGGCACGCGGGGTTGATGATTCGAACACGAGATCTCGGACCCCCGGGGTTGAAGACTTCGGGTACTCGGGATCACAGCAACGAAGTATTGTTCTCCTTCGGTAACGTTACTCTTCGGGCGTGTGGTGTTTCTCTCTCATTGGGAGCGAACGGTGTTGGTCCCTTTTCGGGTGCGTCGTTAGTTCTGGGTCGTGTCGGTTTTTATTTATTTAATTGATCAATTTTCTTTTTCTTTGGGTCTTTCTGTGGTTCTGTCGGTACACGTCGAAGTGAAACTTGGGTGGTCTGTTCTTTCCTCTGTCTGTTGGGATGAGATGTTTTCCAAGTGCAATGAAATTTAGTTAACTGTGGTTTTCCTTCCGCTTGAACAAAATTTTCAATGACTCTTTAGGATCTTAAAATTACTCTACGAAGAAAAGAGAAACTACAATTATGAATTTTCTGCGTGTTGTGGGGTTTGGAGACCCCTACTCCCTCTCACTGACTTGAGTTAATCGAAATTGACCCTTCGTCTCGTCCTCACGAGAAACGCCGGAGCTCCGGGCGCAAGGATCACCTGGGGTTCGAGACTTGAATGGCGTCCGGACCCGGCTCAGGGCGTCCGTGACTGCCGTCCGCGCCCCGCGTCCCCGCGGCTCGGCCCCAGACAGCTTTGTCCTGTCGAGTCTCGGCAACGTGGCGTCCAGGACCCGGGAGTCCCTGGGACACCTCCGGCTCTTGAGCCAGTCGCTCTGTTCAAGGGGTCCCCTTCGGGCCCTTGTGGTGTCGTGCTGGTCTTGGTGGGGCCGAAGACGTCAAACCCTCCTTTCCTGTCGACGCCAAGTGTAAATTTTTATGAAGAATGTTTTTCCGTCTCTTTGTTTTGTTAACCAGTTCTTTCGAGCTCTACCCCCCGGGAACACAACGGTCTTGAATCTTGCGTGACACAAAGACACCTCCCACCCCCGCCGGGACGGAGGAGTCCGGGGCCACTTCACTACGGCGGGGAGCCGGCGTGGGAGCCGCGGAGGGGACCCTCCGGATCAACGTGCACAAGAGACAGGGGCACCGGCGTCGGACTGCGAGGAGAGTCCAGGAGGGACCTGTGAGTCTCCTGTCACTACTACTAGTTGTGGGAACCCGTCCTACGGTTCTGTGTCGTTCGCGAGTCCTGAATGTCGAGCCGAAGAAGAGGTACTTGACGGCGAATGTCATCTACTGCGTCTCCTGCTCGTCCCGGTCGTCGTGCCACCGGTCCCGCGACGTCTACTGCCGGCGGTCCCGGCACAGGGCGCCCGACCTCCGGCACCTGCCCTAGGAGTGGTCCAACTGGAACGACCATGGACTTTTGGTACCCCTGTCTTAAGAGTGTAGTGGTGGTGGGTCCTCTGAGCCTGCGCGTGTGACGTGCGCCCCAGGGGACGTCTCCGGAAGCACGTTGTAGCCCCACTCCTCCCTTCCACACGTTCCGCCGAGTGTGTGAGGGAGGTGGGCCCTGTACCGACCTTATAGCGTGAAGGTGGACGTCGAGAGGAAACAAAGGTGTCGTCGTTGGTGCACGGTGGGGCTGTGTGTGCAGGAGTCCGGGTGGCCTGGTTTGGCAGACGGTCTGCCCCCAGACAGTGGCACAAGACAGAGGGGCCGTGGGCCGTCGCATCCCGTGTCTCGTTCGTGAATTATAAGACGTTTAACCTTAGTCAAAATTCGTCCGACTTGACTCCACACGAGACCTTCCGTTGAAAACCCCGTTTGTTCCTTGACCTAATAAATGTTGGAGTGGCACCCGGGGACACAAAACTCTGTCACTTGTAAGAATAATAATGAAATAAAATTGTGACAACGACAATGTCATGACTTGTTGTGGATGCCAAACCTCTTTTTTTTGGGATTGTGGTGGTACTGGAGTGTGACCGTTGTGTGGAGGCAGACCTGCCTCGGGCAAAACTCCCGGACAAGCGGGCGTGCTGACGGTGACTGGCACTACCTGAGCCGTCGAGATCTCTGTGGCCCGACGATGGTCGTAGACTCGACACTCCGTGATTTCGGGTGGACCTTGTGGACCCTGAAAGCGGGACAGGGACCGGTGTGTCCTCGTGGGGTAGGATTGGGGATTTCAGAGGTGACACCGGTCCAAAGGAGACCGGTGCTGGGGCCTCCGGTCTCGGTGTCTCTTTGTAGTCCCAGTTCAATGACTTGGTATTTTTGTGCTGTCGGCCTTGTTCTTGTTCTTACCAGTGACCCCTACAACTCAGGACCACATAGGCCCGAGGTACTGAGACCCGGTGGGACTATGTGCAAAGGGTAACAAGGACCCTTTCCGTGTTTATGGTATACCGAGCCTGGACCTACTTATTCTTAATATTAGGTTAGTATGGAAAATGTCCTATAAACAACCATTTGTACAAATTATGAGTATTTTTATAACGAAGATCAATACGTCTGTATTACAGTATTAGTTTGTCGTACGTAATCTACAAGTGGTGTGTCGTTCAATGTTTCTAGTATGGAGCCTGGACTATCTCTACTTTGGATTTAGGCTTTGTCGGAGATATTCGCCCGTTTAGGTGAGCTCCTACATACTTGTATTTGTTTGTGTCGACACATTTGTCACTGTTTATTTGTGTACTTATCTTTAAATACAGATTGCGTTCATTTTCACACCCGATGTTACTTACCATTCATTGAACCCTTTGAACTCATAACGAATAACGTTGGTTTGACACTCCAACTAAGTACAAACACTCTTTTACCACATGAAGTCTCACTCTGACCCGGGACATCGAATTTAAAAGGTAGTTCATTGGTTCGAGGTCAGTTGTGATCCGAAACCGGTTAGACAGTAGTCTTACTCTGTCGAACTCTTGATCTGGGATCGGAAGTCTAAGAGAGACCCCGTGGTGGACAGGTCAACAACAAGTCAGTGATTCAGCACAGGCTGAGACACTGGGGTACCTGACGTTACGTGGCCCGGAGGGTCAGGAGGTGATAGAGGACCTCAAACGAGTTTGAGTACAGGTAACACTTAATTGGTTTCTTCGGTCTTTTCAGCCGGTCCGAGGAGACAGGTGCCCTAAGAGGTCCGTTCTTATGACCTCACCCAACGGCACGGGAGGAGGTCCCCTAGAAGGGTTTAGTCCCTAGCTTGGGAGTAGAGATTACAGAGGACGTGACCGTCCGTCCAAAGAATGATGACCGCGGTGGACCCTTCGGGTCTCAGTCTGTGCTGATTTGTTAAACTCGTGAGGGATTTTGGTGTGTCCCCCTATCTTTTTTACTGCTCTAGTAAATCTCTAGACGATTGTTGTCCTCTGGAACTTATAAAAGCCATCTTTCAGTAGGTTTAATGGTAGTTGCAATAGTGTCTCTGGTGTGTTACCTATGGACGTCTCCTGACCGGGGTACAACGGGTGGAAGTTTTACAGTACTGTTAGGAGATGTCGTTCCCAGAATGTCTACTTCTATAGAGATGTTTAGATCTTTGCCCAAAAGTGAATTGGTAGTCCACCAACTTAGTTCTAAATCCGGACTAGACAGGTTGAGATTTTATATACAAGAATTTTTTTTTAATACGATATAAGGAGGGTTGTAAGGTTGTCATAACAAATCTCTTTTGTTTTGTTTTGTTTTGTTCTCACACTTCCCGATAATAAGTCTAAAACATGTCTGGTCATTTAAGATCAATTAATCGATTGTATATGTTACGTTGAACTGGATTAAATTTTGTGTTTGTCTCGAAGTGTTCAGGTTAGAGAGAATGGGGGTTCTAATTTCTCCGATTACCCAAAATAGTGTCACTTTTTATTGTATACTGAGAAATTTAAATAAAAAATTTGTAAGAACAATTCCAGGTATATCATATTGATCTACTTATAATTTGTCTGATCCCTTCCGATACTTGACAGTATATACTTGATTAATACGAAAGACAGACCCGAAGGTACAAATTCTAAAGTGATTGTGGACCACAAAAGTAGTCTCTCAAGTGTCTTCTTTTATTTTGTAGTCCAACGTACGATACACTGTACCTTCGAGGTGGTATTAGCCTGTGCACCCGTAAAGGTGAACGACTACCGGCACAAAACAGTACTCATTAAGTTCACTGTTAATCAAGACCTTCTATTTGTCTGTAAGAGATTATTAAAGTCATTGTATAAATAGAAACTGAAAGTATAAAAAAAAGTTCATTTGTTGTTTAGTTAAGTAATAAAAGACACGAGAAAGTAGTGGTGGTGGTGGTTTTTTTGAGTACAACTCATTGACACATTGCTCTGGTTTTGTACTACCTAGCTAAAGATCGATACAAAAAATTAATTTTTTATCTGAATTTTCCCGTAAAAAGTTAGAATTGACTCCGTTCCTATGTCCGGACCTCACATTCGAAATAGAACAAGTAGGTTTGACCAATTTGTTTTTATAGATGACATTGTGAGTTGTATACTTAAGGTCTACATGGTGTCTTATCAGACGGTTATTTGTTTTATCGACCTGAAAATTTTCAGGTAAAATATGGTTCGAGAGACTGTGACCTACATTACAGTACATTTTCTTACTCAGAATTAATAAAATGAATAAAAAGTAAAATTTGAAACCAGAAACTTGTTACACCAAACAAAAAGTTATGACTATTATTTGTAATAAACTTTTACTCACGAAAGAAAACGTGTCCTTTTTTTTTTCTAAAATTTGACCTAACTAAAAAAGTAACACCACTTTATATGTATTGTAATGAAATGATCGTACACTCTACTCACGTTAACACGCCATCAAACTCGTAAGAAACAGTAACGGAAAGAAATCCTAACCTTACTTTTGACTGGAAAAGGTCAGGACACCGGTGACGACTCAAAAGGTTTAAACGATCGTATAACTCACGTCGTGAAAGTGTCGTAATAGAAAGTCCTAAACTTTATCGAGTTGACCTTAAGGTAGTGGAGGTGATTGAAACAAGTATCACTACAAAAGATTCCGGGTGAACTGAAGTGTAAGGTCCTACAGACCGAGATCCACTCACTAGTGTAGTAACATTAATAGAACCAGCACTTCTAGAAAAAACATGTTAACGTGAGTAGAGTGTGCGATCATTTCGTTACGAGTTTAAATAGGTTCGACCCGAAGTCGTTATGCACTTAAAGGTCTACAAGTTCGACCAAAATCTTTTCCGTCTCCTTGGTCTCTAGTTTAACGGTTGTAGGCAACCTAGTAGTTTTTTCGTTCTCTCAAGGTTTTTGGGTAGATAAAGACGAAATAACTGATACGGTTTCGGAAACTGACACCTAGTGTTATGTGACACCTTTTAAGACTTTCTCTACCCTTATGGTCTGGTGGACTGGACGGAGAACTCTTTGGATATACGTACAGTCCTTCGTTGTCAACCTTGACCTGTACCTTGTTGTCTGACCAAGGTTTATCCTTTTCCTCATGCAGTTCCGACATATAACAGTGGGACGAATAAATTGAAGATACGTCTCATGTAGTACTCTTTACGACCCGACCTTCTTCGTGTTCGACCCTCTTTATAGTTATTGGAGTCTATACGTCTACTGTGGTGGGAATACCGTCTTTCACTTCTCCTTGATTTTTCGGAGAACCACTTTCACTTTCTCCTCTCACTTTTTGAGCCGAATTTCGAGTTGTAAATCTTTTGCTTCTAGTACCGTAGACCAGGGTAGTGAAGTACCCTTTATCTACCCCTTTGTCACCTTTGTCACAGTCTGAAAATATAAAACCCCGAGGTTTTAGTCACGTCTACCACTGGCGTCGGTGCTTTAATTTTCTGTGAATGAGGAACCTTCTTTTCAATACTGGTTGGATCTATCGTATAAGTTTTCGTCTCTGTAATGAAACGGTTGTTGTCAGGCAGATCAGTTCCGATACCAAAAAGGTGACCAGTACATACCTACACTCTCAACCTGACACTTCTTCCGACTCGCGGCGTCTTAACTACGCAAACGTGACACCACAACCTCTTCTAAGAACTCTCAGGGAACCTGACGTTCCTCTAGATTGGTCAGGTAAGACTTTCTCTAGTCGGGACCCTAAAGAAACCTCCCTTACTACGATTTCGACTTTGAGGTCATGAAACCGGTGGAGTACTCTTCTCAACTGAGTGACCTTTTCTGAGACTACGACCCTCCCTAACCTCCGTCCTCCTCTTCCCCTGCTGACTCCTACTCTACCGACCTACCGTAGTGACTGAGCTTCCTGCACTCAGACTGACTTGAGACCCTCAACCACTACCTGTCCCTCCGGACCGCACGACGCTAAGTACCCCAGCGTTTCTCAGTCTGTGCTGACTCGTTGACTTGACTGACTTGACTATCCATTCTATTTTAAATGGGAATGACTGTGACTCGTGTAAGTGTTACAATATATTGGTGGTGGTGATCCCACCTTTGGGGGCTGGGTACTTCGTCAGTACGGTGTAGGGGATAAAGAGGTGGTGGTGTAGGACCGTTCGTGAGTAAACGAAACACAGACTTAAACGGATAAGACCTATAAAGGACGTTTTCCTTGGTATTTTTATAATGTCCTGAAAGACACAGACAGAAGAAACTGAACCGTCTTTCAAAAGCTCCAGTAGATACAGTCGTACGTTGTCTTGAAGTAAGGAAAAATACTGACTTATTGTAAGGTAACCTACTCACCTGGTACAAAACAAATAAACAAGTAGTCTACCACCTGTAGACTGAACAGAGGTGGAAAACCGATAACACTTGTTACAACGACACTTGTAAGTACAAGGCAGAAAGAGGTATGTGAAAAGTTGCAAAGTGTTTCTATGTGTGTTACCGAGGTGTACGATAATTTTCCATATGTAATCACAAGAAAGTGATTCCGTAATACAATTAGTCAGTGAGTGTATGAATTACAATATTGTGATCTCGTAGTGCAATTATTTAGTCCCCCCTTCTTTGTGTTAAGGACTCGTTTGGTTCTCTTCTCACCTCCCTCTGTCACGGCCTCCTCGATCAGTCCTAGCCATGAACATCCTTAAATTGGGTATCACTCCTCGAACGCAAGATAAGATTCTTATTATCCTTCATGAGTTGTTGACGTCTTACATATAAGAAGAAATTTTTCTGAGTCTAGTATGTTTCAGAGAAAAGGTTGGTGTCTACTTAATTTGATCTTTAGTCATTGTCTTCCTTTTGACCCTTCAAGTTTCTATACGTCTTCTATTTATTAGATGAGAATATATTGGTTACCCAGTTTCTTCTTTAGTGTTACCTTTAATCTTTTGTGAAACTTTACTTACTCTTATTTTTTGTTTTATATTTTTGAATACCCTATGTCGTTCTCGTCGCAAATCTCCCTTTGAATCTCGTCATTTACAGATACGATGTTTTCTAGATTTTAGCTGTTGGATTACAAATTGAACTAATGTAATGTTTTTATTCCCATTTGATTCGGTTTTCGATCGTCTACCTTCCTTTACTATTTCTGATCGTGTCTCTGTCTATTTATCTCTTTTTGTTGTCTCTCTTCGTTATTTTGGCTTTCGACCAAGAAACTTTTCTAGTTGTTTTAACTGCTTTGAATCTAACTGTTTCCTCTTTTCCCTCTTCTGAGTTCATTCATTTTAGTCTTTACTTCCGTGTCTGTAACGCGACCTGAAATGTCTTTACTTTTCCAATATTCTCTTGTGATGGTGTTTGACCTATAGATCCATTTTTTCTGTAAGAATCTTTATGTGTTCGGTTACTTTGACTGTGTCTTCTCTATCTTTTAGTCTTATCTGGTGTTGTTTCTCTACCTGAGTCAGTAATTTTTGGAGGACTGTTTCCCTTCGGGTCTTGGTCTACGGAAGTACACTTAAGACGGTTTATAAATTTCTTTTTAATTATGGTTAGGAAGAGTTTGAGAACGTTTTTTACTTCTCCTTTCTTAGGTAGGATTGAGTAAGATACTCCGATTATAATGGGACTATGCTTTCGGTCTTTTTCCGTGATATTCCCCTCTTTTGCTGTCTGGTTCTAAAGACTGTTCATGTCTAAATTTTTGAGACTTGTTTTGTATGGAATATTTTCAGTCACGTATAAGTTCCTAATATGTAGTGTCGGTTCACCCTAAGTAAGGTCCTTCCGTTACTACTACATAGTATGGTTTTAGTTACATTGGGTACTGTTCTTTTTTACTTTCCCTGTTTTTTTGGTGTGATTAGCGGAGTTAATGCGAATCTTTCCCCGAAGGGACCACCGAGTCTTCCATTTCTTAGGTGGACACGTTCTTCTGAACCCGAGTCAGGGACCCAGCTCTTCTAGGGGACATCTTCCTTTACCGTTGGGTGAGGTCCTAAGAACGGACCTCTTAGGGTACCTGTCTTCTCGGACCGCCCGATGTCAGATACCACAGTGTTTGTCAGCCTGTACTGACTCGTCGATTTGTTGTTACCCGGGTGTCCCCTTGTTGTCACGAATTTTTCGTGAACTGTTTTGGGTTGCAGGAAAATTTTATGTTCACGAGTTGTGTGATCATCCGTAGGAACGGTCACGGACGGGACTCGGTCGTCAAGAGGCGTGTGGGTCGCTCTGCACGGTACACGGAAACCCCGTCCACACCCGTCTCACCACCACCCGTCCGAACCTGACCCGACGACGACGTCCACAACGAGGGTGGGTCCGTCTAAACAAGGTTAGTCTGTTGAGACTCTTGAGAATCCAGGAGGAGGGTCCTGTGGTGCCGACGGGGGTCAAGGAGGTGGTGGTGGGGCTCCGGTCACCGTCGCCAGACGTCAGTTGTCGGCCAGAGGACCCCTAGAAGAGGAGGGAAGACGTAGAGACGACAATCCTCTGAGTCCGGTCCTTAGTAGCGGCGAGGGGTAGGACATTTGGGTTGGGCTTACCGTAGATCTGCGGGTCACACCACTCCTACTTCGTCCAGGAATGACTTAGACGATCAAAGTGTGGAATGTAATGACTGTGTCTTTACAACCCCTAGGGTTCAAACTGACCGAACTTCTCGTACTACATATGGTTATAATTTACACGATCTCACCGTACATGTTCTACTTCTGTCCGTTGAAAGTTTCAATGCATTCTATACTAAGGAGAACAACAACAAGAAGTCAGCGATTCAGCACAGACTGAGACGTTGGGGTACCTGACGTCGTGTGGTCCGAAGGAACAGGAGGTGATAGAGGACCTCAACTGAGTTCAAGTACAGGGTGACTCAGTCACTACGATAGGTTGGTAGAGTAGGAGACGGCCGAAAGAGGAAAACGGAAGTCAGAAAGGGTCGTAGTCCAGAAAAGACTATTCGACCGAGAAACGTAGTCACCGGTTTTATAATCGTGGAGTCGAAGTCGTGGAGTCAGGAAGGTTACTTACAAGTCCCAACTAAGGAAAATCCTAACTGACCAAACTAAAGGGACGTCAGGTTCCCTGAGAGGTCTCAGAAGAAGAGAATTTACATGGAATTAGTCATACCTGTAAGATTTGAGATGGAATTTTTACTCTTTTGTATCCCATTTTAGAAACACTGGAACCTAAACCGTTACCAAGGAATTTATACCCGAAGGGACCACCGAGTCTGTCATTTCTTAGACGGACGTCACACCCTCTTACCCCAAGGTAAGGACCCAACCCTGAAGGGGACCTCTTCCCTTACCGTTGGTGGAACCATAAGAACGGACCTCCTAGGGGTACTTGTCTACTCGGACCACCCAATGTCAGACACCCCAGCGTTTCTCAGGTTGTACTGACTCGTTGATTGTGAAAGTGTGTTGACTTTTAGTCTCTTTGTTTGGTAGACTAATTTTACTTTGATTTTACACTAAAAGTTTATGTTATAGTGACTCATTTTATTCTCCTCGTTTCGAGTTGCCCTCAAATGTTGTTTTGTCATTAGTTCTATATTCGTTCTAAAACAAGTAGTCTTCGTTCTAATAGATTTAATTCTTTCGGAGTAAAAAGTTTACTTACCATCTTCCTAATATACTCCCAAACATAGAAAAAGAAAAAATTTTTCCTTAGTAAGACTGGAATGAAAACTCCAAAGTGGGTTTGATAAGTTGAATTACAGAGACAAATGGTCTTAGACTCGGACCATTCCAGACCGGTCTGGTGGAAGAATGTTAAAATAGACCCCGTCGGTCAACACACGTTCATTTTGGTATTCAAGTAACACAGTCCGACGAAAAGTTTGTACGAGACTCACGACTCAAAGGTTCGATTACGGGATTTGACAAAAAAAAAAAAATTAAATAAAAGGAAAAACTTGAATTCTCGTATGGTTTTTGTCATGTCGATCCGTTTGTAAAAAAGGAAACAACTCGTTACGACATTGTAGACAAATATTTGTGTCTTGAAGACTCGAACTAAGGAAGAAAGTTCAAGGGAGAGCCCGTGACGGGGACAATGATCAGGAAAGTACTAAATTTGAGTTCACTTAGTTCCGTCTTGGGGCTCCGCCGGAGGTGAGACGAAAGAAAATTATGATTATGTCTACTAAGTATTTATGTCAAGATAATATTCGTCTCGGCCGAAGACTCTTCATTTGAAAACACAGAGACGAAGGGTCAACGAGTTCAACCCACTTAGTGGCTCCTATTTACTTCGTGGTGCGTTTTCGGCGTTGCGATGCCTTGGTTTCTTTGGGTCCCATGGAGTGCTACAGTCCTACCCAGGGACTAATACTCTGATCCCCTACCACCAAGGGGTCCACTGACTCTCCCCTTCTGGGACCACCTCCTGGAGACTCGGGAGTGAGGTAGAGGGTAAGACGGAGGTAGTCAAAGACAAAGGGAGACCCGACGGACGGGTGGCGACGGGATAACGATAAGAGTCGGAAATGGTACGCACAACCCTCCTTTGGTACTTTTGTACGTTTGACAAGAAGAACTTCGACTTCTCCCCCTCCCACCACCTGTATTAAGATAAGTGAGAATTTAACTTTCGTATGTACAGGAAGTGTAAAAACAGATAAGAGTGTTAGAATATGTGTCTCAGAAAGAAAACATTCACGTTCAGGAGTACACCGAATTATTATAGATAAGAAAGACTGGGGTACCTGACATCGGGCGATCCGTAGAGACAGGTACCCTAAAGGGTCCGTTCTTATGACCTCACCTAACGGTAAAAGAAGAGGTCCCCTAGAAGGGTTGGGTCCCTGACTTGGGTACAGAGGATATAACCGTCCGTTCAAGAGATGACGACACGGTGTACCCTTCGTTAAATCTAATAATTATTTATAATGGGACATAATACTCTGTAATTTTTTCTATACTAATATCGGTTATGAGGTTTTACCAAGGTTAATAAGGTAATAATAGAAAACTTAATTTCTGTCTTTCAGGTTTAGAACGTTACTTTTGTGATCACTATACTTAGTTTCGGGAAATAACGGAAGACCTTTCGAAAATACTTTTGTAAAAAAGGACTTAAGGAATGGGATCTTCTCCATACACAAATCTTTTCGTCTTTGAAGAAATTTGGTGTGCGGGTAATCAACAATAGAGGTTGAAATAGAGACGAGAATCTTTTAGAATTGATTTAAGTCACCAGTCAGTCAAATTAGTGAGTCAGTACAGACTGAGAAACGTTGGGGTACCTGACGTCGTACGGTCCGAAGGGACAGGTAGTGGTTGAGTGTGTCGAATGAGTTTGAGTGCAGGTAGTTCAACCACTACGGTAGGTTGGTAGAGTAGGAGACAGTAGGGGAAGAGGAGGACGGAAGTTAGAAAGGGTCGTAGTCCCAGAAAAGGTTACTCAGTCAAGAAGGGTAGTCCACCGGTTTCATAACCTCAAAGTCGAAGTCGTAGCCAGGAAGGTTACTTATAAGTCCTGACTAAAGGAACTCCTAACTGTCCAACCTAGAAGAACGTTAGGTTCCCTGAGAGTTCTCAGAAGACGTTGTGGTGTCAAATTTTTCGTAGTTAAGAAACCACGAGTCAAAACAAATATCAGATTGAGAGTATAGGTATGTATGTACTGATGACCTTTTTGGTATCGAAACTGATCTACCTGAAAACAGCCGTTTCATTACAGAGACGAAAAATTATACGACAGATCCAACCAGTATTGAAAAGAAGGTTCCTCGTTCGTAGAAAATTAAAGTACCGACGTCAGTGGTAGATGTAACTAAAACCTCGGGGGGTTTTGTCAGACAGTGACAAAGGTGACAAAGGGGTAGATAAACGGTACTTCACTAACCTGGTTTACGGTTTTATTCCATTAACTAACAATTCTCAAGCCTTCGCTGTCTTACAATAATGGTTAGTTTCCTAATTTCTATTCTTACGTTATAGTCATAAAACTAATGTGTCCTTTCGTTAACGAATACTAATCCAGAGGACTCTGAAGGGACCACTGAGTCTGCCGTTTCTTAGACAGACGTTACCCCCTCTGGACCCAAGTCAGGGACCCATCCCTTCTAGGGGACCTCTTCCCTTACCGTTGGGTGAGGTCATAAGAACTGACCTCTTAAAGTGCCTGTCTCCTCGGACTACCTGGTGTCAAGTATCCCAGTTTTTTTCGAAACCTGTGCTGACTCGCTGACCGTGTGAACTCGTCTGGAGGACTTCCGCCCCGTCTTCTGTCACCGTCACCGGGAAACCTATTCAATTGTACGTCTTACTGTTCGTTGATCGTCTCGGAGCACCATTAACCGGGCATACACCTCTCGAGTACGTACGACACAAATGTACTTGGACTAAGATGACTCACTTTTAATTTTATCGTTTGCATGTCGAAAAAGAGGACCCGTCGGACAGTCCCCGACAACGAACTTGACCTTCGTGACATCCGACTACTTACAATCGTGAAACGACGACTTCCTGGTCTCGAGTTTAAATTTTTCCTGTCCGTCTTCGGAGGGAGGTGACCGGGTTCACGCCGGACACCTGTAGACCCCAGAAATAGGAAAAAAGAAGGGAGAAAAGGACCGAGATTTTATATGACATTTCACGACGTGTGAGAACCAATTCTCGAAACAACAGTCGTGAGACCCAAACTTAGAACCGAGTCGGTGAATGGTCGACACAGTGGTTGGTCGTTTACTACTGAAGTCAAAGGAATAGTCATTTCGGTCCTTTATTTTCATAGATGGATTTCCAGACACTCTGGACTTCCTTCACTACGTATGTGTCTCCCAGTAGAACCAAGGAGGGTGTCACTTGAAGGACTCAATCGGTAGGAAAGAGGATAATAATAAGTCTTAGTCTGTAATATAAGATTAACAACAATACCGCCTTAGACCTACCAGAGAATTTGGTTCACTTTAGTGGATACATCGTCCGTCCGGCGACTCGTGGGACTACCCTATCGGACACAGGAGTAGTGTCACAAGACCTCCCGTCCTTTCACGTGTCACTTCTGTTTGGTTGTCTTAAGAGGGGTCTTCAAGTTCAAGTACAGAATGTTTTCTGTGTCGACGGTGATGAAAATCGATTCACAGAGTTTCCCAAGGAGGGCGGCATGCTAACGGGTTTCATTGTGATTCGTTACAACGTATTCTTATTCGTTGGTGCTCGTTTTATTCAGTTGGGGAACCTTATAACACTTATTTTACCATTTCGATAATGATTCTTCTCGAACATCCTTTTTTGAAGTCCGTTTTGTTTTTATAATTACCAGTCCGTGTTTCTGTCGAACCCCTTATGTCTCGTCCTCCCTGTACCGTCTGTTCGGTATCCTGGACATGAGCGACGAGGAATTCCTGTGACCACCCCTTAAGACTCATTTACTCTGAGGTCCGTTCTCGGTGTTGACTGATACTACAAACAGGTTCTAAAGATTCAGAAGGAGTTTCCGAAAATAATTTATCACAAACATGTCCAAACCCCCACTTATTTACTTTTATCATACGAAGAAAGAGAAAATCGAAGAACTTGTGCTTCTGGTACCAAACCTGAATAATGGATGTACACGCACGTACGTACGATTCAATGAAGTCAGTACAGACCGAGAAACACTGGGATAACTGATATTGGGCGGTCCGAGGAGACAGGTACCCCTAAGAGGTCCGTTCTTATGACCTCACCCAACGGTACGGGAGGAGGTCCCCCAGAAGGGTTAGGTCTCTGACTTGGGTCCAGAGGGTGGGACTTCCGTCTAAGAAATGGATGACTCGATGGTCCCTTCAGGTTCTTGTGACCTCACCCATCAGATAGGGAAGAGGTCCCCTAGAAGGGTTGGGTCCTTAACTTGACCCCAGAGGACCTAACGTCCTCCTAAGACATGGTCGAATCGATGGTCCCTTCGGGGTAATGGTTGAATCACTATCTATTTATGTTTATCTGTAATTCGTATTTATCACAGTATTTAAATTTAATGTATGTTTTCCCCCGTAACTATCTTCTGGTCCAGTCAAGTCAAGTCAACGAGTCAACGTAGACTGAGAAACGCTGGGGTACCTGACGTCCTGCGGTCCGGAGTGACAGGTAGTGGTTGAGGACCTCGAGCTCAACTACTACGGTAGGTTGGTACAGTAGGAGACAGTAGGGGAAGAGAAGGGTGGAAGTTAGAAAGGGTCGTAGTCCCAGAAAAGGTTACTCAATCAAGAAGTGTAGTCCACCGGTTTCATAGTCAGGAAGGTTACTTATAAGTCCTGACTAAAGGAACTCCTAACTGACGAAACTAGAGGAACGTCAGGTTCCCTGAGAGTTCTTAGAAGAGGTCGTGGTGTCAAGTTTTTGTAGTTAAGAAGTCACGAGTCAAAAGAAATGTCAGGTTGAGAGTGTACTGACCCTTTTGGTATCGAAACTGATCTACCTGGAAACAACCGTTTTATTACAGAGACGAAAACTTATACGACAGATCCAACCAGTATCGAAAAGAAAGTTCCTCGTTCACAGAAAATTAAAGTACCGACGTCAGTGGTAGATGTCACTAAAATCTCGGGTTCTTTTATTTCATAGAGTGACAAAGGTAACAAAGGGGTAGATAAACGGTACTTCACTACCCTGGGCTACAGTACTAGAATCAAAAAACTTACAACTCCAAATTCGGTTGAAAAAGTGAGAGGAGAATGTGAAAGTAGTTCTCCGAGAAATCAAGAAAAAACGAAATACGGTATTCCCACCACAGTAGACGTATAGACTCCAATACCTATAAAGAGGGCCGTTAGAACTAAGGTCGAACACGAAGTAGGTCGGGCCATTAAGGGTACTATATGAGACGTATATTCAATTTATTCGTCCCACTGTTATATGTCGGAACTGCATGAGGAAAGGGTTAAACCTTGGTCAGACAACAAGGTACAGGTCAAGATTGACAACGAAGAACTGGACGTATGTCTAAAGAGTCCTCCGTCCATTCCACCAGAACATAAGGGTAGAGAAAAATTCTTAAAGGGTGTCAAACAACACTACGTGTGTCAGGTTCCAAAACCGTATCAGTAATTTCGTCTTCATCTACAAGACCTTGAGAGAACGAAAAAAACTACTAGGTCACCTATAACCGTTAAACTTGAGACCAAGGACACGAAAAAGGTTTAGGTCGACTTGTAGACCTTCAAGTACCAAGTGTACGATAATTTCGGACCGAACCTTTTAAAACTCGTAAGAAAACGATCGTACACTCTACTCAAGTTAATGTACCATCAAACTCGTAAGAAACCGTAACGGAAAGAAACCTTAACCTTACTTTTGTCTGGAAAAGGTTAGGACACCGGTGACGACTCAAAAGGTTTAAACGACCGTATAACTCACGTCGTGAAAACGTCGTAGTAGAAAATCCTAAACTTTATCGAGTTGATCTTAAGGTAGTGGAGGTGATCGAAACAAACATCACTACGAAGGATTCCGGGTGAACTGAAGTGTAAGGTCCTACGGACCGAGATCCACTCACTAGTGTGGTAGTACCAATGGACCCAGTACTTCTAGAAAAAACATATCAAGAAGACACATAAGAACGGTGGAGAGAAATTATAGAAAAGACAGGAAATAACACGGGTAGAAACGGACTTTACAAGGGAATCATAGAAATTGAAAGAACTTCTCTAGAGATCAGAAAGGGTAAGATAACAAAAGGAGATAAAGAAACCTAACTAGTGACTCCTTCCGAAAGAAGAGAGAGGAACGATAAGAAACCTGGAGACGTAAGTTTACCGATTTAGAAAGGTAAAGAGGAAACGGAAATTGAAGACAAGAAAAGAGTCGATAAACATTCCGATAAACTATCTTCCATTAATTATCTTTACTGACAGACTTTTGATGAAAAAGTACATATATAAACGGACTAAGACGATGGTTATAAATATACCAGTCGGAGTGACACTTTAATGTCGTCTTTTTTTCCGGTCAAGGTACTTACACACTATTGACAGAAACACCTGTTCCTTTAAACTGAATTAAGTAAGGACTCCCACCTACCACTACGAGTCACACGTAGAAGTTTCGGTACCCAGAGTCGCACCCTTCTCTCTGGGAGGATAGACTCTTCTTCTCTCCACTTCCTCTCTATCTCTTCTCCTTCGTCCGACCTGGTGGTGGGCCGGTCGTGTCGTAAATGTTGGTCTTTCTGTGACTGACTGCCCCTTCACGGGGGTTACAGCCCCTACAAAGTAGAATTGCACACTGGAAAATGGACTCACAGTGAAAGTGAAGATGGACCCCTGTGAAGTCCCAGTCCTTCGACCACTACACACACAAATGTTATTCAACTGCCACACTTAAATGTCTCCTTACACCGTCCGAGTGTAAGAGTGGTTATGTCGATATGTTGTTGATGGTAGAGACTGAAGTTAGTTTTGGACGTACCAACGTTTGTGACTAAAATTTTTTAACTCGTCTTCAGTGGTTCAGAGAGGACTCACATACGTCTGTTCCCGAACCAAGGGGTAGGTTGACTCCGACGTAAAGGTGACATTTGGAGGAGGTTGATGCATTTGCTCGGGGATATCACAAACTTGTCTTAGGACCCGTCGGCTGGCGGAAGGAGGACTCTCACCCCGTGGTGGTTCGTAGGGTGGTGAGGTAAACGGTGGTCGACGCACGAGCGGGTACTCTTGTGGAGGTTCTACAGATCACTCGACTGACCGAGAGTCGGTGGATTGTTGATCGTGCCATAGGCGGTCGCCGCTAGACAAAACAAAGTTCCACACTTCGCTGTCATGAAACAGAAAGTCACCGGTCTTTTAGTACTAAAATCCTACAGGGAAGAGTAGGTCGTCCCACATGTGACGTAACTCTCAGCAGAAAGGTCTAGGGGTCCAGAGATAGGAGAAGAGGGTGGTCGAAGGTGAACCAAGGGTGAGTGGACGAGGGGTGTCTGGGGCGGACGACGACCTTAGCCAGGGAGCCCCGACGAGACAAACATCGTCACCGACGACACCTGACTTTCGGTGGTCGAAAGTGACAACGACCGGTTCTCGGGACTCCCCCTTCCCCGCGTGTCGGGTGGGACCACCCGAGTGGTTCGGGACCACGCCACGACCGGCCTCCCCGCTCTTCGTCGACCCTTCGCTCGACGCAGAGACGGTCCGGACGCAGGGACGTGCACGGTCGGTGCCTACGAGTACGGCGACAGGTGCTGACGATGGTTGCCCTCACTTTTCCGAAAGGACGAAAAGCAAAGAAATTTAAACCAAATACCCACGCACGTACGATTCAGTGAGGTCAGCACAGACTGAGAAACGTTGTGAAACCTGTCATCGGGCGGTCCGAGGAGACAGGTACCCTAAGAGGTCCGTTCTTATGACCTCACCCAACGGTACGGGAGGAGGTCCCCTAGAAGGGTCGAACCCCTAGCTTGGACAGACAGAGTGACAGAGGACGTGACCGTCCGGTCAAGAAATGGTGCTCGCGGTGGACCCTTCGAGTCCAAACGAAACCTAGAGTAAACAATCATGTTTTGCAGTTGCGAAGATAGGTCTTTTACTGTTAATTGGTATGAGTATTCCGTGACTTGACTTGTCGACATAAAAAAAGAGTCGTCCTGTTTTCTTTTAATATCTACCTGTTCTGTTTCTCAGAAGATATGAAATTCTACACACACAGGAACCCACACGGTTGTCTTTACGTTACTATTTTGGTTTGTTTTTGTCCTAAGTTCCCGGGAGCCGCCGGGTCGCTACCCGGACCTCGTTCACACTGTCCTCCAGCCCGTCCGTTTCCCCAGTCGTCCCCACAATTCTGTCCCCGACTCTACTGCCTTTCCCCGGAGTCCGAAGGGCGTCCATCTTACCGTAGGGCCCTCCGGACCCCCACCTTTCCTGAACCTTCCGACTCCAGTCCCCCTCGCAGGACTTCGGGTTCGGGTCGCTCGTCTTTATCGGGACCCGTCCTTTCAGGACCGTCCCCTGGACAAGGGTCGACCCGACGTCCAGGGTCTACGACTCTGAGTCATTTACTGAATTGACTTGAACCAAAGACGAGAAGAAGTAGAACGAAGGTCTGATGAACCGGACCTCTAGATAAGGGACGGTCTTCACTCGGTCTATACTAGTACGTCCAGAAATACCGTTTGTCTTTCTTCTTTCCCGTCTCGTCCACTAACGGTGTCCACTCGCCGACCTCCCCGTCCCTCCACTTGGGGTCCGGTCGTGACGGGTGACAAGTTGGTGTCCCAGCTGACTGCCGAAGGTGGCGAACACGCCAAGTCTCTTTCAGAGACTGTACTGTGGGTCTCGTTCGAGTAGTGAAATGCAAACCGTCACTCACTTAATCTTTATTGACAGACCATAAAATTAATACTATTTACAGTATTAATTATGACTTTTTTAGTATTCGGTATTTTACCGTCGTCGAACAGATATCGTAAAGAGACATCTATACTATTTTTCTAAAAAAAAAGGACGAAAGTTCCTACAAAAAGAAGAAAAATAATAGGGGGTCAGGGTCTTCCAGAGTGACACAAATAAACTGACTACCTTGTTACTTCGAAACTTTGGAGGTGTGGTTCTTTGTCTTTTCTGTGGTATTTTCTTTGTGTAATAATGCCGGAGCTGGTAGACACGACTTCCTATGTGTCCGAGTTTTTATCAAAACGGAGTTGACCCTGATTGCCTACCCCAACGGTAGACCCTCGACCTTGTTTCTGTCCTCTGAACCCGGGGACGGGAGGAACAAGGGCTTGTCCTGAGGCGAATTGGGGACGTCACGGTCCGACGTGACCCCCGGGACCTGAGGTATAAGGGAACCTCCCTTGGAACAGTAAGTTCGAGTAGGTGTCCCTTCCGTCGTAGGTCGAACCGTACGAATTTGGATTCCTGAGACCGAGGACCTTAGTAGTCGAAGGGACTATAATCATCTCACCTATTAAGGATAAATGGAGTGACGTCATGACACTTTACTAAGATTCTACTATTTTGAGTTCAATGAAGCTGGGTAATTGAAGAATGATTCTTTTCTTTTGACACATACAGAGACGGGTCAAATCGTACCACCCCACTCCGACTTCTCTTTTTGGACCTACATTTGTCACAAAGAACGGTAGGGACGGTCGTCTTAGCTGGAACGAGAATTAAATAAGTAGTAGAATGTCGACTGTCTTGAAGACCACTTCTTGGGTTCAGACCCAATCCAGTCTTTCTCGGGTATACAGAACTCCAAACCTTCCACCACGTATCAATCCTGAAGTTGGTTCCAAAATGAAGGAGAAAATGTTAACACTCTTAGGCCTCAAGCTAGGGACCCAACCCTTCTAGGGGACCTCCTCCAGTACCGTTGGGTGAGGGCACAAGAACGGACCTCTTGGGGTACCTGTCTCCTCGGACCACCCGATGTCAGGTGCCCCAGCACTACTCAGTCTGTCCCGACTCGTGTGTCCACGAGTCCCGAAGAAGGGACTACCAGGTCGCCAATTCTTAGACGGACGGTTACGTCCCCTGTATCCAAATTAAGGACCAGGTCTTTCTGGGGTGTTAGGTGCCACGTCGATTCAGGTACACAGTGTTGATGACTTCGAGAACGGGATATCGGGCACAAGGTGTTGCTCTCTTCGGTGGTGTTACTCTTCGGGTGCGTAGAGTCGATCTCTCATCGGGGACAAACGACGTTGATCTCTGTCGGGTGCGTCGTCACTTCTGCGTCGTGTTGGTTTTGACCTATTTCATTTAGTCTCTTTGTCCATTTTAATTAAAATTTTTGACACTCTTAGAAGCCTCTTCCGTTACTGTGGGGTGAGGTCATGAGAACGAACCTTTTAGGGTACCTACCTCCTCGGACCCTCCGACGACAGGTACCCCAGCGATTCTCAACCTGTTCTGACTCGTTGAAGTGAAAGTGAAAAGTGAAAGTACGTAACCTCTTCCTTTACCGTTGGGTGAGGTCATAAGAACGAACCTCTTAGGGTCCCCGTCCCCTCGGACCACCCGACTGCAGATACCCCAGCGTGTCTCATCCTGTACTGACATTACTGAATCGTCGTCATCGTCACTCTTAGAAGTTGACTAAGTACTTTTTGACCCTGTGTCTGGTGGATTTATTGAACAGACCGTCAATTCCTAACCCTGTTCCTGAGTTTTCGTTCGAGGGCATCTCTGACCGACCGTAATTAAACCTCTACTATCCCATTCTGTCAATACAGGAAAGTCACGATTGCTCGTAATCTTCAGTCTCTCTTTGAAGGACGTAGAATAAGAAGTCTAGTCTTAGACCCCCTGAGAGTTCTCAGAAGAGGTTGCGGTATTAAGTTTTCGTAGCTAAGAAGTCGCGAGTCGAAACACATACCAGATTGAGAAAAGGTCCATCCTACTGAGGTGAAGTTCATAGCAAACCTGAAGAAAGAATGCAAATTTTAATTTGGCGGGAGCGAGGACCAGGACCTCGACCGGACCTCTTCACCCCGACTGACGCCCAGGTCCGAACGGAGAGACGACACCGGCGAAGAACCGCCACTGCACCCCGACCACGTCCGACTCTCTTCGTGTACCTCCCACCAACGGAGGTCCTGAGTTCCGGGCGAACGACGAAATTTGAGAGGACCCCGAGAGGAGAAGAAAGGGAGGAGTTTCACTACGAGGAGGTTACTACAAGGACCAGTTCTCGACCACACGTTTCCCCGACCTATGTGTGGGTCCAAATCTCTGTTTTCCTGGGGGAGATACCCACGTCGATGCGAATAAGGTAAACGGGAACCCTACACCGGGGTTCTCCTGTCTCGAGTGTGTGGAGGAGGACTCCTGTCTACGAGCCGAGACTCCCTACCTCAACAACGATTCGACTTGGAGACTGTCAGAGACGTAACCCAGACCGCACGTGGCACTCCAGCGAAATGCGGTGTGAAAAAATAAAATTCGTAAATTACCCATGTGTGTGTTTAGTGACGAGAGAAACGTTTTCAGGTACTGAATTACTTTGTCCGGACGGCCTAAAATACAAAAATTTTATTTGACATGAATTAGATTGTGAGTGAATTAAATCACTACCGGAAATTGTTTGGTGTTGGACAAAGAGCCACTCATTTATAAATTTGGTCGAGTAACTGAAATTTACAGATTTCCTCTGACGTCTCTTTGCGGTTCCTCAACCTAAATGTCGGCTGACCCATTACTAGTCGGCGAGGACAAGAGTTCCCGGGCCTAGTTTCGGAAGACGTGGAGGTCAAGTCCTGTGGGGACGGAGGTCTGACTCGGGTCGTCTACTCGAGAACTTCGTAGAGGTCCCAGCCCCCTGTACCAGGTCCCTGGGCCCCTGTCGTGAGTCTAACAAGAAACGAAAAGAAGAGGAATACACCCTGGTACCGACTGTTTGTAAACCGGTAAAATATGACCCTCTTTTCGTGCGTACATCTCGTGCACTCAGATTCTTTGTAAAAAAAGAATTTTACAGAGTTAAAAACAATTGAAATTACTTTGATCCCGATTCCTTTCCGTTTATAAACTTTATCGATTTATTAGTGAGTTTCGTCGACGTAAGTGGTTCGTGAAGAAAGAGATTTCTTCGGTTCTGTAATTTCGACGGGATGACAAAAAAGTTGTAGGAACCTTTTGTTCGGTAAACGATACTGTCTAAAAGTTGTATAGAAATCTTTTATCAAGGAATGGGCTCGTCGTTTAGACGAAAATGTTTTTGGGTCTAATTGATACACACTACCTTTGGTAAAGTTTCTTTCCTCTCGTCGAAAGACAAAAGTCCTTTTCTAAGGTTGGTTACACTGACCCAGAGGGGAAGGGGTGGGAAGGACCCAGGTCTCATTATTACTTTTGACGTTACTGACATCGTTCACCATAGTCTATTGGGTCCCCAGGTAGACATACTTCAACCTCGTACGACCCACGAGAGAGGTCCCAGGGGTGGGGGTCCGGCCTACGTATTCGGTGGGACGAGAGGAGGACGCAGGCTCTCAGAGACGGACGGCATCGACGGGGGCAAAGGACAGGAGACGGGCCGCCCGCCTCGACCGTCTCGTAGCAGGTGTCATTTCGGAGGCACCTGGGGTGTCCCGGGAGTCCCACAGAACCCCGGTTCGGGACCACGTCCCTGGCATGTCCCGTGGGACCACCCAAAAGTAGAGAACCAAGGGTACATTCGGTGAAAGATACAGGTGAGACAATCGAACAAACAGTTATTTCATTCCTTTAGTATTCCTTGACTCTTTCTCTTTCCCTTGTTTTCGTCCTTTGACCTTTCTACTTGTTTCTCTTCTCTCGTGAAAGACTTTGGTCACTGATTGCTCGCCCGTCGCCGCCCCTTACACGAGACCTACGGACCCCCGGCGAGACGTCAGCCGAGGTCCTCGGTCCCGACAAAAGAGACTAGCGGGACAGGAGGGCGAGGAGTGGGACAAGACACTCGTCCTGTCTCGACGTAGAACTTCTTCGACGGGAAGGGATGACAAGTCCTCCGGGGCCCTCGCGGACAGCCGGGACTTTTCTCAGGGGTTTGGCCCGTGTGGGTGGCCTCGGTCCCGCGGTCAGAGGGAGGGCTGTGAGCCTGAGGACCGGGCTCCTGGTGTCTGAGACTTTTGTAGGGCACATTTGACTTGGGCATTAGTCGTGTCCCACCGAAACACCCGGACAGGCCGTCTCCTAGGTCGTTCAAGAGACCTTTCAGTCCGGTGATTCATACTTGTTTGAGTCCTCTTCTTGAGAGAGGACGTCCTTGTCCTTTGTATGTGTCTACGTTGTGGTGGTGCACTACGAAGACTTCGTGTACCGAAACGATATTTAGAAAGCCTATTAAATGTAGAGAGACGTGGAACAAGATGTAGTGAGACTAGTCTAAGTCACTCGTGACTCAGGGGCCTACTTCTCAGGACCCACGCCCCTCCATCGTCCTTGACTGAAGACTAAGAGTCCCCAAGTCGACTTGTGCCCATCGCCGATTTCAGTGGACGAGAGGTGGTGTCCGTTGGACTTTTGGGTGTGCCCGTAGCTAAAGTCTTGTGAGGGGTAAACAAAGGAGAATTTTACTTTCCTTCCCAATCAGCGAGTCAGCACAGGCTGAGAAACACTGGGACACCTGACGTCGGACGGTCCGAGGAGACAGGTACCCTAAGAGGTCCGTTCTTATGTCCTCACCCGAGGGTGAAGGAAGAGATCCCCAAGAAGGGGTGGGTCCCTAGCTTGGACCCAGATGGACGTAACGTCCGTCTAAGAAATAGTAAACTCGATGGTGCCTTCGGGAGGAAATCTCCCCAAGTTTTAACCCTTGAGTACATGTGACACCGACTAAGTACAGTTACATACCGTTTTGGTTAAGTCATAACGTTTCGTTTTATTTCATTTTTATTTTTTCATTTCTTTTTTTTTAACCAAAAGAAATTTTTTCTACAAATGGTCCGCGGGAATAAATTTTGTTAAATCGTGGTGTCCAGTTCTTTCTTTCTATACTCCTTCTTTCTTTCTCTCTTTCTATACTTTCTATACGGAAACCTGTGTATTCGTGGACACCCGTAGTTCCGTGAACGTGTGAACCCCTTCCCGAGGGCGTGCACACGTGTCTCGTCACACACACCGTCTGTCGGGACTTCAGGTGGAGTTCAGACTTCAGGCGTCGTGAATGAGCTTTTATAGTAACTTCATTACTAATCATATACTTATATGTAGAGTTCACCCTTTTCCAATGTTTTGACATGTCGTATTAATGTGGATAAAAAAAAAATTTAGTCATCATATCTATCTTGTTTCCGACTTTTCTGGTAGTCTTATGACATTAAAACAAGGTATACACAGTTACGACCTTTACAAAACAAGTGCTACTAGAGGGGAAGAAAAAAAGGATGATTTGAATTTTTTTACTAGTTAATTTATCGTTTACTCAACAACAAATCAACGATTCAGTGCAGACTGAGAAACCCTGGGACACCCGACAACGGATGGTCCGAGGAGACAGACACCCTAAAGGGTCCGTTCTTATGACCCGACCCAACGGTACAGGAGGAGCTCCCCTAGAAGGGCTGGGTCCCTAGCTTAGGCGCAGAGGACACAACCGTCCGTCAAAGAAGTGGCGACTCGGTAGTCCCTTCGAGGTACTCGTTTCTCAAGAAAAATTTCAAATAAAACTTTAATGCAAATGAGAGATCTTCTACCAAACTCAAAGGAAACCTTTTGTCAGTCGGAAATTGTTACTTTACGGAATGACCACGCCTCTCGCCGCCCGAAAGACTCTCCTGCTTCAATACACTTTAGGATGTCTCGGTGCCAGTCGTGTCGAGCTCTGGAGGGCAGAGGGGGTGTCCCGCTGAATAGACTACCGAATAGAGGATCCTTAGTGCACCGAACAAAATGATTCGGGGGTTCCTGTTTCGTTTGTAGAGCCAATTTGTGGGAATTTATTTTTGGCGAAACTTACAAAAGTTTTGGTAAACAAGGTTGGTGTCACAAACAAGGTTTAATTCATTTGTGACGAATTTCCTTTAGTGCGGTTAGGACGTAAAGAATAGTCCGGGTCCCGTCCTTCATCAAGATTTTAAAGAACACAAAAAGATACAAAGAGGATTACGGCATTTGTCGACGGGGAATAGTTTTCCACCTTGTCCCCAAAGATACCTTTCCCACGGAAATAAATGGACGTCGAGGTAGGAGTGTTTAATCTTATGAGACCCACCTGATTAGGTACTACAAGTGTGTGGGTAGTAAGACGAACACCCTTCCCCTCGAATTTCGAGCTCGACCAATCCGTCGCCCGTATCCCGAAACCCGGTTCCCCGTCTCCTTTCACCCGCCGGACCACAAGACCGGTAGGCCCAGTGGTTCGTGTCTTCAGGAGACGTCGGGGTAGGTCCATTGGGAGTTGGGGGGTGGGGGTGGGCGGGGCCCGATCCTCTCCTGACTTCGGTCGACGTAGACCCTGGGAGGGGCGTGTCCCGTCGAGGGTCGGCGGTGGAGGGTGCGTCCCGTGTGGACCTGCCCACCCCGGCGCCGTACCGTCCGGTCCACGTCAGTAGAAACCCTTCTTCCGACCGCGAGGACCTGCACTAGGGCAAACACAGACAGAGGGGAGACGGTTGTACCGTGCCAATAGGGATAAAGGGCTCCCCGTTCCCCTCCGAGTTTCACCACTCGACTGAACGGGCTCCACTGTAGACGCCAGGTTCCGTATCGGACCCGCACTTACCTTCCAAGTGTGTGGGTGGTAAGAAGTCCCCGTCCCCTCGAATTTCGAGCACAACTGACCCGACACTCGCGCCACGAAACCCGGTACCCCGTCTCCTTTCCCACGGGTCTGAAGAGCGACCAAGGTCCGACACGGGGTGGGAGCCGACGAAAACCTACGGTCCCGGACTCCTGAATTCTGACCCGGTTATATATGTCAGCCTTCCGTCCGCCAACCTATCTTTGAAGGAAGATCAAAAGATTTAGTCAAATATTCCTTACGTCCATGTACGAAGTCTCTCTGTTTAACGGTGGCTCTGTGAGAACCAGTATTTAGACTCGACGTCTCTTGTCTGCCGACTTCGAGGGAGACAGAGAGGAATACGGGGCAGGTCCAAGGGTGTGAGTGACGACCAGAGACTCGGTGCCGGAGACGATTTGGGGTGTCGGGACCAGTCAGGACTCAGGAAAGAGTTCTGCCACACACACGTACGATTCAGTGAAGTCAGCATAGGTTGAGAAACACTGGGACACCTGACGTCGGACGGTCCGAGGAGACAGGTACCCTAAGAGGTCCGTTCTTGTGACCTAATCCAACGGTACGGGAGGAGGTTCCCTAGAAGGGTTGGGTCCTAGTTTGGAAGTAGAGAATGCAGAGGACGTGACCGTCCACCCCAGAAATGGTCATCGTGGTGGACCCTTCGGGTTGTATTTTTGTGATGGTACATTTTTTCTCGATGAATCGACCTTCGACGATATATTGTGTCCCTCGGGTCGGACCACGAGGCACTACTGGGTCTCACCACCTTGCCCCACTCCCCTCCCTCGGAGTTCACCCCCTATATATCTATATATGTATATATATTGATACTTACTAGACTCAAATACATACCGTCTCTGTTAGAGTTGTGATTTCGTTAATCGGAAGTTACTTTTTAAAAATTTTTTATTTTACATAAATATAAGAAAATTTTAATAAGAACACAATAATTGTGTCTGTCAGTAGGAAAATTTCCTGGAACAACGTTCGGTCAGTTAGGATTTCCTTTAGTTGAGACTTATAAGTGACCTTCCTGACTACGACTTCGACTTCGAGGTTATGAACCCGGTGGACTACGCTTCTCGGTTGAGTGACCTCTTCTGGGACTACCACCCCTTCCAACTTCCACCCTCCTCTTCCCCTGTTGTCTCCTACTCTACCAACCTACCGTAGTGGCTGAGTCACTTACACTCAAACTCGTTTGAGACCCTCTATCACTTCCTGTCCCTTCAGACCGCACGACGTCAGGTGTCCCAACGTTTCTTATCCTGTGCTGACTCGCCGACTCGCCGACTTGCTGTTGTTGGCATTCGACGTGTAAAGTCCGTGTCAAATCCACGCAGAACACCGTATCTCCGGGGACGTCTGTAGTGTCCTCCACCTTTGTTCCGAGTGGTGCTGGTGACTAGGTCGACCTGGGAACCATGAGGACCCTCGGGTGACAAAAGAGGGGACAGGGTAGGTGAGAGCTACTACCTTGGAGTCTGTAGGTACGACCGGGTCGGAGACGTCCGGACTCAGGTCAGAGTGGGCCCTCTCACCACGAAGCACGATGTCTGTGTGTGTGTGTGTGTGTGTGTATGTGTGCGTGTCGGAGCGTCCTCGGGGAACGGTCGGTGACCTACGTGTACGGGTCCAAAAGCGGACGGGGACGGGACCAATGTCGTACCTCGGGCCGTGGCGGAGGTGGTCTCCCGTTGGGAAGAGACCTAGGAAGTCGGAGAGTCTATTTTGTCAGTCGGACAGAGTCGACCTAGCAAGGGAAATTGGACGTTTGTCTGTCCGCTCGGAGAGGGGACTCCTCCTCTGGGGAAAGGGGACTGATGCGAGGGGTGTCAGTGACACCTCCGTCCGAGACCTGGCTCACTGGATGGCAGTCGAGGGAGGATGGGAACATGACGGAGGATGCAGGGGTAGTGGACCCGGGACAAAGGTAGTGAGTTACTTTGTCGGTGACTTCTGAAGGGTCCCTGGTTCAGGTGTCCGTGACGGTCTCAACCGACCGACCTGGTGTCAGTCGTGGGGTGCGGTGCCTCGTGAGAGGAAGGACCCCAGGGGGAGGAGCCCGAGTGGGAGGGGGCCGACTGAGGGCCCAGTGTCGACTCCGGTGGGAGGGACGCCGAGGACGTGGTAGTGGAATCTCGGCTCCCAGGAGGGTGCGCCCTGACTGGCAGTGGTCGACGCAGGTCCACACACCGCAGACTCACCGGACTGTCGAGCGGGGGACGTGACACTCGAGGTACTTCCTTTCCCGACGCGGGTATAGACGGGGTACCACCCACACGTGGAGCATCTGTGGGTTCATAAACAAGTCGTCCATTCACCCCTTCCGCCTCGAGGGTCCTGCTACCACAAGTGGACGTGGACGGCCTAAGAGAGGAAGTCCTCGGACTTCCCCGTTCGTGTGTGGGGTCCTCGGACGACTCTCGCACCCCTCCGGTCCTCCGGATTCGTCTCGGACGTCCGACTCTCTCATCGGTGTCCCTTGGAGGACGACGCCCCCGGCTTCAGGGGTCTAGGGTCCCGATGGACCCCAGAGCTCGTCCCCGACGAGGACCAGACCCCTCAGGTCAGAGGGTGGTGGTGTACGGAGGGACTTTGTTTCGGACAGAGACGTCCCTCGAAGGGTCTCCGGTGGTGGAAGCCCGAAACTCAGATTTATTGTGTCCTTGCGGAGACCCTTTCAGTGATTTCTTTGTCAACAAGCATCTACTCGCGTTTTCGGACTTCGTCCTCTTTGCTTTTGTACTCCGCGGAATGTATTAAAAGGGGTTTCTGGAGCTCTTGAGAAAACTTCTCTAATCGACGCAAGACCTTAATAAGGGTTCTTGACACGGTTTACGTCGTTTTGTAAGGAAATTTCTCTATTCCTAATTTCGAGTGATTTCTGGTGGTCTGTCGACAAAGTGTTAAGCTTTTCGATAATCGACGCACGTGACGTAAAGACTGAACCTTTTTTAGAAATAAAAAAAGAAACGAAAGATGTTTCAGAGTATGACCTCTTTATAAAATATATATATATATATATATGTGTGTGCGTATTTTGATCGGTTAAAAGAAAAACTTACTAGTGAATGAATCCCGAAATGTTCTGTAATTTTCAATTTACACTTTAGATACGAATTTTCGATTAAATACTACAGGTTCGAATCGGTCTAAGGGGTTTCCGTTTGTTGGCGTCACGGAGTTTATACTGATCTAGTGTAATTTAAATTCGGGTTATTTAATTTCCTTTTTTTTTTGGTTGTCTTTTGGATCAGGAAAGATTGAGATACCCGTTATAGTTAAAGAAGTGAGAAAAAGACTATCAAAACCTACTTCCCCTATTAGAAACGGAAGACCTGTCTTACTACCGACTCGACTCGGTATCCGTTCTGATCCGACCACGGAGTAAAATTGAAAATTAAAATATGACCCCATATCGGTCAATTGTCACAACGCTCTCAAAGCCCACCTGTCGTTTCCCTGAGTCGGTGTGTATGTGTACATAGGTAAGAGGGGGTTTGAGGGGAGGGTAGGTCCGACGGTACAATTGAAACCCGTCTCAAGGTACACGATGTGTCATCCCGATGGTTCCGGGTACACACATGTACAGGTAGGGTTTGAGGGATTACTAGGGAAGAAGGGTAGGGGAGCGGGTGCGGGCCGTTGACATTTGAGTAAGAGATTCAGACGCTCAGATAAAGATAAAACATTATTCAAGTAAACATAGTAAAGAGAAATCGAAAACGTATATTCCCTACAATATACTATTAAGAAAAGACAGACTGAGTGAAATGAACCATCGACACGGTAAGATTGACCGTTCTCCTGTACAGGAAAAGACTCGATACATCGTTTTTATCTGAGTCGTAGAGAGGACTCGACCTGAAAATCTCAAAAGGAATCTACTACTTGTCATTTCGTTTATTATGTTCTTTTTCAGTCGTACCTCACCTACCGTAGTCGGTTGTCTCCTAGTTAACCTGCCGACCCCTGACACGCCCCTCTTGTGTCACAGACCTCAGTCTGGGCGCCAACGGTTAATGGTCGTTTGTCGCCTCTCAGTAATTGGAGAGACCTGGCCACACGTGTGACTACTGACACTCGACTACTACTCTGGGACTCTTTTAATTCATTTTGGTTGACACGGGGTGTGTCTTGTCTGTAAGTTATGACGTAGACAATTGACGTTACTTAATAAACCACTTGTAAATGGATAATGTTTCTCTCCCCAGTCGCCGTAAAGATATTTTCTCAGTTCGGGAACCGGAAGGACAGTGAACTTTGCATCTTTCCTTACGTGAAACCATTTCCTGTATTATTATCCCTGAAGTTTTAAGGTACTGTAAGAGTCTTTGTTTTTATGGTACACTGAAATAGTTTATTACGTCATTTAAAGTTAATTAAATTCCCCCAAAGATAGTACTTTTCTCCTTTCTCCAGTTTAGGACCCGTACCTCTTAATATAGTTTCTTGAGGAACTACAAGTTCGACCAAAATCTTTTCCGTCTCCTTGGTCTCTAGTTTAACGGTTGTAGACAACCTAGTACCTTTTTCGTTCTCTCAAGGTCTTCTTGTAGATAAAGACGAAATAACTGATACGGTTTCGGAAACTGACACACCTAGTGTTATTTGACACCTTTTAAGACTTCCTCTACCCTTATGGTCTAGTGGAGTGGACGGAGAACTCTTTAGACATACGTCCAGTCCTTCGTTGTCAATCTTGACCTGTACCTTGTTGTCTGACCAAGGTTTATCCTTTTCCTCATACAGTTCCGACATATAACAGTGGGACGAATAAATTGAATATAAGTCTCATGTAGTACTCTTTGCGACCTGACCTTCTTTGTGTTCGACCTTAGGTCTAACGGCCCTCTTTATAGTTATTGGAGTCTATACGTCTACTGTGGTGGGAATACCGTCTTTCACTTCTCCTTGATTTTTCGGAGAACTACTTTCAGTTTCTCCTCTCACTTTTTCAACCGGATTTCGAGTTGTAGGTCTTTTGCTTCTAGTACCGTAGACCAGGGTAGTGAAGTACCCTTTATCTACCCCTTTGTCACCTTTGTCACCGTCTGAAATAAAAGACCCGAGGTTTTAGTGACGTCTACCACTGACGTCGGTACTTTAATTTTCTGCGAATGAGGACCTTCTTTTCAATACTGGTTGGATCTATCATATAAGTTTTCGTCTCTGTAATAAAACGGTTGTTTCCAGGCAGATCAGTTCCGATACCAAAAAGGACACCAGTACATACCTACACTCTCTCAACCTGACACTCCTTCCGACTGTCGCTTCTTAACTACGGAAACTTGACACCACAACCTCTTCTGAGAACTCTCAGGGAACCTGACGTTCCTCTAGGTTGGTCAGGTAAGACTTCCTCTAGTCGGGACCCTAAAGAAACCTTCCTTACTACGATTTCGACTTCGAGGTCATGCAACCGGTGGAGTACGTTTCTCAACTGAGTAACCTTTTCTGAGACTACGACCCTCCCTAACCCCCGTCCTCCTCTTCCCCTGCTGACTCCTACTCTACCGACCTACCGTAGTGACTGAACTACCTACACTCAGACTCACTTGAGACCCTCTACCACTACCTGTCCCTCCGGACCGCACGACGCTAAGTACCCCAGCGTTTCTCATCCTGTGCTGACTCGCTGACTTGACTTGACTTGACTTGACTTAGGGATTTATTTATTTACAGACATAATACGAGGGGCTTTCCTTTCTCGTTGTGGGTAAGCTCGTGTCACAGGAGGAGGCAGGGGGAAGGACCCGGAACAACGAGGGGGTCGAGTCCTTTCGGGACGAGTCGTGTCTGTTCGGGTGGGACTCGTGTGGACCCCCTACCGCCCCGCGGGTGGGACTGAGGAGAGGACCTGGGAACAATCACCAAAAGTAACGACAACAAGTCAGTGAGTCAGTACAGTCTGAGAAACGTTGGGGCACCGGACGTCGTGCGGTCCGAAGGGACAGGAAGTGGTAGAGAGCCTCCCCAAAAGTGACCGGTCTAAATATAAATCCTAATTCTGCTCAGTCGTCGGAGAGAAAGGATTAGTTTTAGTTCCGTCCAACTATTGGACATTGTTTATGGAAAATATAGATTCTTTGTTGTACCAGTCTTTCAAATTGAGCAATTATGTTTGTCTCTTCCGTGTCAAAAGAGAGATGGTTGTACGTTTGCTCAAAAGAGAACAACAAAACGTTGGGGCACTGACATCGGTGGTCCGAGGAGACAGGTACCAGACCCCTCGTCCTTCCCTTTGTGTGTCTGAGTCCCCCGGTGTCGCGTTTGTCCTGTGTAGTCCGTCTTAGACCTGGGGATCAATTAACCTCAACGGGCTTAGTAGTAGATCTGACTTCCTATTCTCAGACCTACCTTGACCTCGTCGTACAGACATGAAGGGAAGCTCCAAGGTTAGTCACCTGCGTCAAACGACTGACTCTGTGTGTTGTTTTCCCGAAAGACAGGACGACCTGGGGACTGTTTTCTGACATGGGAGATTCGGTCGTCATCTCTCTCTGGCACAAGGTAGACGGTTGACCTCCTTCGAAAATGTTTCCGGGTCTCGGGGAGAGACACACGTTCCGTACTGAGTGTCACGCCGAGCATCCCCCCGCCTCCCAGAGGTGTTCCGTGTGTGAGGTACAGAACTTTTGGTTGTTCAAAACAGAAAGACATTTTGGATCTTCTCTTTCCTCTTATTAGAAACACAACGAAAAAAGTAGAGTCGAGTGTCTACGTCGTTTCTCTAAAGACAGTATTTACTGACGGTCAGAGGTAATGGTCGAGAGACAAGTTTATTCCAAGAGTTTCCGAATTTCCATTGTCATATAAAATCTGTCCGTGTTGAGATCTTTCGTGAGACTCGTACGCCACCTGGAATTCTTTACTGTTAAGTGATTTACATTGAAACATCTAAGATGAGTCGGGGTGAAAACATGTAACTCCACACACACACCCCCCTCGCGGTTCTCCCTTATACTTTAGACCTGTAAAGATGACAATAAATTGACTGTTTTATGGAATACGTCACGATCAAAAATTGGAAACTTTAAGTCTTTGGTTTTACGTTGCGTTTGGTATTCTTGTGGTCCTTTTACATCCGTCCATGAACATGTTAGAACTATGCCCCTGTGGAAAGATCCTTACTGTTCTTTAGGTCCTTGGTCTTATCTTCTCTAATTGTCAACACTTGTGTGTGTGTGTATTTGTGTGAGTGTGTGTGTACGTACGTGTTTATGATCTCTGCAGACTTCTCGTTTTTGTTTGGCAGTTGTATTAATCACCCGTCTTCTTTTAACCTTTTATCAAGATTAGTGTCACAACAGATATTGAATTGAATTTTTAGTAATACTACTTTCATTTGTACCCTGTAGAGACTACCAGGTCACCAACTTTTATACGGACGGCTACGTCCTCTGTACCCAAACTAGGGACGAGACCGTTCTAGGGTGTACGAAGCCTCGTTGTCTCGGGGTCCCGATGTTGATAATTGTGAACAGCTTTGATCTCTGTCGGACGTGTGTCGTCGTTTCTGGTTACGTCGGTTTTTATTTAAAAATTTTTTATTTATTTAAAAATACTTTCATTTATGCCGTTGACTTTTTGTACGTTTCTTGTAATTACAAGGTTTCCTGTGTAGTATTAAAATTTTAAAGTATTAAATTTTTCAGTGAGTCAACACAGGCTGAGAAACACTGGGGTACCTGATATGTCACGTACCTTAAAAGGTCCGGTCTTATGACCTCACCCCTCGGAAAGGGAAGAGATCCCCCAGAAGGGTTGGGTCCCTAAGTTGGGTCCAGAGGACGTAACGTCCGTCTAAGAAGTGGTCGACTCGGTGTTCCCTTCGGGTTCTTATAACCTCACCCATCGGATAGGGAAGAGGTCGCCTAGAGGGACTGGGTCCTTAGTTTGGTCCCAAAGGACGTAACGTCCTCTAAGAAATGGTTGACTCGGTTCTCCCTTTTCTACTACTTTAATTCTTGAATTTTTTTAAAATTGTAATTTTAGAAATTGGAGTAATAATTGTTCGTTTACGTTTGACGTTACTTTTATATGACAAAACTTAATCTTTTAACCCTTGGACAACCGTGCGTGGATCCGTTTGGCCGTGTGTACACGTCACCCTTATGTTTGGCGACGAAATGTCCCGTTAAATCGTTGTCCGGTAGTCTTGAGTTATCTTGTTAAATGTAGGATAGGTCATTAGAGTACAAAATTTTAAATAGGAATTTTTTATTAGTTCACCCCCTTTAACCTACATTTATCTCTTTGGTGTCGTAACGAATATTTTCTTTTTTTGGGTTCTCCGGACCGGGTGTGGGTTGTCGTCTACACTGGAGTCGGTACCACCTGGGTTCCGACACCTTATACTCCCCCGGAAATCTTTGGTGTTACGTCCAGATGCATGGATAAAAAAAAAGTTAAGTACTTTGTGGTAATTGACTTTTACTTAACACTTATTATATTAAGATTAAACGTGTTTGTGTGTGAAACCATATCTAAGAAAGTCTAATAAATAGTTATGTCGATTTCTGTAAATACACACATTTCGACGTAACCATATAATATGTGGTTTATAATTATCACTAATAAAGATTTACCACCCCTAAGGTCACTAAACATATATGTATGTATACATATGTACTATATACATAATATCTGTGTACGTAAAAAACTGAAAAGGTACTGTTTTTTCACTATACCTCTTATTTAATGTCTAGTTCAAATATCTCTGTCCATCTACGTTAATAAAACACCTTGACCTAATAAATCGTTTAGACGTACTAAACACCAACTTCGTTTTAGACGTAAATTTGATCTATTAATCTGGTTTACAAGTCTGAGTAGGTCATGAACGAGTTGGAAGGTAAAAATTAACTAACACTTCTAGACGAATTTACTAGCATTATACCACTGAAAGGTGTTCAACTATTTTTTATAAAGAAAACCTTAAATACTCCATTTTCCGTTTCTTGTTTCAACCTCCTCAGTGTGAAGGAACATCTTCGAACGTCTTTTAGCAGACTGGTGCGTACACGCCCAAGTGAAGACCCGAGAGACAAGACAAGACAAGACACACAGACGTAAATACGGTCGTAGTGTGACATGACTTTTGACCTCAAACATTACACAAGACTATAGTCCTTCACACTGAGGAGGTTGAAACAAGAAACTAAACATGAAATATTTAAGGTTTTCTTTATAAAAAATAATTTAACACCACCTTTCAGTGGTATAATATTAGTACATTCGTCTAGAAGTGTCAGCTTTTACCTTCCAACTCGTTCATGACCTACTCAGACTTGCAAACCAGATTAATTACCGAGACCCTGTCAGAGAAGTTGTTTTCCACGACCCTTTGATCTAACGGTGTAAGTTTTTTGACTTCAACCTAGGACTAGGATGTAGTTTATTTTTTTAATTAAGTTTTAATTAATTTCTGGATTTGTATTCTGGGGGTCTGACATGTAAGGATCTTCTTTTATGTCCTCTTCAAAGGACTGTTGTAGACCATTACTAAAGAACCTATACTGTAGTTTTCCCTATATTATTTATCTGTTGTTTTCGTTTTTATCTGTCCCTCATATAATTTGACTCTGAAAACGTATAGTTTCCTATGATAGTTACACTATACATGAATAATGGTTTGAGTACCACACCATATGTTATCTATACATGTCGTAATCAGTTAGTATGAAGTTGTTTCACCAATTTTTACAGTGTTGGCTTTTTTTTTCTGAAAACTTAAAATCATTGTCAAAGAAGTCTTCAATTTTTGTTAACTCTGTTACTTTTCTTACTTTTCCGTTGTATATGATACCCTTTTAAATAAACGTTTAGTATATAGACTATTCCCCAACTACAGATCTCATAAATTTATTGAGGATTCGATACCAAAAAGGTAATCAGTAGATGTCTACTCTCTCAACCTGGTATTTCTTCCGACTCGTGACATCTTGACGACGAAAACATAGTTCCTCAACCTCTTATGAGAGTTCTCAGGGAATCTGACGTTCCTCTAGTTTGGTCAGTTAGGATTTCCTTTAGTTGGGACTTATAAGTAACCTTCCTGACTACGACTTCGAGGTCGTTCAACCGGTGGACCACGTTTCTCGACTGAGTGACCTTTTCTGAGACTACGACCCTTTCTAACTTCCGTCCTCCTCTTCCCCTGCGGTCTCCTACTCTACCAATCTACCGTAGTGGCTGTGTTTCCTGTACCCAAACTCTTCCTGTCCCCTCGGATCTCACGACGTCAGATACCCCGGTGTTTCTCAGTCTGTGCTGATTCCCCGACTTGTTCTCGTTGTTATTTTTACAGGAAACGTTCCTTCCCCACTACGATTAGGGAAGAAGTGTCTCACCAAACCGTTAATTTAGTAGCTTAGGTATGTCTCACGAACCTTTTACAGTCGGTAGGACCAATGATTTTCGTCGTTTCTTGACCGGTGCACCCAGGGAGAAGGTCCCGTCCTGGGTCCGGGGGAGTCGTCTCTTTCTACACACCCCGACCCCGGTCTCCGGTACACCGGGGAAAACGTTTCGAAAGTATCCGGGGCGTGTTGTAATTGACTGTCATTATAGATACTACATAAATCACGAAGGACACGGGATCCGTGAGACGGTCCGAGACCTGTAATCGAGATAAGAATTGGGAAGGTTGTCACGATGTCCAACCATCGTAATGATGTACTATGTACGTAGTCAAGTCAAGTCAGCGAGTCAACACAGGCTGAGAAACGCTGGGGTACTTAGCGTCGTGCGGTCCGGAGGGACAGGTAGTGGTCGAGGGCCTCAAGTGAGTTTGAGTACAGTAGCCCGGCCACTACGGTAGGTCGGTAGAGTAGGAGACAGTAGGGGAAAAGGAGGACGGGGATTAGGGAGGGTTATAGTCCCAGAAAAGGTTACTCACTTGAGAAACGTAGTCCACCGGTTTCATAACCTCAAAGTCGGAGTCGTAGTCAGGAAGGTTACTTCTGGGTCCTGACCAGAGGAAATCCTACCTGACCAACCTAGAGGAACGTCAGGTTCCCTGAGAGTTCTCAGAAGAGGTTGTGGTGTCAAGTTTTCGTCGTTAAGAAACTACCAGTCAAAAGAAGTGTCAGGTTGAGAGTGTAGGTATGTACTGGTGACCTTTTTGGTATCGGAACTAAAAATGTATTAACTGAATAAATAGAATCTCTAAAAAAAAAAACTACACCTGGTAAAAATCAGAAACAACTTAAGTAATGTTATAACGAAGACAGAGTACAAAACCGAAAAACCGGTGTTCCGGACACCCTAAAATCAAGGGACTGGTCCCTAGCTTAGGACGCGATCTTCCGCTTCGGAATTGGTGACTTGGTGGTCCCTTCAGAGATAATCTACCTACTATAAAAGTGTCTACTCTTCTTGACTACAGTCTCTTTAGTTCATTGACCGACCTTCGGTGCTGGTATGAACTCTTGTTCCCGTGACTGAAAGGGACCAGTCAGTTTGACATCGGGCCTCCTGTCTGAGGTGGGGTCCCAAGCCGCCCCGGTTCGGGTACCAGTCCAGGAATAGGGTCGTTCTGATACCGACGTCTTCGGCCCGCACCGTCGTCCTTATTTTTACAGGTGGAACACGGACTAGAACCGTAAAAAGACCTCCGTTATACGTTAAGTAAATAAAAGAAAGAAAAAATTTTTTATAAATGAATAAATAAACTCATGTGTCATAGAATCAACGTCGTACACCCTAGACCAAGGGACTGGCACCTAGTTTGGGTCCGGAGGACGTAACCTTCGTGTCTCAGAAGCGTTGACCTGGTGGTCCCTGCAGGGACAAATAAAAGAAACGTGGAGTTACAAGGACAGACATCTCGTGCACACTTGATAAACGGAGAAAGTGTGTTTGTGTCAGTTCGACCCACTCGTGAAACTTGTGCGGGTCCTTCTGGACACATGTTCAGTGAGACATTAACAACGGACGGGGTATGGAAGTACGACCGAATCTTTCCTACATTAAAATTTGATTAGTATATTTATTTGATACTTTGTGATAAGTTTATAGATGAGTAAAGATTCGAAGGGCGTACCTTCGTAAGTAAATGTCCTACTCGTTTGTAACTAGCTTGATTTTCGACACCCAAGTCCACTGTCGTTTAAACCACCTTGTACTTCTTCACACAGACCCTCCCCCGACTCCCTCCGACCTAGGAGAGTGCCAGGTCGTCGAGTGTGGACCCAAGGAGGGGTCAGGGTGTTTGTCGCTCAGGACCCAGAGATCCGTGACGGGTGGAACCCACCGTCGGGGGTACCTGAGGAGAAGGGGGACGGGGGTGCGGGCTGGGGTCACTTCTCCCGTCTCCGCGGGTCTGAGCCAAAACAGTCCTGTCCTTGTCTCTATTCTGTCCACAAGTCAAAGATAGGGACGTAATCTAAACGTGTTCCAGTTTTGAGCCGTATTACTACGAGTTGTCCATAGTCGCGGAAGACTCTAATGAAAGGGAAAAAAAAAAAAATTTATTGTCTAATCCCTGTAGGGACCACCAGGTCGCCAATTCCGAGACGTGGAGGTTACGTCCCCGTACCCAAGTTAGGGACCAGTCCTTGTCGAGAGTGCACGACACGTCGTGTCAGTTCTTTATTTTTTAAGTAATTTTTTGTCTCATCTAAT
The DNA here is from genome assembly GCA_006410555.1 of Capra ibex. Classification (NCBI taxonomy): domain Eukaryota; kingdom Metazoa; phylum Chordata; class Mammalia; order Artiodactyla; family Bovidae; genus Capra; species Capra ibex. The sequence continues at coordinate 41,034,424 of SJYO01048061.1, read as the reverse complement.
AACTCTATATGAAGTTTATGGTACGTGAGGTAGAGAAATTTCATTTGTCAGAAATCATAGCTGTGTAAGTGTCTCGTAAGTAACTGCGTAGGACACAAGGTAGTCTTGGCTGATAAAATCTTATAGAAGTAGTGAGATCTTTTCTTTGAGACGAGTAAGAAGAGTTAGAAGGGGTCAGTGATCGGGAGCTACCGGTGACTAAATGAAAGACAAAGAATCTAGACGGTGTCGTCCTGTACAGTGTGTGTACCTTGGTGTGTCTTACCCCAGGAACACTACCTAAAGAGAGTGAAGCGTAGTACGAAAGATCCGAGTGGGTGCAACGGTGGACATAGCCATTAAGTAAGGAAAATGACGTCTTGTCGTAAGACAGTAATTAAGCAATTAATGTGAGGTAAAACAACTAGGCAACTAGTCGACTTCCTATAACCCCAGTGAAGATGAAAAATGATAATGAATATCACGACACTTGTCGACACATGTTCAAAAACACACCGTGCAAGAGTTAAGGGGACCAATATATGGGTTCCCGTCTTGCCGACCCAACGTTCCTTTGAGTTTCACATTGAACAACTCCTAGAAGGTGTGACAAAAGGTTTCGTCGTCGTGGTAAAATGTAAAGGTCAAAGAGGTCAGGAGTGGTTATGGACGATAACAGACAGAAAACCGACGTCGGTAGGAACACCTGTGTCTTAGTTCTTATATGTCTTCTTGACATGTTTTTTCTAGAAGTACTGGGCCTATTAGTGCTACCACACTAGTGAGTGGATCTCGGTCTGTAGGACCTTACATTCCAGTTCACCCGGAATCTTTCGTAGTGATGCTTGTTTCGATCACCTCCACTACCTTAAGGTCAACTCGACAAAGTTTAGTCGGTCTGTATGACCTTACACTTCAGTTCACCCGGAATCTTTCGTAGTGATGGTTGTTTCGATCACCTCCACTACCTTAAGGTCACCTCGATAAAGTTTAGGACTTTCTACTACGACACTTTCACGACGTGAGTTATACGGCCGTTTAAACCTTTTGAGTCGTCACCGGTGTCCTGACCTTTTCCAGTCGAAAGTAAGGTCAGGGTTTCTTTCCTTTACGGTTTCTTACGAGTTTGATGGTGTGTTAACGTGAGTAGAGTGTGTGGTCATTTCATTACGAGTTTTAAGAGGTTCGGTCCGAAGTCGTTATGTACTTGACACTTGAAGGTCTGCAAGTTCGACCAAAATCTTTTCCGTCTCCTTGGTCTCTAGTTTAACGGTTGTAGACGACCTAGTACCTTTTTCGTTCTCTCAAGGTCTTTTTGTAGATAAAGACGAAATAACTGATACGGTTTCGGAAACTGACACACCTAGTGTTATTTGACACCTTTTAAGACTTTCTCTACCCTTATGGTCTGGTGGACTGAACGGAGAATTCTTTAGACATACATCCAGTCCTTCGTTGTGAATCTTGACCTGTACCTTGTTGTCTGACCAAGATTCATCCTTTTCCTCATACAGTTCCGACATATAACAGTGGGACGAATAAATTGAATATACGTCTCATGTAGTACTCTTTGTGACCCGACCTCCTTCGTGTTCGACCTTAGTTCTAATACTCCTCTTTATAGTTACTGGAGTCTATGCGTCTACTGTGGTGGGAATACCGTCTTTCACTTTTTCTTGATTTCTCGGAGAACTACTTTCACTTTCACCTCTCACTTTTTCAACCGAAGTTCGAGTTGTAAGTCTTTTGCTTCTGGTACCGTAGGTCAGGGTAGTGAAGTACCGTTTATCTACCCCTTTGTCACCGACTGAAATAAAACCCCCCGAGGTTTTAGTGACTTCGACCACTGATGTCGGTACTTTAATTTTATACGAACCAGGAACCTTCCTTTCGATACTGGTTGGATCTGTCGTATAATTTTTCGTCTCTGTAATGAAACGGTTGTTTCCAGGCAGATCAGTTCCGATACCAAAAAGGTCGCCAGTACATACCTACGTTCTCAACGTGACACTTCTTTCGACTCACGGTTTCTTAACTACGAAAACTTGACACCACAACCTCTTCTCAGAACTCTCAGGGAACATGACCTTCCTCTAGGTTGGTCAGGTAGGATTTCCTCTAGTCGGGACCCACAAGTAACCTTCCTAACTAAAATTTCGGCTTTGAGGTTATGAAACCGGTGGACTACGTTTCTCGACTGAGTAACCTTTTCTGGGACTACGACCCTTTCTAACTCCCGTCCTCCTCTTCTCCTGTTGTCTCCTACTCTACCGACCTACCGTAGTGGCTGAGTTACCTGTACTCAAACCCATTTAAGACCCTCAACCACTACCTGTCCCTACGGACCGCACGACGTCAAGTACCCGACCGTTTCTCAACCTGTACTGACTCACTGACTTTACTTGACTAGGAGTACCTACACTTCATATACACACCCGTAAAAAGACGTAAAGGGACTACTGACTACAACTCATAGAAAAGTGCTCGAGTGAGTACTCATAGTAGACACATAGAATAAAAGTCTTTACAGATAAGTATAGGAAACGGGTATTAAATTAACCCAATGAACAGAAAAACAATAACTCAACATTCACGAGAAATATATAAGATCTATTCTATCAAGGAATAGTGTATATACTAAATACTAAATACTTATCAAGATTAAGGTCCCCCAACAGAAAGTAAAAGAACTGTCATAGGAACTTCGTGTTTTCTAAAATTAAAACTATTTCAGGTTATGTCGATAAAAGGGAAACCAACGACACGACAACCACATTCTGGTGATGAAAAACGTAGACGAACCCACCATTCAAAAACGTACTCCTGGACTGAGTATTCCGATAAAAGACGAGAAGGAAACCCGGGTCTCAAAATCGATAGAAGACCGAAGTTATGTTCGGGGTCCTGTTCGTGGGCCGTAGACAGTTTACGGACCAAAACACCCGTGTACGACCAGTTCACGTCACTCCCGGGAGGTAGACAGTACTGAACCTCGCACCTAAGACCGTCGTCTCAGGGCCTGTACCGAGGTTCAACACGGAGCATGACAGATACGTTAGAACGGACTTATTGGAATCACTGTTTCGAGTCAAAGAAGTAAAAATTTTGTGACACTTGTGATGTCTTTTATTAAGTACATTTCACGAAGAGACAATTTAACAAAGTCAGGACAGACTGAAAAAACGTTGAGATACCTGACGTCGGGCGGTCCGAGGAGACAGGTACCCTAAGAGGTCCGCTCCAATGACCTCACCCAACAGTAAAGGAGGAAGTCTCCTATGTCTCACGAATCGGTGATTCATTATGTACAGACGACGAGGGCATTACGACGACCGGGACCAGTTAAGTGAAAACGGTATTTTGGACCCTAGGTCCACTCGAGGTCCTAAGGAACAGAGAGGAAACCGAGACGAGACATAATTTGTGTAGGAGGACCGTCAGTAGACCAGAGAAGGGACGGAATGGAGGGCGTCGTTCCGGAGAAGCGAGAGATTGTCTGGTGGTGAGCCGGGGTCACCCAGGGTCAAAAGTAGTGGTGAGACCGAAGGTCGACGGACAAAATAGACCGTCCAGGTCGGTTAGCAATGGATATTCGTGAATTTTGAAATTTTTAGGGAGGAGGACCCGAAACAGAGAGGTGGACCGGGTCCACGCCAGACGAAAGACAGGTGCCGGACCCAAGGAAAGGCGACACATGTAAATTCCAGAGGTCGCAGTGTGCTCAGGTGGGGATCATGGGGAAGACGGAGAGGGAGGTCGGGCGAGACAACGGAGGATGTGGATGGACGGACAGGAGAGCCGGCAAAGACTTTACGTGTGTGCAGGTGGGGTCCCGGACGCAGGTGTCTGTGGAGTCGAAAAGTCGTAGTGGGTCGGACTACTGGGTGAGACTAGGACGGTGGACGGAGAGAAGAGACAAGGACCCCCCGTGTGGGTCTGGGGACTCGACGACTTCTGAAAGACAAAAGGGGTCCTTGGTGGTTGAAGATGGAAAGACGTGTTGAAGAATAATAAATGATACGTCCATAGTAAGTTTGGTATAATCCTACATTCGACGGGTACCCGACGTCAGAAACAGAGGGAGGGCTTTCGTTGTGGACCGTCGACGGGGTGTTTGTGGCGTCTTCACTGGTCGACCTGCCACCATAAACGTAAAGAGACTAGTATACCTCCTACCGGTAAAAGGATCGTAGTGTCCGGTGTACGTGAAGGAGAAAACACTCGACGGAATAAGAAAGTAGGGAAACAGGTAGAAAAGAAAGAATAACTGACCACTCCTGAGACGTCTAAAAACACTGTGACTCGGAACCAATGACCGCATAGACAAACTAGGATTGGGGGGTGGACAGTGGTACGTCCCGCGCGCCCTCCGGGCCCTTTGTCTTTTCGGCACTTGGAGCCGTTGGAACCTACAGTCGTCCACCTACAGTCGTCCGTAGGCGCAGACCTTCCCTTGGTCTTTCTTTTAGGACGAGTCTTATTGCTGGACTAGAGGGCCCCTCCTGACCGGTGCATGGGTCCGTCCGTCAGGGGCGTCTGCCGCAGCGGCCACCGGCTCGTCAACCGGAAGACCTTCGCCGAGTCGTCCCGCGTCAGGTCCGTGCCGAACGTGAAGACTCTCGGGGTCAGGAGGAACTTGGACACGCCGGCCGTGAAGTGTGTGAGCCGCAGGAGGGGCATCGGTTTCGGTGTAAGGACACCCCTACTTGTCTGTTCTCTACCGATAAGTCTGGGGCGTTCACACTTTTTCCTCCTGCTGCTCTATCCTGCCCCTTGGCCCGACCATTAATGGGTCGCGGGCGGAGGGACGTGTGTTTCCGGGGAGAAAGTCGCCAAGGGTACACAGAGGGACGATTATTAGAGAGAATGCTGGTCTTCATATGAAACAGTAGGTGAAATAAGGTCGTCGTACTCGTAAACTTATGCTTTCCGAGAGACGGAGGGCGACGACTTAATAGCGGCCGAATCCCGCGTTAGTCCGTGAAAGAAGAGATTGAGCCGACCAGTAGACTCAGGAGTCTTTGACCTCAGTCCCTTTATCCGTCTGTGTGTGCGTGAATAGTTCCGTCTTTTATTCACGAAACTATTCATAATCTTACGTTCCTGTCGACGTATACTTTACAGTCTCCGAATGTTCGGATCTTTGGATAGGTCACTTGACGGAACTTTATAAATCGACAAATAATAGTAGCAAATTTGTGACTCAGACTGAGAAAACGTTGGGGTATCTGATTATCGGGTGGTCCGAGGAGACAGGTACCCTAAGAGATCCGTTCTTATGACCTCACCCAACGGTAAAGGAAGAGGTCCCCTAGAAGGACTGGGTCCCCAGTTCGGACGTAGAGGACGCAGAGGATATACCCGTCCCTCCAAGAAATGGTGACACGGTGGACCCTTCGGGACCGACAAATAACGACAGACTATCTTCTACGAATATACTGTGGATTTTCTTGTGATGTGTGTGTGTGTGTGTGTGTGAGTGTACGTGTGTGTGTATGTTGTAGAAAGAATAGGTAGGGAGACAACTACCTGTGAATCCAACGAAGGCATGGAAACGATAAAATTCACCATGACGATACTTATGACTTCACGTACATAAAAAAACTTAATCACAAAAACAAAAAAAGTATACATGGGCCCTCGTCTTGACGACCCCGTGTTCCATGTTCTGGATGTGGTAAATTAAGGTGTCGGTCTGAAGGATAATAATATGACACCCGGAAAGACCGTCAAATAGACTGTACATGTGTCCTCCTACAGACTTCTCAATGTATAGTATCAATTTGACTGATACACTACCAAAGATATCTTGACGACGACGACGATTCAGCGAAGTGAGTACAGGCTGAGGTATCTACCGTCGGGTGATCCGAGGCGGCAGGGACCCTAAGAGGTCCGTTCTTGTGACCTCACCCAACGGTAAAGGAAGAGGTTACGTACTCTCACTCTTCACTTTCACTTCAACGAGTCAGCACAGGCTGAGAAACGCTGGGGTGCCTGACGTCGGATGGTCCGAGGAGGCAGGTACCCTAAACGGTCCGTTCTTATGACCTACCCCACAGTAGTGGAAGAGACAAGATATCTTGTGACCGGTAATTTTTCTTTTAGTCCGTCGTCGAGTATTCGACGTGTGTCTCGGGGTGTACTCACACACGGTCCCCGGGTGCACCGGGGTGTGCTCCCACACAGTCCCCGGGTGTGCCGGGATGTGTTCCCACACGGTCCCCGGGTACCCGTCGGTCTCCCCGTCACCCTGAGTCCCGAGGGGAGTGTCGGAGTCGAGAGAGAAGACCCTTGGTACCTTCGGTCTTGTGTCCAGGTCCCTCCAGTTTTAGGAGTAAAGAGGTATTGTAAATGTGTAAATTAAAGAGGTAGGTAAGTCAAGTCAAGTCAAGTCAACGAGTCAACACAGGCTGAGAAACGCTGGGGTACTTAGCGTCGTGCGGTCCGGAGGCACAGGTAGTGGTTGAGGGCCTCAAGTGAATCTGAGTGTAGGTAGCTCAGTCACTACGGTAGGTCGGTAGAGTAGGAGCCAGCAGGCAGGGGGAAGAGGAGGACGGGGGTTAGGGAGAGTCGTAGTCTCAGAAAAGGTTACTCAGTTGAGAAGGGTACTCCACCGGTTTCATGACCTCAAAGTCAAAATCGTAGTAAGGAAGGTTTCTTTAGGGTCCTGACTAGAGGAAATCCTACCTGACAAACCTAGAGGAACGTCAGGTTCCCTGAGAGGTCTCAGAAGAGGTTGTGGTGTCAAGTTTTCGTAGTTAAGAAACCGTGAGTCGAAAGAAGTGTCAGGTTGAGAGTGTAGATATGTACTGGTGTCCTTTTTAGTATCGGAACTGATCTGCCTGGAAACAACCGTTTCATTACAGAGACAAAAACTTATACGATAGATCCAACCAGTATTGAAAAGAAGGTTCCTCATTCGCAGAAAATTAGAGTACCGACTTCAGTGGTGGACGTCACTAAAACCTCGGGGGGTTTTATTTATTTCAGACTGTGACAAAGACGTAGATAGACGGTACTTCACTACCCTGACCTACGGTACTAGAATCAAAAGACTTACAACTCGAAATTCGGTTGAAAAAGTGAGAGGAGAAAGTGAAAGTAGTTCTCCGAAAAATCAAGGAGAAGTGAAAGACGGTAGGTATAAATATATGTTTCTGTTGATTAATTTTTAATTTAGTTTTAGTTGTCTGTGTGTATGTTTTTATATGTTTACTTGAATTAATATTTTGTCTGTATCTGAGTGTCTGTATCTTTTGTTTGAATACCAATGGTTTCCCCCTCCACCTCCTCTCCCTGTTGAAACTTCCAACCCCAATTGCCTATGTGTGATGACATATATTTTATCTATTTATCGTCCAAGATGCTATATCGTGTCCCTTGATGCTATATCGTGTCCTATGTGTTATAGAAGATTATTAGATACTACCCCTTTCTTAGACTTTTTCTTATCCATATATACATACGGACTTAGAGAAACGACATGTGGGCTTTGATTTTGCATTTAGTTGATGTGAAGTTAATTTTTTGTTTTTGGTTATGTTTCTTATCTTAACGGACATGAGTCATTCCTTGAGTTATTTCCCATAATCGTTATTCCGAAGTTAGGTGATTACTTGAGTACGTGTAAACCCTCCTCCCCGGGGAAGCAGGGGGAACGTCGAGGAGACAGGGAGAAAGTCTACACAGAACTTGTTCGTGTCGTTTCTCGACCCCTCTTTTTGTTTCGTCCTCCAGTCGGGGAGGAGTTGGGACTCCCGAGGTCGACCTGTTTCGAGACTGGGCTTCCGCCCCCTCCCGTCCCGTCCTCTTCCCACCTTGGGCCCCAGAAGGCGTAACTCCGTCTAAGAAATGGTAGACTCGGCACTCCCTTCGGGGTTAAGTGTTTAATCTTAGAGAAATTTTGACAATTGTCCCTAAGAAAAAAAATACCCCCACCTTACTACTCCACAAAAGTCAAGAGTACTGAGACATTACTAAACTAAAAGCATGTCTTTCGTCGACATCGTTAGTCCTTTTGTCGTGTCTACGTGTAGATCTCTCAAGAATCCTATACACGAACCAGACCCCACCCCCCCTCGGGGACGATAAACCCCCCGACTCGGAGAGTCACACTAGACGCAACCCTGGTGTAATCGACGTCTCTCTCGGCCCGTAGGGTTCTAAAAGAAAACCGTGTCTTCCCGTGGAGGGTGGGGCACGGGGGTCGTAGTCCCTAGTTTCGTACACTGTAGGCCCCGCCCCGGAGTTCGAGTCGTAGGGGCAGTTTCCAGGGACCGCGGTGTTGACGTTTTAGCGAGAACCTACGTCCGCCGAACCTGACGTACCCAGAGTATATGTCCAATTGTTCTCCCCTTCCTCTTCGTCCCTCTCCTTCTGTTCGTTTGTCTCCCTTTCTCCATCCCCAGGCACTTGACCGTCGTGTGGAGACTTTGCGACGAGGGGACCGGTCCGACTGTGTCGTCTTACCCCCATAAGAGGATGTGACCTCTATTTGTGTGTACCCGGTGAACGGTCGGTTCAATGAGACCCTTGAGAGACTGGGAGTCGACGAAGTAGACACTCTCCCCTATTAGTGGGCCGGGATGTCCCAATAAGACTCTTTATTTGACCTTTTGTATATTTCGGAGGTTTGATCTTTAGTTCGTGATCGTAGGTCGGTTTCTTCCCTTTGGTTACCGAAAATGAAAAGACCTATGAGATGTCAGGTTCAAAAGAACTAAGGTCATATTATTTCAGAGTGACCCCTTGTTTCCCTAGACGTCTGGGGTCAAAAAATCCACTGAAGTTTGTAGTGAAACTTCATGAAATCGGTGAACTACGTTTCTCGACTGAGTGACCTTTTCTGGGACTACGATCCTTTCTAACTCCCGTTTTCCTCTTCTCCTGCTGTGTCCTACTCTACCAACCTACCGTAGTAACTAAGTTACCTGTACTCAAACGTGTTTGAGGTCCTCTACCACTTCCTGTCCCTTCGGACCGCACGGCACCAGGTACCCCAATGTTTCTCAGCTGTGCTGACTCTCTGACTTATTATTGTTTTCGTAGTGAAAAGTAGATTTTGTAAAAATGACTTATTTTTAGACAAATTTTAATCAGAGTTGATGAACGAAAACTTTTACCCATGTGTTTTATCTTAAAGTGGAAAGGACTAACTTAGGTGACGACGTAACGCGATATCGTGTTTCTTGGTCCGTCGAGACCCAGACGTCCCCGACGCCGACACAATTGCGGGAACGGTCCGTCAGTCGACGAGAGGGAGAGGAGACGGCCCGTAGTGACAGGTGTCGATGAGTGAAGGAGAGGGGTAAGGACTCTTTGACCTATTTACTAGGCTGAACTTTCTTATGTGTGTCCCCACAACTATCAGGGTAGAGAGAACTCTTTCTTGTATATGAAATCACAGCCTCTTTAGAAACACGAAGAAAAAACTAAGAACCGACATAAGATCTCACATATAGGGTGTACTCCTGACAAAACCGGTTTCTCAAAAACGGTATATAGCGACACACAGTAAATGTACCGTAATCTAAAGCATCTTACTCCTAAAGTACTAAAAAAAAAAAAACCGAGTAAGATGTGACCTGGTAGATCTCTACCCTTATGGTCTGGTGGATTAGACGGAGAACTCTTTAGACGTACATCCAGTCCTTCGTTGTCAATCTTGACCTGTACCTTGTTGTCTGACCAAGGTTTATCCTTTTACTTATACAGTTCCGACATATACCAGTGGGACGAATAAATTGAAGATACGTCTCATGTAGTACTCTTTGTGACCTGACCTTCTTTGTGTTCGACCTTAGTTCTAACGGCCCTCTTTATAGTTATAGGAGTCTATACGTCTACTGTGGTGGGAATACCGTCTTTCACTTCTCCTCGATTTTTCGGCGAACTACTTTCACTCTCCTCTCACTTTTTGAACCGAATTTCGAGTTGTAAGTCTTTTGCTTCTAGTGCCGTAGGTCAGGGTAGTGAAGTACCCTTTATCTACCCCTTTGTCACCTTTGTGACAGTCTGAAATAAAACCCTCCGAGGTTTTAGTGACATCTACCACTAACGTCGGTACTTTAATTTTCTACGAATGGGGAACCTTCTTTTCAGTACTGGTTGGATCTATCATATAAATTTTCGTCTCTGTAATGAAACGGCTGATTCCAGACAGATCAGTTCCGATACCAAAAAGGTCACCAGTACATACCTACACTCTCAACCTGACACTTCTTCCGACTCGCGGCTTCTTAACTACGAAAACTTGACACCACAACCTCTTCTGAGAACTCTCAGGGAACCTGACGTTCCTCTAGGTTGGTCAGGTAAGACTTCCTCTAGTTGGGGTCCCAAAGAAACCTTTCTTACTACGATTTCGACTTCGAGGTCATGAAACCGGTGGACTACGCTTCTCGACTGAGTGACCTTTTCTGAGACTACGACCCTCCCTAACCCCCGTCCTCCTCTTCCCCTGCTGTCTCCTACTCTACCGACCTACCGTAGTGCCTGAGCTACCTCCGGACCGCACGACGCTAAGTACCCCAACGTTTCTCAGCCTGTGCTGACTCGCTGACTTGACTTGACTGTGACCTGGTTTATTATATATCTTTCTTTTTTCACCCCGAAGTCGACATAGTATCCGAAGGAATTATTGACCTGTGACCGAGTGATAAAGGCGGACCGCAAGTGTACAAAATGACCGTCGTTGTCGTTAAAAGAAACCACATCGTGACCCACTCTCCAACTCCATTCCGAAACATAGTAATCGTAGTATTTTGTCATGGTTTTACATGTCTCGTCCTTGGTACCCAGTATGAACATGTCTCTAACTAATAAACCCACTTAAAATAAGTTTATCGAGTTGACTATTTCTTAGGAGGACGTTACGTCCTCTGGGACCAAGTTAAGGACCCAGCCCTTCTAGGTGACCTCTTCCCTATCCGATGGGTGAGGTCATAAGAACCCGAAGGGAACACCGAGTCGACCATTACTTAGGTGGACGTTACGCCCTCTGGACCCAAACCAGGGACCCGACCCTTCTAGGGGACCTCTGCTCTTTCCGTTGGGTGAGGTCATAAGACCGGACCTCTTAAGGTACCTGACATATCAGGTACCCCAGTGTTTCTCAGTCTGTACTGAGTGAGTGTCTGTATCTCTTCACACCGAAGGTTCCACTTCCTCCTCCCCTCGCAACCTGACCCTCAAACCCCAATCATCTACGTTTGACAATATATGCCCTACCTATTTGTTGTTCCAGGATGACACGTCGTGTCCCTTGATATAAGACATAGGACACTATTTGGTATTATCCTTCCTTATGCTTTTTATTACATATATAGAGTATATGGACTTAGTGAAACGATGTGTCGTCATTAATGGTGTTGTAACATTTAGAAGTTATTTAATGAAGTTATTTATGAAGTTATTTTAAAAAATTTCATATATAAAAGAGATTTCATAAACGGTAAAAATTTTGTTATGATAAAATTATGATAAAAATTTGAAAATTCTTATTGTAGTGTCGAACGTCAAGTACTGTCGAATTCACACACTTCACTGGTAAAGTACGTGACTTAATTGATCTGTAGAACTTAATTGATCTTTAAGTCTCGTTAATAAAGGTTTCTTAATGACATGTTGCAGGTTCCGTCGTTGGTGAAAATCTCGGTTAAACAGCATAAAGATTTCGTGGTATTTGTCTGTCTACGGTATTAATAAACTTTAGGTCCGATATTTCATTTGTCGTGTATTTATAATTTAATATAGGGTGATATTTACAGATGACACTACAAAAATAAAGTAAGTCACTTTGTTTCACCAACCTCACGGAACTTTAGAAGGTATAATTCGAGTTATTTGTTGGGTAGGAAGTAAACATTGAAGGATGGGGGGTGGGGGTCTGTTTGTGATGTCGGTCCAAACGCCTTTGGAGTGTCTGTGTGGGAAGAACACACACACGTACACACATGTTGGACTCACGTAGACGGACAGAGTCCCGTACCACCGTCACAAGTCCTATGTCCAGAGTGGTGACGTAGGGTTCCCGTTCGAGAGGCGGGGCCCACTTTAAGTGACCACTCCTGATACACAATGTGATCCCGTAGATTGGTTTTATCGTAGACTAGAAACCCCAAAAGGGAGTACTGAGACCCGATCATCCCCCACTAAAGAGATCATTTCACGAAAGAAACTCATGTCTCCATCTTCATACCTGCCCAGAGACTTCTCCTCCGTCCCTCGTCCGACGGACGCCACCTAGACGAAGGAGAATGGAAACTGTCTGGGAGGTGAACCAGTTTGACCTGTTCGAAGAGACTCGGTGAAAGAGTTGATACGGGACAAGAATCCAGACCAGAACTTCTCGGGTCCACAGAGGGTAAGAGGTGTGTACGGATAAGAGGCATAGACTGGTCGAGAGGAGTGGGAGGGGTGGGTGGCCACTACAGACTAGCAGACGGGTGGAAGTCGTCCTTGGGGGGGCAGACAAATCGACCCTGCGTGTAAGGGGACTACGAAGGAGAAGTCCTCAAGGGTGGGGCTAGGGGTAGGACGAGGACCCGCGAGCAGGGGGTGTACAGGTGGACCTAAACTTTGACTTGGGTCAACATCCGACTTCAGAGACGACGTTTTCGAGGACTTGTCTTCAAGAAAAATGACGAAATTGGAGACTGTGTAGGGTCCATCGGGACTTGAGAGGGAGACTGGGAAAATAATCTTCCTCACACACACACACACACACACACACACACACACACACACACACACAGACTGTACCTCAATACACCTTCCCTTCTCACTCAGTCAGTGGTCGGACCCGAGATCTTAATCACTGTACAAAATCGAGTCAACCATTTCTTAGACGGATTTTACGTCCTCTGGGGGTCAAGCCAAGGACCCAGCCCTTCTGGACGACCTCTTCCCTATCCGATGGGTGAGGTCATAAGAACCCGAAGGGAACACCGGGTCGACCATCTCTTAGGCGGAAGTTACGTCCTCTGGGACCAAGCCAACGACCCAGTCCTTTTAGGGGACCTCTACCCTTTCCGATGGGTGAGGTCATAAGACTGGACCTCTTAAGGTACCTGACATATCAGGTCCCCGAGTGTTTATCAACCTGTACTGACTCAAAGGGAAGTGAAAGTGAAAACAAATACCTCCTGGTAAAGGGTAACTATAGGTACGATCTTTACGTACCTCCGAAGTTCTGTTATGATACCGGAAATAAAAAATTTAATACTGGACGACCTCTGTTCCCAAGTAAGGACTCAACCCGTCTGGGGACCTCTTCCCTTACCATCGGGTGAGGTCATAAGAACGGACCTCTTAGGGTCCCTGCCTCCTCGGACCGCCCGATGTCACGAGGAGCCGATACTTAAGGGTGGAGAGGTCCTACATACGTCTCTGCTGGGGGAGGGGGACATTTTAGGGTGGTGTCACGTGGCGTGTGGACGACGTTTCCAAGACTCAGTGGGGACAAGGTGGTAGGAGTTGTTCTCCGTGACTCATTGAAAAGAAGTCGTCATCAATTCGGTCACACATTATTTCTTGACGGACGACAAATTCTACCTACTTGTTTATAACACGTAAAAGGATTTCACATAACAATAATAATGATAGTGATGATGACGACCACGATAATAAATTGAGGTCCCTCGTTCGGACATTTCCAGTACCGTTATAAAGGGTCAGCCGTTCCGGTTCGGAAGGAGGCCCCTCCCGCCCCTACGTGCCTCGCCGACGGAACAGAACCAAGGCTCCGCCGTCCTCCGACCTGGCTCGGCCGCCGGTGCCGAGACAGTGAGACGGGTTATAAAAATTCGGTGTGAACCACCGAAAGGTCATCGTTTTACTGAGTTTCATTTGTCAGGAGTCTAGGGGAAGAGAGGAGGGAGGAGACGTTTGGGTCTTGACTTGTTTTTGTGTTCACCTAGGGTGAATGTACGACCCCCTCGTCCGGGGGTGGGGGTTGTCCCCTCTAGGAGGGTCTGGTGCTTTACAGGACCTCTGTGTGAGACCCACGAGCTCAGCTTTCGTGATAAATAAACACACCGGTCACTGATAATTGAACCCAAGAAACTTGAAATTTTCGAGTTGAACCTGCCTCTTCTTCAATAAATATCTCTTTTAGATCCCGTGTCTTTACGCTTCCTGTTTTATCTAAGTACACCGGTCACAAATCTTTAGTCGAAAAATTAAAGGAAATTATTTTGTTGTGGTTTCTGTGTTTCTGCGTAGGGGGGTGAGGTTTGAAAACCAAACACTTTTGGGCGTCAACTCAAAAAGATTTCTTTTTACTGTTCGATCTCGAACAATTATAGACGGTTTGTAGTGACCCGAGCTAATCCATATTAATTTGTGTTTATTTCACTCGTTGTCACATTAATTTACCGTCTTTACTTAGGAAAATACGAACTTTTAATGTGATTTAAAACACATTGAAACAAGTATTCCTACTTTTGTTAAAAGGTTCTCCCTCTGCAGAAATTTTTATCCTTAGGGGCGTATCTGAGCGTATTTGAGAACAACAAATGTTCTCAGTTAAAAAAGTGTAATTGATTTTAGTAGGGTTATTAACGAATCGTTTCGAATGAAACTTTCGGTACGGTCTCTGAACTTCAGACAAAGGTCTCCGAGTACGTTTTTGATCAAAGGACTAAATGACGACTCTCCGCTGGCACAATTTTCGAGTGACAACCGTAGTTGTGAGTCACGCCCCCTTCCCGACCCGTTTGAGCTCTACCCACTCTTAGGTTCAGATTACACCAGTGAAGCCCTTTTGTTTTTATAGTAGAGGGTGTGTAGGGTTACGACAAACGAGAGTACTCGGGGGTCCTGTGGTGGACTGTGAGTGCGTGTGCCAGGACCCGTTTTGTGGCCGCCCCGACAAGTGTCTCGGCGCCTTTGGTGTGTCCCATAAAAAACGTAGTCTTTATCCTTTTTCTGTAATAAGTAATAGAAATAGTATCTGAGAGTTTTTGATTTTGGATTTGGTACGTCACCCCCTCTGTCATTTATACCGAGTTCCCTTATTTTGGGAGTTTTGTCTGAGGTTTACCAAGGTACTGAATGGTGTAATAAAAGGTTTTCTAAGTCCTTTAGATGAAGGATTCGACTCAATGATTTTTCAGAAAAAAAAAGAAAACTTCTGAAGAGAAAACAAGGGGTAAATTTAAAGAGAATTAACTCAAAAATTAAAATTTATTGTCTCAAACTCGATGGTAAACGTACCTAGTATATAACGACTAGTTTACACGACACGGCACGAAGCAGTAAGTCACTACAGGCTGAGAAACCCTGGGGTACCTGACATCGGGGGGTCCGAGGAGACAGGTACCCTAAGAGGTCCGTTCGTATGACCTCACCCAACGGTATGGGAGGAGGTCCCTGAGAGTTGGGTCCCTAACTTGGGTCTAGAGGGTGTAACGTCCGCCTAAGAAATGGGAGACTCGGTGGTCCCTTCGACTAGTTTATGTAAACAGATTAATTTTATTAATTTTAAACGTATGTCCAATGAATACATAGTCATATACAATACATCTTATAACTAATGTATATGATATTTACATTATATGTGACATATACATAAATATAAGATATAATCGACACGACACGATTCAGAGAAGTCAACACAGGTTGAGAAACGTTAGGGTACCTGACATCGGACGGTCCGAAGAGGGAGGAGTCCTAAGAGGTCCGTTCTTATGACCTCACCCAACGGTAAAGGAAGAGGTCCCCTAGAAGGACTGGGTCCTAACTTGGACCCAGAGGACGTAACCGTCCGTCTAAGAAATGGTGATCACGGTGGCCTCTTCAGGGAATATATAATCGATACATTATAGTTAATACATTACGATTATATTATGTATAAGTGTGTATGTTTATGCATACACGTGAATTCACAAACAAATGGAATTGTATGGACTCTAATGTCACTGGGTGACTATTATTGGTGATAGTACCAAGGTAATTACGATGTACTCATGACTTTACATAATTAAACAACAATGCTGGTACAATTCTGACCGAACATGCAATCATGTTGGTGCAATCATGACCGAACCGGTTTTCAGAGCAAAACCTTTTCGGTCTTACTTGAAAAACCGGTTGGGTTATGATATAGTACCATTCATTGTTTTACTTATACTTTAAAAGAATTTTTTCCCGGATTTACTCTCTCTACCACGAACCCCGAGACCCCGCCCCACCCTCCCCCCGCCTATTGGACCCTTGGTTTGTCCGACGACTCTACAGGGAGCCGTGTCTTTCGGGCCGGTCCATGCGGTACCGGACCGTCGCTGTCCGTCTCCCACTGGGGTTCCCCGGGGTGGTGGGAGGGGTGCGGCAGTGAGTACTTGTCGCCACCACCTGTGCGGCCGATTAGAGATACAGAGACCAAGGCGTAGACACTTGTCCTCGTCGATCTGAGGGGAGAAGTCTGGATGCGACACCCCTAAAGACCACTGTGTGTGCCTCTAGTGGGTCTTTGGCCGAGCACTGCAGTCGGTGGTGACAGGTGAGAGCAACGTACTAGCCATAGTCTCAGTGTCCCTGTCTGTAAAACTCTCTCTCCGGAATCAAAAATATTCTGTGTGAGACGTCTTCGTGCATTGTCTTTCATATGTGTGCTTCAGAGGTTTGTTCATGAGCAAATTTTTCACCGGTTTCTACCTTCCCCACAGGTAGAGTTACTCGGTGTTCCTAGAATACCTTGGACCCCGACGTCCCATCTGCGGAATGTGAGAGTGATGGTCCTCCTTCACTTTTCGCCAGCCTTACCAACAAGGCACTGGTTGTGGCGTCCACTCGCCTCTCGTATCGCGGGGCCCGCTCGCGAGGGGCGTCGACCGTTGTTCGGGGAGACGTACAGGATTCCCATCCCTGGATTGGTACCCCCTCCTTCGGTCTGTGGAACGCTTTTCCGTCCCGACTTTCGAAAGGTTTCTTTTATTATTAATCCTCATTATTTTGGTGTCTACCTTTAAAATTCATATGGACGAGTGGGTTGTTTAAAGGTTCGAACTCAAAATTTTATGTCTATGTACAAACGTTAAGTTTCTTGACGTACTGGGTCTGAAACAATAAAATCTCTCTGTGCTATCATCTTTTATCTTCAAAATTTAATACAAATCATGTCGTTTTATGTAATATATCATTACAGTCTTCTTTCTAATAAAGTTTCGAGATACAAACCACTTTTACGAGGAAAATTTTAAGAATTGTACTTCCTTTGAAACCAACACCCATACCTAGTAAACTAGGTCGAAAAGATGAAAAAGTATTGATTAGATTTTCGTAAATAACACGAAAATTTTATAGTTTGTGGTGTCCATTGGTTTGACCATTCGGAGTCAATTTTTTCGTTTCTACAAACATGAGTAGACGAAGGGATGTTTACTTGTCTAAGGAGGAGGTTTAATACATAACTTATAAGGTTCGTCTTTCGTTAATCTAATAAATATTTACAACTATGTATTGTTAAAATTTTTTTGAATCACTTTTTTTAAAAAAATGGAGTGAAACTTTTTGAACCTTCACTGAGTAATTGGTTAACTTGTATTAACAACTAAATTCACTAAATAGACTAAAATTATATGAGTCTTGAAAAGAAAGGAGACTTTCTATATACAAGAACGATTTTTAAATTATTTTAGTCGGACCTTCCTTTTTTGACGTTTAAGTACCCATCCGTCAAACCTCTAAAGATCAAGGTTTCATTACCGAATATAATTTTTTTTTTGGTTTTTTCGGAGTATAGGAAACGGAACTAATTAATTACCCCTTTATTTTTATAAAAAAATCAAGGTAACCATACAAACTGAGGAAACGGAAAGAATATAAAATGTCAAATCTCGGACTCGTTCCAAGTGAACGATTAAAATAAATGATTCTCGATTTTGGTTTGATTTTCTGAACCGTTTGTATAAAAATCATTGTGTGGTTAGTGTGTAAGTAATTGAAAATATAATGATCTAAAATGGAAAGAAAGGTTCACCGAATCTACCTTTTCTTAGACGGACGTTACACCCTCTGGACTCATGTTAGGGACCCAACCGTTCTATGGGACCTCCTCCCGTGTCGTTGTGTGGTCATAATAACGGACCACTTAGCGATACCTGTCTCCTCGGACCGCCCGACGTCAGGTACCCCAGTGTTTCTCAGTCTGTACTGACTCACGGATTCATGGTACATGTGATACATGATCGTGAATGAAAGGTTTTGGATAAACTCCAACTGGCTAGACAAGTGAGGAGATCGTTTCTGTGTGATTCACAGACAATTTGCCTCGACCCGTCAGACACATCTGTGACTCCCACTTTCGACTGGTCCACGGACGGACGTCCCATCTATATAGTCCTGTACATCCTTGTGGGAGTCGCATACATTTAAAGACGAAGGCTCACCCAGAAGTCAAGTCAAGTCAAGTCACCGAGTCAACGTAGGTTGAGAAACACTGGGGTACCTGACGTCGTGTAGTCCGGAGGGACAGGTAGTGGTTGAGGGTGTCGAATGAGTTTGAGTACAGGTAACTCAACCACTCCGGTAGGTTGGTAGAGTAGGAGACAGTAGGGGAAGAGGAGGGCGGAAGTTAGAAAGGGTCGTAGTCCCAGAAAAGGCTACTCAATCAAGAAGTGTAGTCCACCGGTTTTATAACCTCAAAGGTGAAGTCGTAGTCAGGAAGATCACTTATAAGTCCTGACTATAGGAAATCCTACCTGACCAACCTAGAGGAACGTCAAGTTCCCTGAGAGTCTCAGAAGAGGTTGTGGTGTCAAGTTTTCGTAGTTAAGAAACCGCGAGTCGAAAGAAATCTCAGGTTGAGAGTGTAGGTGTGTACTGGTGATCTTTTTGGTATCGAAACTGATCTACCTGGAAACAACCGTTTCATTACAGAGACGAAAAATTATACGTCAGATCCAACCAGTTTCGAAAAGAAGGTTCCTCGTTCTTAGAAGATTAAAGTACCGACGTCAGTGGTGGACGTGACTAAAACTTCGGAGGGTCTTATTTCAGAGAGTGACAAAGGGGTAGATAAACGGTACTTCACTACCCTGGTCTACGGTACTAGAATCAAAATACTTACAACTCAAAATTCGGTTGAGAAAGTGAGAGAAGAAAGTGAAAGTAGTTCTCCGAGAAATCAAGAAGAAGGGAAAGACGGTATCCCACCACAGTAGACGTATAGACTTCAATAACTATAAAGAGGACCGTTAGAACTAAGGTCGAACACGAAGTAGGTCGAGTCGTAAAGAGTACTACATGAGACGTATATTCAACTCGTTCGTCCCACTGTTATATGTCGGAACTGTAAGAGGAAAGGGTTAAACCTTGGTAAGACAACAAGGTACAGGTCAAGATTGATAACGAAGAACTGGACGTATGTCTAAAGAGTCCTCCGTCCAGTCCACAAGACCAAAAGGGTAGTGAATTTCTTAAAAAGTGTTTTAAACAACATTAGGTGTCAGTTTCCGAAACCGTGTCAGTTATTTCGTCTTCATCTACAAGAAAACCTTGAGAGAACGAAAAAACTACTAGGTTACCTACAACCGTTAAACTGGAGACCAAGGAGACGGAAAAGATTTAGGTCAAACTTGTAGACCTTCAAGTACCAAGTACATGATAACTTCGGACCGAACCTCTTAAAACTCGTAATGAAATGATCGTACACTCTACTCATGTTAACACGCCATCAAACTCGTAAGAAACCGTAACGGAAAGAAACCCTAACCTTACTTTTGACTGGAAAAGGTCAGGACACCAGTGACGACTCAAAAGGTTTAAACGACCGTATAACTCACGTCGTGAAAGTATCGTAGTAGAAAGTCCTAAACTTTATCGAGTTGACCTTAAGGTAACGGAGGTGATCGAAACAACCATCACTACGAAGGATTCCGGGTGAACTGAAGTGTAAGGTCCTACAGAGCGAACTCCGTTCACTAGTATGGTAACACCAATAGACCCAGTACTTCTAGGAAAAACATATCAAGAAGACACATAAGAACGGTGGAGAAGAATTATAGAAGACGAAGACAATCCAGGTATGCTAAAGACAGGAAATTACACGGGTAGAAACGTAGTCTATAAGGGAACCATATAGAAATTAAAAGAACTACTCTAGAGATAGAAAGGGTAAGATAACAAAAGGAAACAAAGAAACCTAACTAGTGACTCCTTCCGAAAGAATAGAGAGGAACGATAAGAAACCTTGAGACATAAGTTTACCCATATAGAAGGGAAGAGAGGAAACGCAAATCGAAGAGAAGAAAAGAGTCGATAAATATTCCGGAGGGGTCTGTTGGTAAAACAGAAAAAGAAAAGAAAAGAACCCCTACCAGAACTAGTGACGAGGACATGTAACAGTACTTGAAGGTAGGTATCAAGAAGTCCGTGACAGATAGTCTAGATTAGAGTACTTAAATAAAGAGTGAAGATGGTATATTAGTATTCCCTAAACTAAATCCAGGATGGACTTACCAGATCACCAAAAGGGATGAAAGAAGTTAAATTCAGATGTAAATCGTTATTCCTCAAGTCCTAAAATCGGTATCAGTCGAGGGCCAGAACAAAAACGACTGACATATCTCGAAGAGGTATAAACCGACGTTTCTTATATTAGTTAGACTAAAACCATAACTGGTAGACCATTACAGGTACACATCTCAGAAGAGAACACAACAACCTTCTCCCACAAACGATACTGGTCACGTAGGAGGACTGGACGTAGCAAAATATGAAGTTCCGGTTTAAACGGACAATGAAGTCCATAGAGAATTGTAGGATCAAAACGTAAGGTCAGGGGATATTACTTTTCCTGTAGAAAAAAAGCACAATCAAGATCTTCCAGAACATCCAGAAGTATCTTGGCAACTTGAAGTTGAAGAAGTCGTAATGACCAACCCCCGTATTTGATCCTAATGACACTATGACTTACCAAACGGACCATTTGTTTGTCTCTAGTGAGACAACAAAAACTCTGACGTAGGTTCATGACGTAAAACCTGAGAAAAACAACTGATACTACCGGAGAGGTGAAGAAGGTTCTCTAAGAACGGATGTCATCATCTCACCCAAAGACCTTAGATTATAAAGTCCCTGTAGTAATGGAAGTGAAAATGACAAAAAGGGAATTAAACAGGACCTGTAAAAATTTTACTCCTTTACCTAGTATTTATGATTATTTTTCTCATGTGTCTCGTCTCAATAAGGAACGAAGGAAAACAACGACAATTACTTTATTTCAACCTGTCGATAACGTTGTTAGTCCCTTTTAATGAGGGATTACTTTTTATGAAGAAGACCGATAGGTACCCTTTAATACTTTATACCTTTGATGATAGTCAATTGGAGTCCTCTACTCAAAAAAAATTTTTTTGTAACCTCGAATCTTTGTATCTTTGAAGTAGAAGTAAGAGATCTATTTACTACTTCCAATCACTTACCAAAGAATCTTTACTGAATTGAGTAGAGAAGTTTAGACACTCAAAAGTAAGTCCAAATTCTCTCTAAACCTTTTACTTCTTGAGACTCCCCATCTTTGTGGCGATGGAAGGAGGGTCCACACTGACGTAAGAATTGTGACGACTTTCTAGGGTCTATACGTCAGACGGTAATTTTTCCTGGAAAAATGTTGTCTGTCCCTAATTTTTTGCAGTCAGTCCCACGAGGTCAATTGAACTGAAACGTCTCAAGTTTTGAGTCGGTCAAAGACGGGTCTGCCTGCCGGGTCCTCCGACTTTCGGTAGCGTATAACTTGTGTTGTGGGTCTGTCCGGTAGGTGGTCCTTAATGAACACCTTACGTATTAAGAAACAAAGGGCTACAAACGTCTAGTAGCTAGTTTTTAGATACTCACTGTTCTGAGTTGAAGTCTCTTGTCACCTGACATCCCCTTTCCTGAAGAGAAGCTTTTTAGTGAATTTCTCTGTAAAAAACAAAGAAAAGATTGTCCTTCTAGAACCACGTAATAAATCTTGTTTTACTATGTAGTTAACAGGTGTTGACCATTGTAGAAGCCTTCTGGTCAGTTATTTCGTTTACCCACGTATCGAAGGTTCCACGAGTCCTGTCTCTTCCCGGGGTCTTGTGGGTTCTACGACGCAGATGGGAGAATCTTGTGCCGACTGAGTGTTCGTCAGGACTTCTACTCAGATAAATACTACAAGGACTTTCCTCGAATATGAGTCGTACGACGACGACGATTCAGAGAAGTCAGTACAGGCTGAGACACACTGGGGGACCTGACATCACGTGGTCCGAGGACACAGGGACCCTAAGAGATCCGGGTTTGTGACCTTACCTAACGGTACGGGAGGAGGTCCCCTAGAAGGGTTGTGTCCCTAGCTTGGACGTAGAGAATGCAGAAATCGTAACTGTCCACCCAAGAAATGGTGATCGTGGTGGACCCTTGAGGTATGAGTCGTACCCTTTTTATTATTAGTGTGACCGTAACAGTTTTCTTACAAGTTTTGAGACCGAACCTTTTGTTGACGAGGGAACCTCGGACCAATGAATTGTGTGACAACCTGAGACAAGGAACTGATCGTTACCATTGGAAGTAGAATTCTTTTTCTTCCGGGGCATTTATCCTCGTAATTGTATAAGACGATAGTTACGAAATAAAAATTTAGTAATCATCTTACAACTAAGAAAAATTAATTACGTTTATTTGGAATTACTAAAAAAAAAGTTCCTCTAACAAAGTCCCGAAGAGATCACCGAGTCACCGTTTCTTAAGAGGACGGTTACGTCCTTTGTTCCTAAGCTAGGGACTAGGTCCTTCTAGGTTGCACCATGTCTCGTTGTTTCGGTGTTGATAACTCGGGTTCAAGATCTCGGACCCTCATCGTACTGATGACTTCGGACACACGGATGTCAGGCACGAGATGTTGTTCTATTCGGTAACGTCGACTGTCGGACGTGTGACACTGATCTCTCGTCGGGGCTGAGAGACGTGGACCTCTTTTCGGGTCGTTGCTTCTGGGTCGTGTGTGTTCTTATTTATTTGTTTTAATGAAATCTTTTAATAAGATAACTGCATATCAACTAAATGTCACAATTAAAGACGATACAGTACCTGACTAAGTCAAAATGTGTATATATGTAAGAGAGAGTACAAGGAAGTAATACCAAATAGAGTCCTATAACTTATAACAAAGGACACGATGTGTCACTCTGGAACGACAAATTACTAAGATAAGAAAATCGTTTTATACCATTTACAATTTCACATGTCTTGATACTGTAAATAACTCAATACCAATGGTCTTAGCTGAAGAAAACAGAGTCACTCTGTGTACTTAGCTTGCATAACTCCTCCCTTAACACGTTATGAACCGATTTACTACTTTAGTAGTGGTCAGTAGTTGACTTTTTCTTAAGTCGACTATTCTTACGTAATCTTTTTTGTGGTTGCTCCCTGAAGGGACCACCAGGTCACCGACTCTTAGGTGGAACGTCAAGTCCCCTGGGTACAAGCTACGGTGCACGACGTCTCGTTGATTTGGACACGTGGTGTTGATGTCTCAAGAGTGCGACGTCGTTTTCTAGGGAGCACGGTGTTGGTTCTGGACTCCGTAGCTTCGTTTATTCGTTTATTCGTATTTATTGTTTGTGTCCGAACGTTGGTAGGGTGCGCGGGTCGTCAGTGGAACCTGTTGAGGTACGGACCGGGTGTGACGAACGTGTCTTGTGTCGAAGGACTGACCAGGGACTTAAGGACGACAGGTGTCAGAGGACAAAGTGTTTAGTGAAGTGTACGGACTTTTTTTTTTACAAAGTGTTTTGCAATAGAATTCCACTCCATTAAGACAAACAGTGTTCTTCCCTTGTCATAGAAGTCATAATAGCTGTATTGGTGACTTCCATTTGTAATTAAGTCAAAGGTGAAATCCTTCCTTTTGGTGAAAGACCTTTTCAGTCGCTTTGTTAAGTTCGGGCTCAAGAGAGAGACGAAGACTTACTCTTGAGGGGAAAAGACCTTAGTTAGCGTTAGAAGAAGGATGTGTAAACACTTGGGTTCCATTTTTGACGATCTACGACCAGAGAAAAGATTCACTCTTCTACTGATTTTCTTGTCAATACGTCTCTGGGTCCCATGAAGAAGTTGACCTTTTTAAGACTTAAATCTTTATTAAAAAACCTAAAAATTATATTTGTATAAGTCGATATTACTTAACTTGTTATTTATTTATTTACCTTATATGTCTGACCGGAGTTCTTGAGACGATGATAGAAAATCTGTATAGGTTGTGGGTTGAAACTACGTCTTGAAAGGTAGAAAAGTCAACTTAATGTAAATGAATCTCAGGTAGTAAGTTTTTTAAGACTGTTATAACTCTAGTCATTTTAAGGACTATTAATACTACTACTGTTTTTACCGGTTTAGGAGACGAGAAGTTTCATTTTCACAACGAAAGGATAACTAACGGTAAAACGGTGAATTAACCCTGGATTGTTATAGGAAAAAGATTTTTAACTTCATAACCACTAAAAGTTACAACACGATTAAAGACGACATAGCGTCTCACTGAGTCAGTATACATGTATAATTGTGTATGTGTACATACGTATTTACGATTCAGCAAAGTCAGCACAGACTAAGAAACGTTGGGGTAACTGACATCGGGCGGTTCGAGGAGACAGGTACCCTAAGAGGTCCGTTCTTATGACTTCACCCGACGGTATGGGAGGAGGTCTTCTAGAAGGGTTGGGTCCCTAGCTTGAGTGTAGAGAATGTAGTAACGTAACCGTCGTCCAAGAAATGGTGATATATACATATATGAAATAAAAAATTATAAAAAAAGGTAATACCAAATAGTGTCCTATACTTGTATCAAGAGACACAATATGTCATCCTGAAAAACAAATAGGTAGGATGTACGTTGTCAAACGTAGACGATTGGGATTGAGGGGTAAGGTAGGGAGGGGGAACCGTTGACTTTCAGACAAGAGATACAGGAATGTTATATGAAACCGAGTGTCGTATCCAGAATTTACCTTCCTGATAGATGAAACGTTTTTGTTTCCAACATTCAATAAAAGTTCTATGTCTGAAATAAAGAATAAAATGGATTTCTGTCAATTCAAGTAGAAGATACGTGAGTAGGACGTTTTCATACATATAGACGAAGAATTATCGGCCACAAAGTAATTTTTCATAACCTTAATTATCTTAGAGTCTGACCACTGTTGTAAGTCGAGTTTGAGAGTACGGTTCGTTCCCGGGGGAGTCATTATAAGGACTACGATTAAGACAACGGGATTTACTTTTGACTCTCGAAGTCCTCCGTACCCGCCTTATCCCTGACCTCACACATTACGAGAAGTGTGCCTTCACGTATCTTGTCCGAAATCACCACTGTCGTACCCGTCAATAAGTCATGTTTGACGGAGGTGAACTTCGTTTATAGATGTTGTTACAGTAGGTTGGAGGAATTTATTTTAGGGTCGGAATAGGAGATCTCGTTCGTCCTCCCTCTTAAGTTCCACCCCAAGTTCTAGTATTAAACCCCGATTTCCAGATCATTAGTGGAGGTCGGAGAGAATTGGTGTGAACTGTTGGTCAGAATCCCCTTTCACATTCAGCAAGGTCCTCAGTGGACGGACACTCGGGTACTTCGTAGTAATAGGACCCCGATGTTCATTGCGGTACTGAACTACTAGAGTAGCTCTGACTTTATTTATTCGCGTTAATAACGGTGTTTTCAGTTCTGGGTTGTCGTTGGAGACTGAATAATTAAGTTACGTTGTTACTATTTTCCTTAAACTTCCTTTTTAAACTTCTATACCCCCATTTTTACCCTTTATCTAACCCATGATCAAGATACTTAAAAGGGGGATGTAAGAATGCTTTCATTTGTCAACTGAATGGTTTGTCCGATCATTTTGATGTTGGC
Organism: Capra ibex; assembly: GCA_006410555.1. Lineage (NCBI taxonomy): Eukaryota > Metazoa > Chordata > Mammalia > Artiodactyla > Bovidae > Capra > Capra ibex. The sequence continues at coordinate 41,008,563 of SJYO01048061.1, read as the reverse complement.
ACTTTCTAAAGGCAACGGACTCATCGTGGAAACTCCGGTAACGAGAATAATTTACATAAAGACCAACTTCTCGAGATTTTCTCTTCTTCTATGTCAATTGCAATTATGCCCTCACTGACACGAAACATAAGTGATGTGTCACGATGGTAAATGATATATGTGATCATTTTGTATTATGATAAATCATACAATCTTTTTGTTTTATAATAAATCCAAAATTTTTCTCGAGTAGAAAAGGTTTCTATCGTCTCTATTTATGATTTGTTAAGAAATTTTTAAATCCAATACTCTTGACTTCGAAATAATTGGATGTGTCATGTCTCTTTTGTGGAGGACCGAGACTTAAGGATCCGATGTGTACGGAAATAAAAGAAAGACAGGTTCGGAGATGTCACAGTTGAAGTGGGTCGTCTTTTAATGTAAGTTTGAATGTCTTTGAAGGGTAAATATACCCAAATCAGTACATCCTACTATGGCAACTATTTTATTGATTGTGTGCGATTCGTGTGTTGCGGTAAGAATCGTCTTGAGTAAAGTAGAAGTGTTGATGGAATCTTCCACCTACGACAGTAATAGGGGTAAAATCTCTACTCCTTTGACTCCGATTAATTCCCGACTCAGTGAACGGAGCCCAGTGTGACCACCATTTTCCGTCTCGACCTACGGTTGGGGCCACCCACCGAGGTCACAGGGGTACTGTCTGTGGTACTTTAGTTGGACAAGGTAAATTATTTTTGACGTACGAATACGGAGTCTAGAACTCGAAGTGATTCTTCGTCCTTGTTGATTGTAGACCGTAAACACTTGAGAAGGGGTTTGGTCATGTCGCGTTTAATAGATGATCGTCTTTTTACTCGTAGATAAATTTTTTTGGATTTTTAGTAAATATTCACTACTTAACCTCCGTGATGGGACTGTGAAGTTCTTCTTGTTTGTTTAATTCGGAGAAAGAGAAAGGGTTTACATCTCTGTTCACACAAAACAAAACAAAAATGTCTGAGTACGTTACAGTTCTCTTCTCTAAATAGACTTGTAAAAATTTTTTATTTCTGAGTAGACAAGGGAGGTGGTTAGTCCGTCTCCTTGTCACCAAGTCAAAGATTGTTCTTGAGTCTCGTCTATCGGACTGATGAACCTTTCTTTGGTCTCGTTTTTAGTTTGTCGAGTTCTCTTTGTCGTTGTCATTGTTGTTTCCTTCGTCCGGCTCGAGTCGTCCGACGGCAGGGTTGACACCTGGTTTGTCGGTCGGCCCCCGTGGGGTGGGGGCGGTCCTCTGACAGTCCACCAGTAGGGCCGACGGGCTCGTCCAGGTTTGTAGTCGCGTTGTTTTTCAGTCAAAATTTAAACCAACTCACTGATTGGGTAAAACTCACTTAAGTTTGTCGAGAAAAAAAAGAAAAGGACGAAGAACTAGTATCGAAAGGGGTGGGGGGAACGTATAGAGTTTTAGTAGGTCGTTAATGGGTTGGTACGTTGGACGACGACACATCTGTGTCCTATCCCCAGTCTTCTATTGTAGTGTAAGGGACTTACCATACGAAGTCCGACAGAGAAAGGGTCGTTCCGGGAGTTAAAAAAAATTCTATTTTTCGCGTTTTGGATACACCTTAATTTGATTGTGTCTTTTCTCCGATATTTATGGTTTCATATATATCTTGTGCTCCTTATTTCTCTAACGATCCCAGACACGTAGCAACAATAACAAGTCACCGGTTCAGCACAGACTGAGAAACGTTGGGGTACCTGGCTACGTATGGTTCGAAGGGACAGGAACTGATAGAGAACCTCAAACGAGTTTGAGTACAGGTAACTCAGTCACTACGGTAGGTTGGTAGAGTAAGAGACAGTAGGGGAAGAAGATCTCAGACCCTTATTAGTCAGATGTCAACTCGTAGATTAATCCTGTCTATTGACCCCGTACTCCGATTAGTGACACCTTCCGTCTGTTTTGTACGTCGTAGAAGAACATTTCTGTTGACTACTGTGTGTGGAATTCGATCTTCAGTTCCGTTATGCTAAGACTGAAGTGTTCTGTGTGGGTAAAATACATGCTTTTATTTATCCGGTTTTATAATAGTTACCAAATCCAAATATGACACCGTTAGACCCCCCTAAAAAATGGGAGAAATAGGACTTCTAAGAAACATCATATTTATAAAGTAATTATTACTTTGTTTATGTACATGTCACGAAACCCCCGGTTTTTACATTCATTGTACTAGGAAGAATTTTCAAATATTTAATTTTCTCCACTACTCTATTTTTGGTATGTATATGATGGCTTTTTCCTCCTGTGACTTGTTTCATGATACTAAAAACGTAGTGTTTTTAAAAAATCTACTATCCCATCTGTTTTTAATTACTTTGTTCTGGGTTACACGACTAAACATAACCCAATCGGTTTTTCAAGCCCGAGGGGCACACCGAGTCGTCCATTTCTTAAACGAACGGTATACCCTCTGGACCCAAACTAGAGACCCAACCTTTCTAGGGGACCACTTCCCTTTCCGATGGGTGAGGTCATAAGACCGGACCTCTTAAAGTACCGGATATGTCAGGTACCCCAACGTTTCTCAGTCTGTGCTGACTCGCTGAAAGTGAAAGTGAGAAAAGAAAGTCGGTTTTTCAAGTAAGTCCAAAAGGGCATTCTACAATACCCTTGAAAGACCGGTCGGGTTTTATAATAGAAGGGTTGTGTGTGATTTGACTCATCAAATTTACCCTTTATGTTTTCCTCGTGACGATACGGATGTAAAGGTCCCGTGGGTCCCCGTTTCACGGACGATTAATAGAAGATTTGAGGTCTGTGGATACGGGACAGGTAGACGGACGACCGGATCTCCAGAGTAGTGACCAGGGACGGGTGCGACGGGCGGGTCGAGTTGGTGTGGGACTGTAGGTGGGAAGACGACGTGCGGGCACTAAAACGAGGAGACCCAGACCTCTCGGGAAGAGGAAGACTCAGGGAGTCTCTCGGTCGAGTCGTTGGTGAGACGACTTACGACAGGTGTCAGTTCGTCTCCCTTCTCACACTGAGAGCAACCGGGGTGTCGGGAAAGGTGTAAGTCCCTGTTCTGGGTGTTGTGACGTGCCGTCCAGGTGAGGGGTCTGCTGTGCCAGGAAGTGTCGTCCCTGGTATGGACCCTGAGACAAGGATCGCAGTCCGTGTGGTCCCACGAGTCGCTTGTACACGCCTTAATTCACCTACTCCTTCGTGTTTTTTACTGTTTGTGAAGCACCTTTTGTGGACTCTAAATCAACGCCCATTGTCTGGATTAAGAAGACACCACGTGTCCCATTTGTAAAAAACAAAGTCTGTTTATATGTTTATATACACTTTAGAATGATGGACGAGTTCCGTAAGTCATGTAATCTGACGTGCGTGACAGTGAAGTATACACAGGCTGAGAAACACTGTGGTACCTGACACCGGGTGGTCCGAGGAGATAGGTACCCTAAGAGGACCGTTCTTGTGACCTCGTCCAACGGTACGGGAGGAGGTCCCCTAGAAGGACTGGGTCCCTGACTTGGACTCAGTGGACGTAGTGGACGGGACGTCCGTCTAAGAAATGGACGACTCGGTAGACCCTTCGCGTGTAATCTAGTCCTCTGTCCTAATTTACTGTGAGTCAAGTCAAGTCAGCGAGTCAGCACAGGCTGAGAAACACTGGGGTATTTAGCGTCGTGCGGTCCGGAGGGACAGGTAGTGGTTGAGGGCCTCAAGTGAGTTTGAGTGCAGGTAGTTCAGTCACTACGGTAGGTCGGTAGAGTAGGAGACAACAGGGGAAGAGGAGGACAGGGGTTAGGGAGGGTCGTAGTCTCAGAAAAGGTTACTCAGTTGAGAAGCGTACTCCACCGGTTTCATGACCTCAAAGTCGAAATCGTAGTAAGGAAGGTTTCTTTAGGGTCCCGACTAGAGGAAGTCTTACCTGATCACTACATAAAAATTTGTAGAATTAAATGAATTTTTTACGTTCGTCAGTAAGTGTCTTCTAAAGAATTTGACCCTTGATTTTACACGGTTACTTGATACAGTCAAGAGAAAAGACGCCGAAGAGAAAATTGGTCCGAAAAATATGGTTCTCCGACTCTTCATCAAATCCGAACCCGTCTGATAGATCCCTCACCGATACTACTATATTTCCGGTTCAAGTTTATCAGAAGACGTCCATTTGGGTCTATATGGGTAAACTTACACCTCAAGGTTTCTTATCGTTCCTCTCTATTCTTTCGGAAGGAGTCTCTAGTCACGTTTGTTTATCTCCTTTTGTTATCTTACCCCTTTTGATCTCTAGTGAATTTCTTTTAATCTCTATGGTTCCCTTGTAAGCTACGTTTCTACCCGTGTTATTTCCTGTCTTTACCGTACCTGAATTGTCTTCGTATTCTATAATTCTTCTCTACCGTTCTTATGTGTCTTCTTGACATGTTTTTCTAAAAGTACTGGGTCTATTAGTGCTACGACACTAGTGAGTGGATCTCGGTCTGTAGGACCTTGTGCTTCATCCGGAATCCTCCGTAGTGATACTTGTTTCGATCACTTCCACTACCTTAAGGTCGACTCTTTTCACGACGTGAGTTATACGGTCGTTTACGCCTTTTGAGTCGTCACTGTTTTTCTGACCTTTTCCAGACAAAAGTCAGGTTAGGGTTTCTTTCCGTTACGGTTTCTTACGAGTTTGATGGCGTGTTAATGTGAGCAGAGTGTACGATCGTTTCATTTCGAGTTTTCGGAGGTTCGGTCCGAAGTTGTCATGTACTTGGCACTTGAAGATCTACAAGTTCGACCTAAATCGTTTCTGGCTCCTTGGTGTCTAGTTTTACGGCTGTAGACAACCTAGTAGTTTTTTCGTTCTTTCAAGGTCTTTTTACAGATGAAGACGAAATTACTGATACGGTTTCGGAAACTGACACACCTGGTGTTGTTTGACACCTTTTAAGAAGTTCTCTACCCTTATGGTCTTGTGGACTGGACGGAGGACTCTTTAGACATACGTCCAGTTCTTCGTTGTCAATCTTGACCTGTACCTTGTTGTCTGACCAAGGTTTAGCCCTTTCCTCATCCAGTTCCGAGATATAACAGTGGGACGAACAAATTGAATATACGTCTCATGTAGTACTCTTTACGACCCGACCTACTTCATATTCGACCTTAGTTCTAACGACCCTCTTTATAGTTATTGGAGTCTATCCGTCTACTGTGGTGGGAATACCGTCTTTCACTTCTTCTTTATTCATCGGAGAACTTTCACTTTCTCCTCTCACTTTCTTTTGATTCTAGTACCGTAAACCAGGGTAGTGAAGTACCGTTTATCTACCGCTTTGTTACCTTTATCACTCTCTGAAATAAAAAAAAAACCGAGGTTTTAGTGACGTCTACCACTAACGTCGGTACTTTAATTTTCTACGAACGAGGAACCTTTTTGGATACTGATTGGATCTGTCGTATAATTTTTCGTCTCTGTAACGAAACGGTTGTTTCAAGGTAGACCAGTTTCGATACCGAAAAGGTCATCAGTACATACCTACACTCTCAACCTGAGATTTCTTTCGACTCGTGGTTTCTTAGCCACGAAAACTTGACACCACAACCTCTTCTAAGAACTCTTAGAGAACTTGACGTTCCTCTAGGTTGGTCAGGTAGGATTTCCTTTAGTGAGGACATATAAGTAACCTTCCTGACTACGACTTCGACTTTGAGGTTATGAAACTGGTTGACTACTCTTCTTGACTGTGTAACCTTTTCTGGGACTACGACCCTTTCTAACTTCTGTCCTCCTCTTCCCCTATTGTCTCCTACTCTACCAACCTACCGTAGTGGTTGAGTTACCTGTACTCAAACTCATTCGCGACCCTCAACCACTACCTGTCCCTTCGGACTACACGACGTCAGGTACCACAGCACTTCTCAGCCTGTGCTGACTCACTGACTTGCCTTGACTCCTTTTGAGTGGTCTTAACTTTTATCGGACGCCCATTAGCCCTTACCAGTCCTCTTTTACGTCGGTCCTAGGGACCCAAGAGTCGTTTCAGTGAGACTCTAGTGTGTAGACATCTCTGTTTTTGGGGAAAGACACCCCACACCCTCGCAAACGACTCTATTACGTCCCTTCGTCGTGTCGACTACCGGAACTTGTCTCATTTCCGTATTTCCTACTACCGACGACTCCAACGGTACCAAAAACGACGGGAACCCTCGTAGTGATTGGTTGACACCTAGACTGGGCTCAGAGGAGAAGAGACTTGACCCACATCACTGTCCTGACGGAGGTCTTACCGACACTCGTTATTCATTCGGACTGACGAGACTCTACACTGACGAGGACCGTGTATTCATGAGTCATGTCCAGTCGTTACCTACGACTGTAATAACCCGGAGGGTCAACCTAGTCACCATTTCTTGGACGAACGGTTGCGGTCTCTACGTCCTCTGGGTCCAAGCGAGGGACCGAACCCTTCTAGGGGACCTCCTCGCGTACCGTTGGGTAAGGTCATAAGAATGGACCTCTTAGGAGTTCCTGTCTCCTCGGACTATCCAATATGAGATACCCCAGTGTTTCTTAATCTGTACCGACTGCGATAATTCTTCTCCACCGTTCTTATGTGTCTTCTTGACATGTTTTTTCTAGAAGTGCTGGGTCTATTAGTACTACCACACTAGTGAGTGGATCTCAGTCTGTAGGACCTTACACTTCAGTTCACCCGGAATCTTTCGTAGTGATGGTTGTTTCGATCACCTCCACTACCTTAAGGTCAACTCGATAAAGTTTAGGACTTTCTACTACGATACTTTCACGACGTGAGTTATACGGTCGTTTAAACCTTTTGAGTCGTGACCGGTGTCCTGACCTTTTCCAGTCAAAAGTAAGGTTAGGGTTTCTTTCCGTTACGGTTTCTTACGAGTTTGATGGTGTGTTAAGGTGAGTAGAGTGTGCGATCATTCCATTACGAGTTTTAAGAGGTTCGGTCCGAAGTTTTACACACTTGGCACTTGAGGGACTACAAGTTCGACCAAAATCTTTGTCGTTTCCTTGGTCTCTAGTTTAACGGTTGTAGGCGACCTAGTACCTTTTTCGTTCTCTCAAGGTCTTTTTGTAGATAAGGACGAAATAACTGATACGGTTTCGGAAACTGACACACCTAATGTTATTTGACACCTTTTAAGACTTTCTCTACCCTTATGACCTGGTGGACTGGACGGAGAACTCTTTAGACATACGTCCAGTCCTTCGTTGTCAATCTTGACCTGTACCTTGTTGTCTGACCAAGGTTTATCCTTTTCCCCATGTAGTTCCGACATATAACAGTGGGACGAATAAATTGAAGATACATCTCATGTAGTACTCTTTGCGACCCGACCTTCTTCGTGTTCGACCTTAGTTCTAACGATCCTCTTTATAGTTATTGGAGTCTATACCTCTACTGTAGTGGGAATACCGTCTTTCACTTCTCCTCAATTTTTCGGAGAACTACTTTCACTTTCTCCTCTCACTTTTTCAACCGTATTTTAAGTTGTAAGTATTTTGATTCTAGTACCGTAGACCAGGGTAGTGAAGTACCCTTTATCTGTCCCTTTATCACCTTTGTCACAGTCTGAATTAAACAAACCCGAGGTTTTAGTGACGTCTACCACTAACGTCGGTACTTTAATTTTCTGCAAATGAGGAACCTTCCTTTCAATACTGGTTGGATCTGTCGTATAATTTTTCGTCTCTGTAATGAAACGGTTGTTTACAGGTAGATCAGTTCCGATACCGAAAAGGTCACCAGTACATACCTACACTCTCAACCTGACACTTCTTCCGACTCACGGTTTCTTAACTACGAAAACTTGACACCACAACCTCTTCTGAGAACTCTCAGGGAACCTGACGTTCCTCTAGGTTTGTCAGGTAAGATTTCCTCTAGTCAGGACCCTAAAGAAACCTTCCTTACTACGATTTCGACTTTGAGGTCATGAAACCGGTGGAGTACCCTCCTCAACTGAGTCACCTTTTCTGACTACGACTCTCCCTAACCCCCGTCCTCCTCTTCCCCTGTTGTCTCCTACTCTACCGACCTACCGTAGTGGCTGGGCTACCTGGACTCAAACTCACTTGAGACCCTCAACCACTACCTGTCCCTTCGGACCTCACGACGTTAAGTACCCCAGTGTTTCTCAGTCTGTGCTGACTCGCTGACTTGACTTGAGTTGACTTGACTTCGATGAATCGCACTTGTGTGGGACGGAAACAAGTACTATAATGGGAACTCCTCGTTGCCAGGTCACATAACTATCAGGGACTTCCGACGTTGGACGACCTGTTTACACCCTGTGGGTGTACCAGTGTTAGCAGGTCCGTCGTACAGTCTGGAGACTTGGACTCCGACGTCTCCCACAAACTTCTGACTCTTGTCCCGGTCACTTGATCCGTAAGTGTCGTAGCTCCTAGTACGGCCACGAGACCTTTTTCCGGTCGAAGAAAGGAATGACGGATGGGAGATGTGTTCCACAAATAGGGGTATGTTCCCTCCTGTGATTCTGGGTTTCCCGTGTACCTGATCTTTACCACCTTTGGTTTCTTTTGAGTAAGGACCACTGGGGTTCCGTCCCGAGACCCGCGAGACGGTCCGACTGCTTCCCAACATGGGCGGGGTCACTCATAGAATCTGGGAAGGTGAATCGAGCTGGTGGTTTGACCAGCTATGACGTTTCGACATGTTGGTGGATTTATTACACAAGTCGTCACGTCGGGAAGTAGGGCGGTCGAGACTACCTTGTCGATACTCACGGAGGTTCCTCCTCGTCGGTGGACTCCCTCCCGCGCCATTTCCCCGTGAACCGGACTCGAGGACCGCCTCGTCTCACCGACTTGGAGAAGTCTGACGGACTGGTTCTTGATAAGTCTTTATTTGGTAAGTCGACCACCTCACAAGATTCCCACTGGAACTTAAAGGACCTTATTTTACTTTAGTGAATACTTTACACAACCGTAAGTATTTTTTTCTTCCTTTTAAATTACCTTATTGTTCGTACATTCATTAATACAAATTTTATTTTTATTCCGTTATTTTTCCATAAATGACTTTAACGAAAATTGAAGACCCAGACCGGGTCCATTTCTTTACGAAAAATATCTACGGTCGTAAGACAAATAGACCCCTTCCTGGACTGTTCGTGTCTTATGTGTGTAATACTCTAATACCTGTTACTCAGACCCGAAGGGACCATCGAGTCTTCATTTCTTAGGCGGACGGTTACGTCCTCCGCAACCAAACTAGGGACCCGGTCCTTCTAGGGGACCTCTTCCTTTACCGTTGGGTGAGGTTATAAGAACGGACCCTTTAGTTAGGGTACCTGTCTCCTCGACCCGCCCGACGTCAGGACCCCAGCGTTTCTCAGTCTGTGTTGAATCGTTGATTTGTTGTCACCCGGGTGTCCCCGAAAGTATAAAACGGAGTCGCAGGTCTGCTGTATGTAGTTGATTGTCAGACCACGGCAAAAAGGTTTTACACACGTCTCTTTGGTCGGCGCCGTTAGTCTTCTGGTTTCTACGGACCACATGTCCTTAGGTCCGTACGCCCTAACGACAGAGCGGTAGAGAGAAGTTGTTGTCGTTCGTCCACAGTTCTCTTGGTCCGTTCGTTTTTGCTTCTCGGGTGTCGTGTCTCGACCGTTTGTGAAGAGCCGCCGTCTCTTTCACGGACGAATAGTCTAGTTCGACGAGTCGGACGAGTAAACTTGCTTACCATTGATTGTACCTCGGGTGGATTGACGGTCGGGGACCTCTCCCATTTAGGTTGTCCACCCCTTTACTCTCCGTGGGAGGAGGGGAACGACTAGGTCTAGGACTTCTGGACCCGACCACGTACAGTGACCCGTCTCGAGTCCCAAAGGCCCTCACCGACCCTCGCCGTCGGGGTCCGAAGGGGTCAGGCTCGACCTGTCTGGGTGACCTAGACTTGGGGCCCCGACGAGGTTGGACGGCCAGGGAGGTCGGCGGGGGCGAAGACGGGGGTCCGAGAGGACGTGTGCCCCGGAGTGGATGGTACAGAAGGGGTCTAGACGGTATGACCCAGAGGGATTTAGATCGTACCCGTGGGAGGGAACCCGAGGACGTCGTGGGACCCACAGGACGGTTGGGTGTCCCACTAGCAGGTCAAGGAAGAGAGAGAGACAGCGGGAACTTAACGCAGATCAGTCCTGCGTATCGAAGGAAGACAGTGATATCGTGAATTAAAATTTCTAGTCAAAAGTATAATTTTTACTTCTGAAAAGGACTTTTGACTTTCGGACCGTAGGTGTTCGGGGTACAGTTCCACTGGGTTCGAGGTCGATTCGTCGACGGTAGGGTGGGCGACTCCTTAAGCCCGCAACCCCCTATGCCAGGGGTGGAGGGGACAACAGTGTTGGAAGGCCGTAGTGGTCGGCTCGTTAATCTCAAGTAGTGGTCAACCCCAACCTCATAAACCACTACTCTTGACACTAAAACGAGATCTTGACATTGTGAAAGTTTTATACACGTGTTATGGACATCTTCGTTACTTCTTTAAGTAATCGATCTTTGTCATTTTACAATCCCAACAGCATTCCTCATTTTATTATATTCCCCTTTACACACACTGGCTGGTGTGGAACTCGAACTTTGCATTCACTACCACCCTCTTGTGCCAAGCCCACTCCTCCCACAAAGACTCATATCTCGATATTATTACTGTTTGTAGGGGTTCCTCCTTTTCGAGTGTACCTGGAAAGGTTAAAATTGTTAAGTCATTGTAGAAGTTCTTGCCAGGAATAAAAACTAGAATATTTACTGGTTTTATATACTTAGAATCTTATCAAGTTTATTAGATTTATTAAAAAAAGACTCTTTTTCAACGAATTAAAAGAAAGAAGGGGAGTGTAAAGTTTCGGTAAACTAAATAATAGACTGTGCGTCTCGTACGTTGTCCTTTTGCAAAGTAGATCATTTTGATATGTATGTGATCCAGTACTTCGGTGTTGGTTGAGTATGTAAAAAGGTTATACGTTATTCGACTCTAAAAAAACTTTCTTTAATTGTAATTTGACCGTCCGAATGTTAAATATTTTAGTCGTGACTTTACTGCGGTTACGATGTGCATGTCGAAGAATATAAAATTACCACCTTGTGTTAGTATTTACCGACTCTTATTACAGTCAAGGTATACACTTCTCTTATTTTTTAATTAATCTTTAAATCCCACGACGATAAAGGTGTGTGCCGTTGTTGGAGATCGACGACCGATAAGACATAGAAGTGGAAGTTAAAGTGAGATAGGACTTTTAACAAGAAGAATGTGTCATCTTAAACGTCGGGGAAAACGCCGGATCTTTCGAGTCCTTTCATACGTCATTATTTTTATATGTATAACAACAACCGACCCTTCACCCTTACTAAAGGGAAAAGTTCTGTTCTTTATAAAAGATGATTTTTGAGATGTTCGAAATTTTACAAGACAACGGTTTATGTTATGGAAGTTAAGGAAGTTTCAAGTTTTGGTAATCCCCGGTGAGTGACAGTCCGAGGATGTTAAGAAAATTTGTCTTGAATTTGATCCTATCCAAAAAACTTTTATTAAGAAAAATAAAGAGACTCAAAATTTACGACAGTAAAAACGGAATCCTTCCGTGTCACAAGAGTTTTACAGATTATTTGATCGTATGACATTGACCCGTGAGAAGGGGTTGAAATGATTACAAAAAGTTAGGATTTTCTGTTTATCCTGTTAACATCGTAGTCCCAGATTCCCCCGGGGTTTGTAGGTATGTCAGATAAGAGTCTCTTAACACGTATTGTTACAGATGTTGTGTCGACAAATTTAAAAATGAAATCTTCAGACCTGTCTAAGGTTTTGGGGAGAGATCGTACACGTCTCAAGAGGTAATATTCACCGGAGGTAAGAAAATCTTGAAGGAGTAGAATCTTGGTAGGCTCGTCTGTCTCCCCTTCTCAACCGCCTTATTGTAAATTAGAAGTCCATCTGTTCGAGGAGACCATATATTAACGACTCCAACCGACAGGAGGAAAATTTTTGGGTCGAGAATTTTGAAGTTAAATTTTCCGTGTATAAGACACTACACACCTGATGTACTATTGGGTTATGACAAATTTGTAGAATGAAGATTTACATTTGTCAACTCTGTCTATTTTATGCTACTTACTTGAGTGACGAGTCGGTCATTTAGTACTTTCCTTTAACGTAAGCATGACGAACTGACAAGAAAAGGAAGTCGGTCTTCCAGTAAAATCTTTCCAATACTTGTAAATTCTTAGTCGACGGTACTCTGTTTGTGGAGAGTGACAATTCGACAAAGACGAGAGAATAGTGTACTCGTCGACAGAGAAATAAGTCCCGTATATAAATAAGTTGGACAACAGTTGTCTGTCTCGTACGACCGGAAAAGGTCTAGAAATTTACGAACTGAAATTTATGACTAAATAGTCTAAATTCTCCTGAACCGATAAAAGGAATTTCTAGGATATCATAAAACAAACACGAAACAATTAAAAACTTACCGACTAGGTCAACGTCTCCTGACCCAATTCGAACCCAAACCTACAAATTTATCCACTTTTGCCTCTTGGTTTCAGAGAAGTCCTCACAATCGTCTTGAGGCGTGAGTCTACAGTTTACAGGGGTTTATGGGACCTAAGTGTATAATCTCGATGTTGATCATTTAATTTAATTGTATGATTAGTGGCGTACATTAATAATGTACATACATGTTTATGTAAGATACATTCAATTTGAAGTACTAGTAGACTCCAATTTTTTGTTTAAAAGACAAGAAGATTTTTCGGAGAGTTTACAATCGTTACAAAAAATAAGTTCAGTAGACCCATCCTTTCCGTGAAATGTGATGTTACAGTTCACGTATTTTTCAGAAGGATACACGAATGGAAGTTTAAGTTTTAAGTCAGACCTGAGTCTCGGATTTCTGTGAGGGTAGTTTCTTTGTTTATTTAAGGTACTTACAGGGTCTTTTACGATTGCGTTGTAGGATCTTAGTCGTGAATCATACCTTTTTTAAGGTTTTTCTTCTGTGGACCGGAGGTATTGTTTCATCTGGAGTACTCTGTGTTCCCAATTTTTCTTTGTTTGTATCTCGAGTGCTATTTCGTGGTACATAAGTACGGTTCCCTCATAAAATTTTTACTTTGACGTAAAGACACAAAATATAATAACGGTCTTGAACTATTTATAATACACTTCTTTTTGAAAAAAGTTCGTGACTGTAGAGACACTTACTATTGACAGTTTTTGACAGAAGGTCCCATCCTGAGATAAGAGCGGGGGAGATCAATATATAGAAATTTAATCTACTATTTCACGAACTTTATTCTGCAAAAATTTGATGTACTTTCTTCGTATCGTTTCTGCGGATTCCACTTCGACATGTTGTCTTTTGTATCCCTCATTTGGGACTTGATTACGTTATATTAGAAGGGGAAACGTATCTTCATAGACTAGTACTTTATTGTTGTGTAGTTTTAATTAAGAAGACAAACGGATTCAGTACAAATTGTCATTGATAAAGGAATATATTTCTTTAACAGAAGATAACATTTGTCATTTCCTTTTGACAGTGACCTCATTTTTGGTGGGTAAGTATCAAACTCAATTTGATAAAGTTAATTTCTTTATTGCTTGTTACGGATTACCAGAACAAACATACGTTTGACTCAGGAAAAAAATTTACTTTTGTTTGTTTGTTTGTTCACTGTACGTAAAGGATGTTACCATTGACATCCACACTGCGTATCGAGAGATGGTTGCTTTGTCTAACGACGTCGACCCACGAACGTTTGAAAGAGAAGTTCTCCCTTACTCGATGTAGAGATACGGTAGCTTACCGTCCTCTCGGGACTGGTTCCGACGCTCTCGCCGGGACACGTAGTGGCACGGCCGTGGAGGAGGGAGGGGCCGAGAGTGTGACAGGCGGCCGGACGTCTGGCGAAGGGCGGCCCTCCCGACGTCGCGGGCCAGGTCCGGCCCGCTCGTGTGTGAACGTACGTGTGTGTGGAAGCGGACGCGAGTCGTAAGACAACTGATCTAGGGACGTGGCTCCCAGTCGCACGAGTCAGGACAGCGGGTGCGCCCGGCCCCCCGCAAGGGGGTCGAGACCGTAGAGGCACGGGGGACGGCAGTCGGGAGCGGCCCCCAGCGGAGGCGGCCGGGACAGGAGAGCTGGGAACGGGACACGTGGCCGTCGGGTCCGACCTCGGGGAACGAAGGTGGGCGCCAGCGGAGGAGTCGCGCGAAAAGCGCGCCTAGGCGGCTCCGCTCCCGACCCTGTCGCCGCACCGCACCGGCCCACCCGACGCCCGTGGATGGAAGGGCCCACGAACCTCCGACGGGGCGTCCAGGTCTGCCGCTAGCCTCCGAGTCCTCGCGCGCCGTGCGCCTCGTCTCGACCCGGCCCCAGGCGAGGAGTGCGCGCGCGGGACGTAACGGGAGGGGCGCCGGGCCGCGAGGGGCCATCGGGCCGTTGGCGGTGGCGGAGGGCCGGGGTGGGTGGGCCCCGGGGCGGGTGGTCCTAAGGGCGGGTGCAGGGGAGGCCGGGCGTCCGAGGGCCGCCGCGGTGACGAACGGGACGGGGGCAGACTCGGGGCGGGTGGGGTACCGGGCGGATGTAGCGTCGGGGCGGGTGGAGAGCCGGGGCGGGTAACGGACGGGGCGGGTGTCGTCTCGGTGGCGTGTGGGGGACCCGAGGCCCAACAGGGGTGCCCGAGGCCCGACAAGGGTGGCCGGGGCCCGTGGAATCCGGCGTCGACTCGGCGGGCACCGGGGGCCCCGACGCCCTCGACAACTGACGTAGGGCGTCCGCCCGGACCCGTCCCGCCTTTCACAAGTAGGCCTGGCGGTTCTCGCCCCGACACAGTGACGGACGTCGATCTCACCGTGGGAGCGCAGGTGGACCTGGACGAAGGTCCGAAGCACGGAGACGCGACGAGCAGTGGATGGGGCGCGGGCGGAGACGCGGTCCTTTCCGAGCCCTTCGGTACACTGTGCTCACGTCACCCAGGCCTAGTGGTCCTGGACCGGGTGGCCCGAGGAGGGGTGAGTGTCTCCGAAAAGGGCCGCCCAGGTGTCCTGTGACCGAAGGTCTCCCGGGCCACGTGGGTATTCGGGTTGCGCCAGACCAGGTTCGAGGACCCCTAGGTCCGGAGGTGTGTGTAGAGCACTTGCCTACCACAGGTCTGAAGTGAAACGTGTGAATTCTTCGTCTCGACTGCCACGGGTGAGGTGTGGAAACCACCTACCTCATTTTCCTGGTTCATGTCTTTCGCAAAAAGACGTCATCTTACGATATCTTTACATACGTTAATAGTAGTAGACCGGCCACTCATTCACCTGTTTGAAGAGAGGTCGGGTTCTACGGTGTGTACGCAACGCAACCACGTCTCCTCGTGTGACGAGGGAAACAACCGAAACTAAGGGACCGTTTTGAAGTGCAAGGAAACTTACCTTTGTTTAGGAGATAAAGGGAAGACATGGGGTTCCGGGTGTCATCCGAAGTTATTCACAAACATCTAATTTATGCAACGATGTCAATCAATGGGTATGTGTACTGGGGTGTGACTCTTACGGGTCACGTCATGATCCATCGACACTTTCTATGAAATTTTTATAGGAAGGTTCACAGTTGGAGTTCCGACAGTACCGGCCTTATCTTTGACGTTATTATTGAATGAAAATTATTAAATGTTTACTATATGGGATAGGATAAACTCCTGAAAGGCCCACCGCGATAACCATTTCTTGGACTGACGGTTACGTCCTCTGTATTCGCTACGGCCAAACTAGGGACCCAGTCCTTTTAAGAGACCTTTTCCCTTACTGATGGGTGAGGTCATAAGAACGGATCTCTTAGGGTACCTCTTAAGAGGTCCCGATGTCAGGTACCCCAGTGTTTCTCGACCCGTGCTGACTTCGCCGAATCGTACGTGCGTGTGTAATATCCACTCGGACGTAAAGGGTTTGGATGGACAGTCGACACTAGACCTTGGTGTTGTGAGGGACTTGAAGTGAGTGTTCGAGGGAGAATCTACCTTCAGTGGGCAAACAGATTGACCTGGGGGTGGAGGGACTCCCGTGGAGAATAAAAGAATCATCGGGTCTCGAATCGTGTGTCCCCTAGGAAGTAGATGGTAGGGATTCGACTGAATAACGACGAAGAAACATTCCAGAGTATATAAGTAGGAAAAGGGAGAAAGAGAGAAATGGGGTAGTGGAGTTGGTGTCACGTCCGGGAGGCGTGGAAAACGGACTTACGGGACGGAAAAGTTTGGAGGGAAGGGCGATGGGACAGGTCGGGTAGACAGAAGGAGGACGGAATATAGCACCAGTGACTGGTCACTTTTCTAAATGTTCCTAAGAATTGACACTTCCTACTGAAGAGGTAGGAAATTTAATCGTCAGTCCCTAAAGGTACAAACCCGAGGTGGGTGTAGAAGTCGGAATAGAAAGGAGAGAGATGTGGCTGGTGAAGTATAAGGCCGGTTTGACCAGACGTACGGAACGGAGGTCACACGGGACTTGAACGGGAAGGAGACGAGGGGTTCGAAGGAGAAGTACGAGTGGAGAAAGGGAGTGGACTGAGGACGCGTGCGGTCTTCGGTGTCGAGAGTGCTCAGAGGGATTCCAGACTCCGGAAGAATTCTGTTCCTGTCCTGAACGGTGTAAGAGGGAGGACGGGACAAAGACACTCAATCGAAAGAAGGAGTTCCTCAATTTTCCTCAAGACGAAAGTTCTTCGTCGTATAAAACGAGTTGTATATGGAAACTATCATAGCTTGCAAGTGTACTTACAAGTCACAAAAGACTCTCCTTAAATTAGACGGTCGGGTCCTTAAGGAAACAAAAGAAGACCGGAGGGAAAGACGAACTCTGTCATCGTGTAATGAAACAAGTCAGTAAAACGTGGTAGAGTGCACACACACCGACTCAAAGGGGACTCGGGCGATTGAGAGGTACCTGTCCAGACTATGTGTGTGTGCCGGCGACCGTAACGTGTAAGACCGGAACCTACGATTTAACGACGAGTGATCAACATACGGGAACCTTTTCAATGAACTGGAAGGGTTTGAAGACGAAGAAGTTGACACTTTCCGCAACAAGGCAACCAGCAACAAGTCATTCTATTCCCTACCTTTCTCAGTCGGGTTACAGACCGTGTGTCAGTCACGAGTGATTTACCGTCGGAAAACGTCCGTGTGTCACGATTCGTAGTCTCTACACACTATTGGGTTTACCACGAACTATCACTCCTCGGGACTTGTCGACGTGACACCGATAACTCACGTAAAATGAGAAAAACAAAGTTGAAAAACCGTACACCCCAGAATCAAGGAGCTGGTCCCTACCTTGGGTGTGGGGGAGTCACCTTCACACCTTAGAATTGGTGACCTGACGGTCCCTTCAGGGTGTACGTACACAAGAGTCAACGAGTTAGGCTGAGAAACCCCGGGACACCTGTCATTGGGCGTCCTAGGAGAGAAGTAAGTACCCTAAGAGGTCCGTACTCATGACCTCACCCATCGGTTAGGGAAGAGGTCCCTTAGAAAGGTTAGACCCCTGACTTTAACACAGAGGTCGTAACCGTCTTCCTAAGAAATGGTGATTCGGTAGACCCTTCGGGTCCCTTCAAGGTGTGACCAACAATAATTACTTAACTTTAAAATGACTGTTTCGGTTTAAGAAGAAGAAAAAAAAAAAAAAACCGATGACCCCTAACTACCTAGAATCAAGGGACCCTGGTCACTAGTTTGGGACCAGGTACCGTCACTTTCAGGTCTCAGAATTGGCGATCTGGTGATTCGTTAAGGGACTTTCTCGGTTTAAGAATACTCCTAAAACCATCTCCACATCAAAATTTCTAATACAATTCTCAACCGAAAGACTTCGATCAAAATTGTTATCGATCCGACTAAACTTCACATAAACAAATCTTATACAAGGATTTTTTCAACTTGGTCACTTCAATTGTTTGGAGAACCCTTTTATCAAAGGTACTGTTCGATGGAGTGACCTTATTTTCAATTACCTTTTGACGAACTGAAAGTTCATTAAAGGTCGTATGTTGTGATAAATTACCCCCTTTCCTTGTCTTACGTTCAGTGTACTCTTGACACTTAAGACAGACAAGGAAGTGTCACGGACCACGTATCATCCATGAGTAATTTTTAAACAACTTACTTACTTATTTATCCCCATTTTTAGAGTTTCTCGATGTTTCAAACGGTTTATATCAATCCTTTTATTTCCCCTTATATTGGTTCTGGGTTTATAAATTCATTAAGAGTCGTGGGTAACGACTGGTGATTACAGTCTGGTAGACACATCCCGCCCCCGGACTGTCCCTCGTTGAACAGGTTCCAGTGTGTGGTTCAATTATTGTTTCGTTCTAGGTTTTAGGTCTGAAGGACTGAGAATTATATTAGTAGTGGTATGGTTCTTACGTATTTAATTATGTACACCGAATCCCGAAGGGACCACCGAGTCTACCATTTCTTAGACGGACGTTACGTCCTCTCGGTCCAAACTAAGGACCCAGCCCTTCTAGGAGACCTCTTCCCTTACTGTTGGGTGAGGTCACAAGAATGGACCCTTTAGGGTTCCTGTCTCCTCGGACCACCCGATGTCAGGTATCCCAGTGTTTCTCAACCTGTACTGACTCACTGATTGTGTCCGGTTCCTCCCATAAATAAGTCAACTATATTACAGTTTGAGTACTGTAGACATCACGTTTTAACGACATGCAACGTCGTCCACGTGACTAGGACCACTCAAATACTGTGGTACAACCAGTTTTAGAAGACACAAATGACTCTCTTCTTTGTTTGGTACTACAAGGAAAAGACGAAGGGTTCTTTGTGTCCCCTGACTGAGGAGACGTGTACCACCCTACTTCTTCGTCCGAATGACCTGTCATCGGGGGATCCGATCCGACATCCCGACAGATTCAGGACCCACGGTGACTGTCCTACCTCTTTCGACATGAAGAGTCTTACGAAGAGGCTCTCCCTCGTCCAACACAACCTTCTTAACCAGACTAGTTCAGCGAGTCTTGGGGGTACAATAGAGGGAGGGGGGGGAGTAGTTTCCCGTCTCAATTCAGTGTTACCCACTACGACTTCATGAAACGTTCGTTCCTAAAGTCGGTCACTCACCTAGACTCCCTCGTACGGGTGGTCCCTCGGAGGAATGCGGGGGAAAGCATCGGGTAAGGAGATGCATCACGACTGTTGTACAATTTCTTAGTGAGGAACTACCACGTGACCAAAGACTTTCAAAGGTCCCACAGGACCTGACCGGGACGATAGTGTCTCTCAGACTGATTGATGTGGTTACTACCTACGTACTCACACCAGGTCTTGACTTCGTCTCTTTCTTACTGAATCTAGGGTTCCAGGAAATATCAACTTCTAAGATCCGGTTGTTACCTTTTAAACTAGTTTTTTAAGATTATTGAGAGTATTTTATATGGTTTGTTTTAACAAAATTTTCGAGTAGGGGGGGGATCTTAAAACCGACATTACACACGATTGTCAGTTCAAGTCGAGGTACGTTAAGAATATTGTCTTAATTGACGGGTCGGGATTTTGTTTTCTTGGACTTAACTTTAGTCTGAGGTCACCACGTGAATTAATCAGGACACTCGAACGTGAACTATAACTTAGGGAGACTCTGAGCGAAAAGAGTAGACATATTAACGTCGTTGTTTTGATTAACGACCTTTAAATTTACTCTACCACAGGATTTTTATGACTGTTTCACAAACTGTGTGTTCATGAGGTATCTATACTCACTTAATTATTGATCACGTAATTATTTACGATCACTTACAACGATTCATTATTAGACATTTCAAAATATACTTTAGAAATACTCCCACTATTGTGTACTCTCTATCGATAAACCGGAACTCTAGTCATATATACACTTTTTAAATATCAGTTATTTATTTAAATAAGTGCTCTCTAAATAAGAAAAAAAAAAGGGGTTCTTTTTTTAGGGTCTTCCTCAATCACTTTTGAACGAGTTCTTAAGAATTATATTAGTTTACATTATACTTTATATATAATACATGTTTGGGTATAACTTAGACATTTGACTTTAGAGTGTTTTAGGGTGACTCTGAGAGGTCCCTCCTTATTGTTGGACATCAATTGATAACGTAGTTTGAAAAGTGAAAAGTGACTGTAAGAGGTTCTTTCATAGCTAAGGAACCTTTGTGTTTTTCTTACACGTATATTACAGTTTTATACACGTATTATATATATACGGGTGGACATAGATGTGTGTCTGTGTTCATATAAATTAAGGTGTAACGTATCTATATAATTTAAAAACACTTTTAATGAAATTTACAAGACCATTTAATACACACCGTCATTAACACAAGTCTGACGAATCTTTGTATCTTCGTTGTCGTTAACAACCCTTTAGTCTCCTGACCAGGTCAACTGACTGTGTGTAGAGTACCTTTGTTTTTGATGTGGCGTCTTCCTTCACCAATAGAACTAGAAAGTTTGATTGGGACAAGAGGTCAGTCGTCACGGAAACAAAATCGTCCACAGCCTTTTATAGGTACCACTTGACCCTTCCTGTGTCCTGGCTCTGAACCTTTTGACCGGTGCATTGAATTAATTCTTTCAGTTCACTGAAAAGGTATCAGGATCAAAGGAGTAGTCATGTTATCGATATTTTTAAGGTGGGACGAATAAAGTCCTCCTGCTAGACCAGGTGAGGGAGTAAGGGGAGTACTCTTGTGACCCCTCACTTCACTTAGGGAATTCCAGTGTATCGACGAGTCACTCTCTTAGTCCTGATCTTTATTCAGAAAACTTCAGAACCTCAAAGACGTCATTGTTTCGACGGTAACTTCGTAGTCTATCCTTTCCCGAAACTTCTTACATTACATTCCCAAAAGAAGTCACCTTTAGAATGGCTAAATTTAGTGTCAGTTTTAGTTGTATTTCGTTAGTCAAGACTCTGCTGAAAATTCTGACATGGACATGTAAATCGTTATCCGTAGGAAGAAAATTTTAGTTTATGTTAGACGAAGAAAAGAGTTGGTTCTGTGTTCTACATTTGTTAAGGGACTTAATTAAGTCTGGGATTTCACCTAAAAGTTACTGAACTGAACGGGTTCGTTCGAGAGACGTTTCGGATTCAATTAGTCTATTAACGGTTAAGAGGGAAAACAAAAGACAACTTTTTCACACAAACAATCTTACTCGGATCATCGTCTTATTATCAATAATTTTTTTAAAAATTCAGGGTTTAGACTTGATTCACTAACTCAAGAATTCGTGTGATAAAGAAATCTGTAGAAGAGGTCAGTAATGAAATTTTCAAATTAAAAGAAATAGGATTACACTTCTAATAACGACACCACACTACATTTCTCCTGAAAAAGTCGTTTGTTTGTTTGTTTTTTTAGTTGGATTCGACTAGTAAGTCCTAAAACACTTGTACGAAACAGTATAACAGCCATTTCGTTTTTAAATTTACGGAGAGAACCGTACTGATTTTTGTCCTCAATTTAGAAAGTGTAAGAATGACTATGTAGAATTTTTATTTCAGTCAAACCATACCAAAATTTATTAGAGGTGAATTGTCGATAGTCAAAATTTTAATTTATTTGTTACGATTAATACGAGGAAGTTTATAGTTCTCCTTTTAAATCTTTCATTAAATTAATTAACCGAGACTTTTTAATTAATGTGTACTTTACTCCGAGTAATCCGGGAAGACCAGAGTAGTCTTAAAGACTGATTTTTTATTGACTAGAGTAGTGAACATGAACGAAACACCAAGCCGACCGTAATTTATCTGATGACACTACTATGGATGAGATGGGTTCATTTTGATTCTGGTTTTGTAATTTTACTCGATTATACTTGTACCACGAGAATGTAAAGGTGACACGTACGCACTAGTAACTTAACTGTTCAATTGAACCTTTAAGTCGTGTCGGTATATGAAACCAAAACGGTATGACTCGCATTTGATTTCCCTTTTACCCTGATTTTTGACACATTGTAGCATTGACAACTAGTAGGTCAAAAGTATTTGTCAACCGTTTAAAATTGAGTGTTGTCGACAGTGACGTAATTTTCATGTACAGTCAAATCCTTATAATTGGAGGCCCTACACAGACGTGAACTCCGAACACGTTTCCAAGGTCTTCTAGTGGTCTCCTAAAGAAAAATTTGGTTTGAGTCGTGTTGGATTGGGAGGGACAGACTGTCAAGAGTTCAAAATGGGTCTTTTCCCGAAATTAGCATGAACTTACCGAGAGGTCACGAAGGAACCTCCCCTGTATGACGCATTCCTTTACATAAAGAATCCGGCCGCAGAACCTCCACTCTCTTATCTATTTCTTTGTCATAATGGTCTCTACGTCACGAGAAAAGATACTCGTTTGTCCTTTCGTAACCGTAGGTACCTCAGGGAGGCGGACAAATGACTCATTTCGTTGAACATTTATGAATCTCGTTAATGTCGGACGTCTGGAGCCCGAGACGTCGCCGCCCCCTCTACCGAGTTCAATCGAGGGAGGGGAAGCCAGGACAACCTTGTTGAGTAAAGGTTCATTTTACACGCGCCGTCTAACGTTTGGGAAACATGTTTGATGGTTTGGCTGGGGCCTCATAGCCTAAAGGAAAGTAGGTGTGTGTGTGTCTCATGAGTTCCTGTCTTTACGAGCACCGGGGGATCTGATTTTGGGAGAAAAGACTCTTGTGCGTCCTTTTCACGTGGCTTTCGGTGTTGTTTGTCTTTAGCGACATGGAAGTTGCACGACTTCAGAAAGGTTCCTGAGTGGTGGGAAAAGCCGTTGACTCAAAGAGGAACCGTCGGGAAGACGCGGGTCGAGAACATGGAAGGGTTTTTACATACAGCCGTGTTCGGGTCTGCTTTGGAGGTTGGGCCCTTTTCTTTTACTTCGGACGTCTAGTTTCCGTCTGCTCGTCCCTCTACTTTACGGGCATTAGACTAGCCACTAGTCAACGGCGTGTAGTTTCCGTCCGGTTCACCGAGACACACACACACACACACACACACACACACACACACACACGCGCACACACACACGCGCGCGCGCGCGCGTCCCGAGATCCTTGCGAGGAAAGTTCGTCCATCGGCGGGGGCGCGGAGGGGCGGGAGCCTAAGAAAACAAACTGGGCCTAGGGCAGCAAGAGGAGCAGGGACCGTGGGTCCTCCGGGGGCGCCACGGGGGGTCGGGCCCGACTCAGACCCGGGCGCCGCGAGCCCGGGGGAGCGACGCGGGCCCGACGCGCGACCCTCGGAGCGGACCACGGTCGGCCGGCGCGGCCCCGGGAAAGTAGAGCGCCTCGGCGCCCAGGGTACTGGAGTGGCGGAGGACCGTCCTGCCGGCGAGCGCCCCTCGCGCGGGCCCCCGTCCCGTCGGCGGAGGCTAGCGCGGCGCGCGGGCGCCGGGGCCGCCGTTGCGTACCGGCGACGTCGGCCCGGTGGGGTACCCCTCGCCTGGGGGCTCGGCAGGGCCGACGGTCTCTGTGTCGGAAATGGACGGGCGCCACGCAGGGCGTCTCGGCCGCAGGTCAGAGGTCCTACCAAGGCTCTTCGTCACCCCTGGGACTCCCTCTCCCACTGGAGAGAGAAGTTTCCGACAAGGGCCGCAAGGGACACTGGTCAGGAATGCCTAAAACTCATTGGACAGAAAAGGAACGTTGAATTTAATAATCTGCAACGGTTATAATTAGTGGCCGCGAAATTAGTTTCTGTAATTGCTCGTCTATTGATTCAATGGGTCATAAAACTATAGAGAGTGGGAGAGTGAATTCGGTGACCCGGGCTGTGTCAGAACTAGAGTCAAATCCTAAGTCTTTTAATCTAAAGTTTTGATGCAGATGAAGAATCTATCCACATTAAGTAATTGTGGATAACTCATAAATTTTAAGTGTTTTCTTCCTGAAGGGACAACCAGGTCACCAAGGGTCCCGTCCCGTGGACCACACTAGGGACTACCCCCTTGATCTAGGGTGTATTGATTCCGGACCGGGTCAGTTAATTTATTTATATTATTTATTTATAATTTTTTATGTTAAGTGTTTTTATTTTTTCCGACACAAGGAACGGAAAATCCCGGTAAAGAGGATTTGGGTATCAAACCTGAGGATTGAGTGATTTTCAGTAGTGTAAATCAGATAAATAAGTATAAAATTGGACTTTGAATAATGTATAATAAATCTTAACAGACTGATAGGAAGGACTTGTTGTCGTCTAAGTCATTCAAATAAAAATCATAAATACTTTTATCTTTTATTAAAGTTTTAAAGTAGAATGTTAGGTCCTATGTCACATAAAGACTTAAGGTCCGGTGAGAAGATACCGGACTTCCTTTAAAAAGACAAAAGATTACCGTTGAACGGTTGGAAATCTTCAGTCAACTTTTATAAAAACATTTTGAATCTTCTGTTACCTTAAATATATTCAATATATGAGGAGAAGGATTATTTAAAGTAGATTAAGAAAGGAGTACACTAAAAACTTTTACACCAAATACCATACAAATAAAGGTCTACAGACTCTAAGAGTTTAAAACTATCGTTTTAAAAACCAAAGGTGTCAACTTAAGTCATAAATTGTAAATTCATTAGTAAAGGGGGTCGTAAAGAAAATGTTAAAAGAAGGGGGTGTCCAGTAAAGAGTTTCTACGAATCTCGAGTCTATCATATACTAGTTCCATACTAGAGGATACTGAAGAGTTTTCATGTGGTCCTTTTGAGGACACTACGAACTCGAGGTGTCTTATGTGTCTCTTATGGTTTTTCCTGTTTTATGAAGGGTCACCGGTACACAAGTAGAGAAGAGACTCAATTGGGTCGGAACGGGGATCACACTTTAGGTATAAGGTGGTTCGTCGGGAGTCTTCAATACAAAGGACCACGTGGTTGTATCATTAAATATTCGGGATCTACGCTTCTTCTGCGTCCAAGTTAGTCCTTCTAGGGGGACTCCTCCTTTACCGTTGGGTGAGGTCATAAGAACGGACCCTTTAAGGTACCTGTCTCCTCGGACCTCCCGATGTCAGGTACCCCAACGTTTCTCAACCTGTTCTGACTCGTTGACTGGTATGTATCTGTGTGTGTGTACGAGACACTCCGAGAAGCCTATTTGTACATTTTAGGATTGCATAACTATCTTAAGTTGTGGTTACCATTAATCCACTCCCCGGCTCAGCCCTAAGACTGTGAAGGTTACCTTGGACGTAAACTTTCGTTCCTGAAGTCACTTTTGGTGAGTTCACTAGGAGGCAAATGTGCTTGGAGTGGTTCCTTCTAGACATCAAGTCTCATCCAGATCTTTACACTGTTACTACTGCGTTACTAGACGCGTACGGGTCAACACAGACTAAGAAACGTTGAGGTACCTGACATTGGGTGATCCGAGGAGACAGGTACCCTAAGAGGTCCGTTCTTATGACCTCACTCAACGGTACGGTAGGAGGTCCTCTAGAAGGGCTGGGTCCCTGGCTTGGGTCCAGAGGGTACAACGCCCACCTAAGAAATGGTGACTCGGTGGTCCCTTCGGATCGTTACACTATAGTAGAGGTTTCCTCCTCAAATAAGTGGGTCACCGACTCTTAATAAAACTCAACAAAGAGAACACCGGCTCTCGGGGGTTGTACGCTCTGCTGTCCTTCACTCCAATCCTGGTGGATACAGTTCTCCTCTTCTCACACCGACTTCCGGCGGACCTTGTTCCGAACTGGAGGACTGGGTTGGGTGGTCCCGACACGGGTGCCTCCGAGGACGTTATACCTCTGCACCGGTGTGGCACCAACGAAGACGTCCCGAGGTCCTTCCCCTGGGGGACGTGTCGAAAGGAGAGAGAGGAGACCCGTAGAATCTAAACTCTTTAATTCAGTATGTGATACTGTTATTCTTTATACCGTCGGGGGCCAGACAATACTAGGCCAACTTGTTATGACTCAACTTCAGAACAAAGACTAGGGATCTCGGTGAAGGACACTTCTGCCGTATAGAGGAAGAGGAGGGGTGCAGGACAGAGATGGTGGACCGACACAACACTCCGACCTGGTCATAACTATGTAACAACAATAATAAGCTCTAAATAAATAAACAACCGACACCACCCAGAAGTGACGACGTGCACCCGAAAGAGATCAACGCCGCTCGCCCCCGATGAGACACAACGGCACACACCCAAAAGAGTGACGCCACCGAAGACGCCGCCGTCTCGTGTCCGACCCTCACACCTGAAGTCATCACCATCGCGTACCCGAGTCATCAGCACCGTGTACCCGAGTCGACGAGACACCGTGCACCCTAGAAGGGCCTCGTCCCTAACTTGGTCACAGGGAGTGTAACGTTCCGTCTAAGAGTTGGTCACCTGGTGGTCCCTTCTGGACTTCAGGGATGGAGTGTGATTTCCAGTGAGTAACACAACATGTCAAGAATGTCTAAAATTGTTTACGTATCATAGGACAAAGTCTACCTTATCAAAGTGACGGTAATGTCTTAACATGTTTCCTCAACATATCTAAAACTGTTTACGTTACAGGACACAGTATGTATCTTAAGACTAACTCTCAGGTGACTTGGAAATCTAGTGTGACCCTTTTCGACTGTAGGATTTCACCTAGAGGGATAAGTTCCTGAATCTTATGGAGAGGTAAGTAAAACTAGAAGAAACTTAAGAAATTAGTCTCAAAACATGGAAAGGAACATATATATTATGTAAACTTTATAAAATATAGATTTATAAAATCAAAACCCCCCCATCCAACAATTCTATTTACTGTAACACAAATATTAAAGTTCCAAGTTAACAAGTCACCAACATATATCCTTGTGTCAACTGAAAACACATAATATAGGACGTTGGAACGAGAATAGTGAATAAACAAGGTCCTTAAAAAGGTAGTAAATAAACCCAGTCAAGAAACCCTAACAGATATTTATTAGTACTGTAGACACTTGTCTTTTTTTTAAATTAAAGAAGGAAGAGTTAGACAACTGAGTCTTTAACATTTACACATAACGTTCGAGTTTACATGACGTACACACGTACGATTCAGTAAATTCAGTACAGGCTGAGAAACGTTGGGGTACCTGACATCGGGAGTTCCGAGAAGACAGGTACCGTAAGAGGTCTGTTCTTGTGACCTCACCCATCGGTAAAGGAAGAGGTCACCTAGAGGCGTTGGGTCCATAGTTTGGGTGTCAGAGGACGTAACCGTCCTCCTAAGAAATAGTGATTGCGGTGGACCTTTGAAAGGAAAAGAGACTTCTTAAAAAACTACTAAAAAGCGAAAAGGAAAGTTGTAAAATTTATAAAGTGGGGTGAGAGGAAAACGAAAGTATCAAAGAATAGTTCTTAGACTACGTTAAGAAGAGGAACAAAGAACTATTCCTTTCACAAAAACGAAACTAAAAACAAAAATCTACAGAAAGTTCTTAAACAGAAAACAAAAAATACCAAATTTATCCTATACGGATACGCATCTAAAAAAACACAAATAGGACTGACCATCTAAGACCCAAAGGACCTAGATACCAAACCACAAACAGTACTTAAAACCTGATAAGAGTCACCAATAATAAATAAATTTTATAAAGAGGACAAGGAAAGAAAGAAAGAAGACGACTGTAAGAGTAGTGATCACTCAACACGGAAAACATCAATAGGGTATTCTAAAAGAAGTAAAAAAAGAAACGTAAAAGTGAACCTTCAAAGATGACTATAAAGAAGTTCAGGTAACTAACAAAGGAAGTGACACAGGACACATAACTA
The DNA here is from genome assembly GCA_006410555.1 of Capra ibex. NCBI lineage: Eukaryota > Metazoa > Chordata > Mammalia > Artiodactyla > Bovidae > Capra > Capra ibex. The sequence goes on along the minus strand of SJYO01048061.1, from coordinate 40,980,750 downwards.
CTTGGATGACTTCCGTAAGAAGTAAAACCAATGTTTCAAAAACTAAAGATCGTATAGACAAAATAAAATTTTAACTAAAAATTCTATAAATAAACGAACCGAAAGAACCCCAGAATCAGCGTCGTCTACCCCAGAGGTGACGCAGTACGCCCTGGAAGACACGTCCCGTACCTGAGGGATCAAGACCACACGTCGGAAGCCATCGACACCGGGTACCCGAATCAACGAGACGTCGTACACCTTAGCATCAAGGGGTCGGTCCCTAACTTGGTGTAGGGGACGTAACGTTCTACCTGAGAATTGGTACCCTGGTGGTCCTTTCAGGGAAAGAGAAAATCTCAAAGGTAGAGAGACGAATGTAGACAAGAAAAGAGGAAAAAGGTAGTCTCAGGAATTATATAATTAGTGTACAATTCAGTGAAGTCAGCACATGTTGAGAAACGATGGGATACCTGACATCGGGTGGTCCGAAGAGGCAGGTACCTTAAGAGATCCGTTCTTATGACCTCACCCAACAACACGGGAAGAGGTCCCCAGAAGGGTTAGGTAACTAGTTTGGGTATAGAGAATGTAGAGGACGTGACCGTCCACTCTAGAAATGGTCATCGTGGTGGACCCTTCGGGTATAATTAGTGTCAATCAAATTTAAAGGATACACTATTAAGAACCTCTTCCGCTACCGTGGGGTGAGGTCATGAGAACGGACCTCTTAGGGTACCTACGTCCTCGGACCATCCGACGTCGGGTACCCCAACGCTTCTCAGTCTGTACTGACTCACTGAAGTGAAAGTACGTAACCTCTTCCTTTACCGTTGGGTGCGGTCACAAGAACGGACCTCTTAGGGTCCCTGCTCCCTCGGACCCAACGGCAGATACCCCAGCGTGTCTTAGCCTGTGCCGACTTCACTGAGTCGTCGTCGTACACTATTAAGATTTTTGACGTAGTACAGACTCAGATCAAGACTTCGAACGAGACAGAGAACTCTGACACGTAATAGAACGCAAAACTGTCGGGAATACTAGAAAACAACTTTCGACCTGTACTATGTACACCTTTAATCTAACGATTACCTTACAACTTTTGTATGTCTTTCTAAGTCATTCCTTACAGAAGCCTTATTATGGTGTCTCTCTCTCTCCAAAAGTAAAGTAGTCCTTCATACTAAAATCTATTTCTTTTCATTTTCAGATGAAATTCTTTCCGACTAGATTTCGGTTTGATAAATTACTTTAACTTTTTCGTGGATCGTATTACAACCACCGTATTTTGTGTGTCTTATTACTATTAACGACATATTTTAGTCCTTTTCTATCTTAAATAAGAATTTTTCTTCACATTATCTCATCAAGACGTTTTATTTTGACTTAACGTTTCATTTTACCATCTCATTTACCTATTGGTAAGCACGATTGAAAAAGAACGGAAGGACGTAATGATCCCAAAGGCAATCCCACAGCTTAACCTCGCCCCTCTCTTCTGTAGGAACGAAAATAGGATCATAGTCCCTCTTTGGTAGGTAGAAAGTCGTTATTCAAGTTACCGTCGACAGTCCTAAAGACAGGACCGAAAACAAAGGGTAGTCCAACTCCTTTCGGAGAAGATAGGAATTAAAAGATTACATAAAAAATTAGTATTTACCTACCGATGAGAACACTGTGTGAAAGACACGTAGATAACTCTACTGACGTACCAAAAAGAAGTCAAACATAGCACTTAATGTGACTAACTAAAAATTTACAACCCACTCCAGTCAGAATGTAAACATCCTGAACCGACACGACAGACTCGAAAAATTATAAAACGACCTAAGTCCAAAAAACCCCAAAAAAAACGTAAATACAAGTACTTTCTATCACTAGTGAGTAAAAGAAAAGAATACAGAAACAAACTATTACGGTCGGAGTATTTTACCCAACCTTTCACAAAGTAGGAGAAGGTAAAAGATACTTTCAAACATATTTTAACAATAAGAAATAAGGGATCTATATTTTACTTTCAGGGAGTCGATACAGCCTGAGAAACGTTGGGGTACCGGATATATTAGGTACCTTAAGAGGTCCGGTCTTATGAGTTCACCCATCGGAAAGTGAAGAGGTCCCCTAGAAGGGTTGGGTCCCTAGCTTGGGTCTAGAGGGCGTAACGTCCGTCTAAGAACTGGTCGACTCGGTGTTCCCTTCGGGTTCTTATGACCTCACCCATCGGATAGGGAAGAGGTCCCCTAGAAGGGTTGGATCCCTAGCTCGGGTCCAGAGGACGTAACACCCGTCTAAGGAATGGTCGACTCGGTGTTCCCTTCGGGTTCTTATGACCTCACCCATCGGACAGGGAAGAGGTCGTCTAGAAGGGTTGTGTCCTTAACTTGGCCCCAGAGAACGTAACGTCCGCTTAGGAAATGGTTTACTCGGTAGTCCCTTCGGGTCTATATTTGAATGGAAGAGTATTTCGTACGTGATACGTCAACGATAAAATTGAACACTTTTTACTGATGTAACATTTAGAAAGGATTGAAACAAATTCTAGTATCGGATATCCAACATACTCGGAGTCTCAAATCAGAGATCAAAGGTCGAAGTAACTAGTAACATACGCATGCGTAAGAATCAACGGTTCACCACAGGCTGCGGAACACTGGGGTACTAGACATCGGACGGTCTGACACAGGTACCCTAAAAAGTCCGTTCTTATGACCGCACCCAACGGTAAAGGAAAAGGTCCCCCAGAAGGGCTGGGTCCCTAGCTTGGATATGTTCATTCTCTACGTATGTAACAACCTTCTTCTATATTCCTTAAAAAGTTTTTTCTTTGACAAGATCAGTTCAAAAGTGGAAGATTACACAATTGACCTCGGTGTAACGAATTCACTTACCAACGAGTACGGTCCCACACGACCGAACTTAAGGTCATAAAGGTGTACTTTAAGACTCACAGTTATTCAGTGAAATAAAAAATAAAATAAAAAAAATTAAAAATCAAAATGAAATAAAATGAAATGTTATGACATAACCAAAACGGTATGTAACTGTACTTAGATGGTGCCCACATGTACGCAAGGGTTTGTACTTGGGGGGAGGGTGGAGGGAGGGGTATTGTAGAGAGACCCAGTAGGGGCACGTGGTCGGGGTTCGTACGACATAGGACGTAGCCTGTATCTGACCGCTAATTCAGTGAAATTTGAAGTCTAAGGAATAGAAATTTTGAACCCCGTTATTTTGAGGGATCTCAAAAACAAGTGGAATCTTATCATGACCGTACATCATTCATACCTCGTGTAGAATTCAGGGTCGATAAATTACACAACGGTTTTTTTTTTCTCAGTAAAGACTGACATAGTCTACTCTTTTTTTAACAGAAACCTTCTCTTTTCGTGTGACATAAGACGAAAAAGATTCGTAAAGAGTACAACTTCAGTTTTCCATAAAAACGTAGAACCGTTTGTTGTACAAAATATCGAAACTTATACCTGTTGAACCTAAAAAATTTTAACGGTGACACCATAAAAGTATGACAAGTACCCCAATAGTACCGTTCTTATGACCTCACCGAACGGTAAGGAATCGAGGTTATGAAACCGATGGACTACACTTCTCGGCTAAGTAATCTTTTTTAGGACTGCGACCCTTTCTAACTCCTATCCTCCTCTTCTCCCTCTGTCTCCTACTCTACCGATTATCGTAGTGATTGAGTTACCTGTACTTAAACTCGTTTCAGTCCATATCACCTCCTGTCTCCTCGGACCGAACGACGTCAGGTAGTCCAGTATTCCTCAGCCTGTGTTGAAAATAGCTGACTTGTTGACACTATAAAATCATAGTATGGAAGTTTTTCAGGTTTCGCATAATACTGTTAAAAGTCCCCCCTATGAAGTAAGTACAATCTCCAATTCCTAAGTGGTGGGATCTACTTACGATTCTAATTGTTCCAAGAGAGTTTTATTCTTCACTTTCACATATATAACACATATTTAAAGTCAGTTAATTTCCCTAAAAGTGTGTGACCCTGTCGATCTGTCACTCACTCAGGAGGGATAACCTCCCTGTCTTACGGGTGGTAGTCGCTTCCTACAGATCAGGAAGTGTCAGTTCCCATACTACCTCCCGTTCTCAGTGTTGCCTCTGTTCCTCCTTAGGACCCTTGTGTCATCTCCACCAGACACACAACCCCCAACCCCCGTCGAAACACGACATTCGGACGGTAGAACCTCACCATGTCCGAAGGATCTCTCTCCCGTGTTCGGACCTCTACGATCTTCAGTGTCTTGAAGTACACGATTCTGATTCCCATACCAGACCTCCCTATGTGTACCGTACTACTTATCGTTTCTGGAGTCGGTCACTTTCTACCTCCTTCAGGTTGACGATTTTCAAGTCTTCACTTCCTGGGACCCCGGGTTATATGGACCTTGTGGTGGTCCTGTTCTCAGACACTAGTCTCCGTCTTTTCACAGGTCGACGACGAGTCTACGGAACTAGTAGACTGTCGAGGAAGCCCCAGAGACTCTCCAACTCCTGTGCCACCTTGAGAGGCAAAGGCACACGCAAGACGTCTCGATAATCGTTGTAGAGGACCAATTGATGGAAGGAAGTCGGAACAGGAGACGATCCAAGTATTAGTTGAGGGAGTCATGTGCCCGGTCCTCTGGTTCCCCGACTTTTCTATATAGTCGGAAGGTGTCAGTGTACCGATTTTAGTCAGAGTCCTCACATATTGAGGTTACGACACAAGAAAATGTTCTAGTGTCATAAAGTGATAAAAAGACAATTAATTTACAGAAAGATTTTGGGACGAATTCAAAAGTGTTCATCCCTCAGGACGGTTGGATTCACAATTATCGGAGACATTTAATGACCCCGAAGAACCCGATATCTTTACGGGTGTCCTCCGAATACACAGGAGGACAATTTTTACAATTTAAAGTTCGTGACAAAAAAACAAAGACTAATGTTTCTGATATATAAACCAAATTTTTTGACCTATTCATGTGTTTTCGTTTCATTTTTCTATAATAGGTAAAGTAGGTATTAGGACTAAATTAGAAGAAATATTTTTAATATACCTAAATTTACTAATTTCGTTCTTCGAAAAGTAATGACCGTTTGGGACTTTCCTCTTCCGTAGATCGTTCGTCCAAAGCTACTCCAACAAGAAGGAGAGGACAAACAAATTGGAAGACCAGCCCTAGACTTCACGATGAAGTCACACTATAAATTATATCCTTTAGGACCCGGGACGAAATAGAGTATTAGTGTAGATGTTCGTTTCGAAATCCCTTGTTTACAGAGACTGTTAGTCAGGGAAGTAACCCTTGCAGGGACTGTGACCGCCCCCCCCCCCC